>OX457028.1:20920351-21256017 GCA_949752745.1 Protula sp. h YS-2021
ATTGGCATTTGCTAAAGGCCCTCAAAGTACAACGGTAATCATATACAACTCCTGTGTTACGCTTTCTTTAAAAGAAACAACCCCAAATCTCCCGCAATAATTGACATTTGTTTGTATACAGGGAGCATACTTTATTACGTGAAAAAATGACTATAATTTTTGCAATTATCCGCTAAAGAACTTTTAAATTTACATTTCAAAAAGAACGTAAAAAATAAAAAGTCAAATATTGCGGGTGTACAAAATAAATTTATACGTTATTCTGCGTCTATCAAGTATTTTAGTATATATTTTACAAATAATCTATAACCCCTTTATTTAACTTTTCGGTCCCTTGACTTTGGTCACGTGACATTTAAAGGCCAGAATGTAAACAAACATTTGACAGGTGGGTGCGGAAGCTAACTTTTCTGCACTTTTATGAACAAATAAAAGATATACAGCTCACTAAAAACTGTGCCTGTTTTACAAAAAAGGGCATATTGGGCATGAACTTTCTGCAAATATTTGAATAATAGGGGCTGGTATGCAGGATTCGTGCCTCAGGACATATGAAGTTGACCCCTATTAGTGGAGCAATGGAAGGCTTCGCAGCTCTGACAGAGATATACGATGTTATATAAGTCAGAGCTGACTCGGAGCTAGAACCATCTATATATGCCAACATAGAATCCCGGACAAAAGCCCAATAGGACAAAACCCCAATCATTTTACAGAGGAGGACAAAACCCCAATCCGGACAAAAGCCCAATAGGACAAAATCCCAATGTTTAAAAATTTTTAAGAATATAGATGTTATTATTTTTAATAATCTCCATAATTCCACTTCTTATCTTTGCAACAATTTGATTTTGTTCTTCTCAAAGACACCGATTTATATAGCAGACAAAATATTCCCCGGACCCTGAAACAGCATTTTGATCCACGGAAATAAACAGCATGGGGCTCGATCGTGCTTTTAAATGAAAGCTTTTTGAATAAAAGTTCGGTGTATTGTTATGTAATAACGTGTCAAATTAAGATCAATACCTGATTTGTGTAATATCCAGGATATAGTTATTTAAAATGTAGAACAAATAACCATGGGAGCAAATTTTGTGAAATATTATGTAATCGTTAGGATGTACAACATTTTAACATTTTGAACAAGCGCGAATGTATATATAATGCAATAAAAATTGAGCATTATTAATATATCATTCTTGTAATAAAAAGTAAAAAAATGATTGGAGTTTTGTCCTATTCTTGCGGACAGCTTCGTGCAATGCATTGTGAGTAACTGAGGGCATAATGAGCGATATTGGAGTTTATTGCACTGTTTTATATCAAGACAAATTCTTCGATATTTTAGCTAAGTAATAAAATTTTTTCTAAACGGTAAAAACTATTAAATGAAATAACTTCCTGGCATGTGAATAGTAGGCCAAAATGTATGCAATCGGCCCAGAACAAGAAAAATACCCTGTTATATTTGGTATAAAACAGTGAGAAAATATGCTTTTTGCCCTGACGCAGGCTGTGGCAGTTTTTGATCACGTGATGAAAATGCTAATTCTCATTGGTGGATGTAAGGTTGAGACGTGAACTTGTCCGCAAGAATTTGGCTTTTGTCCGGAGTGAGGTTTTGTCCGCCTTTGTTAAATGATTGGGGTTTTGTCCTATTGGGCTTTTTTCCGTTTACTTCCAACATAACGTGGATTACTGGGCCGACAAAGTGCCTCAGAGCAACTCAGGTTGACCCCCATGAGCCATACAATGTAACGCGTTGTAGCTCTGATAAAGAAATACACCAAGTATAAATAATGAAGAGCTGACTTGGAGCTAGCCCTACAGATGGAATCCTACACATTTTATTATCGCTCACAAACCTATCATGTCTCGTCACATGCAAATACTATAATATTTTTCTTAGTGGACGAAAAAAATTATTCACTAGATCTTATAGAAGGATTTTCGTTAATATAATAATAAAAATAAAATCAAAAACCAAGTTCGCCGATA
Organism: Protula sp. h YS-2021; assembly: GCA_949752745.1. Taxonomy (NCBI): domain Eukaryota; kingdom Metazoa; phylum Annelida; class Polychaeta; order Sabellida; family Serpulidae; genus Protula; species Protula sp. h YS-2021. The sequence continues at coordinate 20,922,353 of OX457028.1, forward strand.
TCCGCACAGCTGTGGTGTGGCCATAAAACTACAATTTTGAAATCTGGCACTCTCCACAACATTGTACGATCTTTAAAATCCACAAAATCAGATGTGCTTGACCGTTAGAAGAACAGTAATAACTAAAAAAATAGGCTTCTGACGATTAGATTTCTCGCTCTGTTGATTGAAAAATAGTAACCGCGGGCCGATTTCTTCTTGTATTTTGATCATTTTTTTAAATTGTTACGCATCATCAACAACAAAATTCACAACAATTTTATCCTAGAACAATCGCATCTATTGTGATTATTTTACAACAATAACTTCATTTATTGGCTGCACACGTGCACATGTGTTGCATATTAATCAATTTACCACGGAACTGCTTTTGTTTTCACTTCTTGCTTGCTTATGATCTAACAGGAAGTATAATTGTGGTCCACGGCCTATCAAAGACGACTAGCCTCGAATTCCAGAAAAATACCTTAGAGCAACACATTGTGGCATGTTACACAACACATAATAAAATATGACGCTAATCGCTTTTTTAGTTAGGGAACTGAATTATTATTATTATTATCATTATTATTGTAACAAACTATTGGAAGGATCATTATTGTAAATTATTTAATAGTGTACCCAACAATAATTTTGACTTTTCGACACTTAAAAATGAAGAAAGGGAAGAATATGAACGGATATAATTCGAGCCGCGGACGATATCAGTAGGGTAAAAAAGGGGGTTTAAAACCACTTTTGAAGTGTTTTAGAACCGTCATGGGGCTTTTGACCCAGATGGCTATTTACAGGGCAGGCTGAACAGACGAACGGGGGAAAAAAGGAGGGACTTTTCCGAACACGCACAGACATACCAACACCATGATAGAATTAGCGTTCATTTTGTAAGTCTCATAGGTGTTTTAACCCAGATGGCTATTTCTCTCTCTCTCTCTCTCTCTCTCCCTCCGTCTCTCTCTCTCTCTCTCTCTCTCTCTCTCTCTCTCTCTCTCTCTCTCTCTCTCTCTCTCACACACACACACACACACACACACACATGCACATACCAACCCCATGACACAAATAGCGTTCATTTCGTAATAGGTAGCCCTTGCATAATAACAAATAATAATAAATGTTTGCTTATATAGCGCAATATCAATGGAATTGTTCATCGCGCTGTACAATAATTATAAGAGTTAAAATTAATAACATGAAATAAGTTACCATAAAACAGATAATAGATAACAAATTACGTAATACTGCTATTGGTAATAACTACTAGCATAGTTCAAAAAGCTTGTTCAATCTAGAAACATCATACATCTAGAATCTACACTACTGTGTTAAAAGTTCATAAACATATCTAAGTTCATCGCGTCCCCATCAAAGGCAAGCAGCTCGGACTTAGGCAGGGATAAAAAGTCAATCATTTGCTGCCGCGTGAAAGGAATGGCGTTTGCACAAGGTGCTAACTGCGGCTTAAATGCCTCAGTTGCTGTGATAAGTGTAACTGGGTTTGGAATCGCGCTTTGAAATATGTCGTGATCAGGATTTTCGTCATACATTGCGAGGACTTGCTCTTCTGCTTCAACAGCAACTATCTCGGACTTGAGTTGGTGCCTTTTCAACTGAGCTCGCAAACGCTCCTCTTCCTCGCACAACTTAAGCTTTGCTAGGGCAGCAGCTTTTTCTAGCAGCGGCACGGGAGCGAGCAGAACGAACACTACTTGTGGAACCAGCTTGGGAAGCACTGTAACTTGGCGTTACTGTATCTTCAAGAGGAGACTTATCTTAGCTCGTAGCTCTGCTTTAACGTAACATGCCTTGTGTGATGGCTCCGCGAATTCAGCAACCGCACCTTCCGGAATTCCTACGTGTTCATAATAATTGTGGAGCTTTACAAGGTCCACCTTGTACCCTTAACAAAGGCTTAACATGAACCAAACAGTAAAATAGCACAGGTACAAAATTATTGTGTCGCGAAAACCGCGGTTTATATACTCGGGTGATTGCTAAGCACGGACGAATGAACACAACACGACAAATCATTCAATTACAAAACGCACGTGTGTGTAGGGGGTGGGGAACGAGAATAATGTTTCCCTTGTGACAAACATACTGAACTGAATTCAAGCAAAAGAAGGAAGAATAAAGAAATAGTAAAAGATGAATTAAAAAAATGTGATCTTTGTACTGGTCTTTAATCTCTGCAAAATGTTTGGAATACGCGGGGGTTTGTCGTTTCTTTTGGAAATATATTATCAATTCGTCAAAAGGTCCACGCGGTGATTCTATCTCGGCGGTCGTTTTCTGAAGACGACGGTACGTCTTTGGCAAAGAAACCGCGTCTCTGTAACTCCTTGATCTTTCATTTCGGAGAGCAGTTTATCAGCGGAACAAGACAACCCTTTCAAAGTGTTAAGTACTCGGTGAAGGGTGCATTTAACAGGTATATTAATTAAGTTAGTTATATGATTTGTTTGACATGGCCGACCCTTGAGCGGGCGTCTTGGAAATCGGTACAGTCTATTAAAATATGTTTCACTGTGTAAAGTTCCTGACATCCGACACAGTCAGGTGCCGGCTCGCCTTTTAAAAGATGTTTATGACTCACATATGTATGTCTTATTCTTGCTCTTTGTATAACCATATCATCCCGAATATTACTTAAAGAAGGCAGTTTATGCCCAACTACAGGATTAATTTCAAACAGCTTTTTATTCCTTTGTCTGATCCAAAAGGTGTTGTCAAAGATAATTTGTATATCTTGAGATATGATATTTGAAGTCTGAGTATGGTATAAGGAAACCGGAAGTTCGAAATCCTTGGCCGTTCTATCAGCTATCTCGTTGCCGCGAATTCCTACATGACTTGAAACCCCAACACAAAATTACGTCCTTCTCAGCCTTGACGGCGTCGTCCTTGTTCTACGAGTTCTAGAATTAAAACGTTCGATATTTGAACATTCTCAAATGTTCTCAAATGCCTGTAATACAGACAGAGTCAACGCAAATCATGGACTAGCGGCTACTCTTGATCTCAGTGGCCAGCGGTAGCGCTCTAATTTCTAAACATTGATGACCCATCTTGCAGTCTTTTGCTTTCAGAATATTACGCTCTGTGACTACTGAAGCTGTTGCTTTAGCGCCAAGTTTAGAGCCATCCATACATAAAATGTGATAATATGTACTGATCTTCAAGTTCTGCAAAGTTCGTTCAGTAAGTATGAAAGAGTTTTTAAAACTAAAGGCTTGGCTAGTGTTCATTTAGGGCGACTAGGAACCCCACAATTAACAATAAACTCTACGATACCAGTTTCCTCTAGATGAGATAAAATTCTGGCGCCAAACGATTGGCATTAGGTTTGTTTTCTCTAAGGCATGAAAAATCTGTTGCAGAGACTGCTTCATGTGTAGGGTTTGTTCTGTCCGCATATAGTTTTACTGCATGTTGCATGGCAAGTTTTAACCTGCGAACCTTAAGTGGTTGTTCATTTGCCTCTACCTGTAGGCTGTCAGATGGTGAAGTTCGAAAAGCATTTAGGCATAGCCGTAGGCCTTGTATAGGTTCTCTCAGAATCTTCAGATAGGATGTTCTTGCTCATCCATAGAGAATACAACCATAATCTAGCCCAGATCTTATGAGCGCTCTATACAGCACGTTCAGTGTCCCTGTCTGCTCCCCAATCGTGTGCAGAATTTACCCTTAGTAGGTTCAATGCGTTTTGTTATTTTCTTTTCAGCTCTGATGCGAGGGATAAAAGTCAGCTTAGAGTAAAAAATCAAACCTAAAAATTTGGTTTCTTTCACAACAGGTATTTCGATATTAGAAATCTTTAAAATCGGATCATGATGGGGTTTTCGTTTGTTGTTAAAGTGCATGCAAATTGTTTTGGTTTTGGAAAATTTAAAACCGTTTTCATTTGCCAACGCTTGACAGGGGTGAATATTTTGCTGGAGACAACGTATCCGATTCATGCAAAGTCGTATACGAAGAGAGATCCATGTATGCCCTGTTTAAGGGTATCTTTGATGCTATTGATTTTTATCAGGAAAAGATAAAAGAATACAACACTGTGGCCGTCGGAAACCTTCTTGTTCAAAGTAGTCCGAAAAAAGCACCAAGTCGCAATTGGAATCGACGTTCACTCAGGAATTTTTTGATAAATTCAGGTAGGTGATCTCTCAGCCTCAGGTTTTCTTTATATTAATTAAGGAGATGACCTCTGTGTTCTGCTGTGTCAGTGGTCAAGGAGGTCGTTTTTTTTTTAACAAATCGTCTTGAACCAACTGTTGAGGTCTTCTGTTATAGGTTCAGAGCCCTCTCAAGGTGAGACTTATAAATTTGACAAAAGGTACAGGTGGCGATTTAATCTCGGCGGTCGTTTTTGAGGAGTCCTTAGGTTACTTTGTCTTTTTAGTTTTTTTTTCTTTATTATTTTCTTGCTTCACTGAAAATGTTTAAAATTTTCTTAGAGGCCTGCCAGTCCCGGCCTTACTCTGTCCACCCAATTCGGCAACGGGGCTTACCAACCAAGACTAGGACCCCTAGTACACTAAATGCGGTGGTTTTCTCCATCAAACGCCATTCGGTTGACCCTACAGCCTACATTGTAGTTAACCTGGACGACCAGCCGTTATTGATCGTGACGGGCCAGGTCACAACCTTCCTTCTTGGACCAAAGAGAAGGACCGAAGGCATGTATTGGCAAACAGGTCCCTTAGAAGTATATGTATTTGAACGGTGTGCTTAAGAGACAATAAGTCTCAATACCCAGGTATCGGCTATCCGACGAAGTCGGATGGTCTAAAAAGCAGACCCACATATACATGAGATCGACGAATACCCAAAAGTGATGGGAATAGCCCACAACAATGTGGAATAAAACAAACCAAAGGATAAAGTCAAGTACTTGTAACCAAAACAGTTATCAGAGACGCAAAGCCCTCACCCGGAGGTGGCATACTCAAAATGAAACCAAACATATTATAAACATCGTTCATAAATATCACACCAAGGAAAAACATAAATGTGATGAAAATACTGAAATATATATTATTCTTTCACTGTGTGAAGTTACACAGAGTGATGTGCCTAAACATAATGATAAATAACTGTGTGTTGATGTAGAAAAGTATATTTTCATCATTCGGGACAATTATGCAAAATTCCATTACGATAAATGGCTGTTTTTGCGTCAGTTGACTTAAAATAAATAATTAATTTTGAAATGATACATCCTGACTTTTTGGCCATGTTTCAGTGTTTTTCTGACTCATTATTTCTGGACTTTTTAGGTTTTTTCCGACCTGCAAAATGCTCATGAAATGCTCATTTGCTACTTCCGATCAAGTAGCAAATTCAGGTTCATTCAACCTTTCACTCAACAAATTTTCAGTTACACAATTACACTCAACAACAGTACAAATATATGTATGCTTCTCTTTTTTTATTTATATTTCCTTCAAAATTTTTGGTGGTTGTACTGAACTGAGCTTGAAACATTTTTCCACTGGTTTCCACAAGGAGACGACCCTACAACACACATATTAGACAATGTAGAATTTCACAGTGTGTTATTTCAAAACCTCAGCGAGCACGAGATATACTTATATCTCAATGACTACATTTACTCGCAGACGAACACTGATATGCACGTGATTTTCCAAAACTGTTTCTGGAGCACAACTCCAACGCGGCCAGGAGTAATTTAGTGACTTAAAGCGAACGACAGCAGCAGAAACGGCAACTGCAAATATATTTTTATTTATTTATTATTATTTTTTTTTTGGCTTTATTTAACTCCCTACAGGGGGCTCGAACTCAAAATCAAAATCGCTCTGTCTTTAACGGTTTCCAAAAGCATTGTTCCTTTATTACATATCAACCGAAAATTTACCACAGAAAGGACCGAGTCCGAAAACGAGGTCAAAATCGCTCCATCTCTAACGGTTTCCAAGATAACACGTAACGTGATCTTTGACCTATACAATTTAGGTCAAAGTTCACAGCACGAAGTTAGGCCTAATATAACTCCGTAGAGAGGGCAGAGAAAAAGAGATTAAAATCGCTTTATATTTAACGGTTCTCGAAATAGCACAGGTCACATGACTTTTGAACTTGAAAACGTAGGTCAAAGTTTAGATCACGAAGTTACATCTAACGTCTCTAATTTATTATTCGCGTGGAGTCCGAAAATGAGGTCAAACCCGCTCAAGCTCTAAGGGTAACCGAGGTCACGTGACTGGTAGTGTTGAAAATGTAGGTCAAAGTTCAGATCACGAACTTACCTTTAATGTAACGTAAGAACTTGATGGAGTCCGGAATGAGATAAAAATCGTTCTCTAACGGTTACCGAGATAACACAGGTCACATGATCCGCCACCTTTAAAATCAATTTAAAGTTCAGATGACGAACTTTGTGTTACTCCGTAGCGGGACTGGAGTCTAACGGTTTCCAAAGTAACACAAGTAACACGTCAATAAAATCCTGAATACCTGTCTGCATTCCACACAATATATTGGGTTTCCCCAGAATGCCCATCTATTTTACTTATACATAAGAAACACAACGAAAGTCGTGGTTTTGGATCTGAAAACAGATTTCTTCCGTTATCTTGGCCATAAAAAAAGTGACCGCGCATATATTTTGTTTCCAGGTCATATAACCACTAGATTATGGTATTATTACTAAAAACGAGTTCTAAAAACAGACTCGCACTACTGCCCCTCTCGAATGTCTACAAATATTTTTTTAAATCTAACCACTGCTCTCTACGACAGTTTTCCAATATTATGGCTGTGTAAAGAGGTACCAAGATGTGATTACATGGCCACGATTTCTTACACAATCCTGGCAATATAAAATAAATACTTAATTAGAATAAATATAATTCATCAAAACTCTTACAATGGACCCGCCAAAAACAGCTGAAATGTACAGCGTCTAAACAACACAATGTGGCATTAAACGTTTAATTTTTAAAAATAAACTCTGTTCAAATAAGGCCATATCTACTGTACCTCTGTATCAGGCGCTTTTTTCCATAACATTTTTCAGGCAATCGATGAATGCCCGCCTTGAAAATCTCACACAAAATTACATAAAATTTAACACACAATTAACTGTCGTCGCTGAATCTGAATCTCAAATATTAAATACCTCAATAAATATTCTATAAATAGGTACATACTGTGTACGCAGCAATTTTCACTTAGTATACATGTGCGTTTAACAGAAGAAGTGCGCTTTAAAAGTAACTCGGCTACATTGTGCATCCATCCAAAAATAGCCCGAAAGAAACCATATAAGTGTTTCTCACGTTAGATACTTATTCAGTTTTAAGTCGTCTTTCACATGTGAATAAACTCCCCAGATCCGATGGATGTGTTTGGGAAGAGAGGGGGGGAGGGAAACACAGTTTGACAACGAAAAATCGTTCAACATATTGCTTCATTACAAAAAATGTTCTTAATCAATCAGATTGAGAAGCCTCATTGCAAGTTCCCTCGCGACATTGTCCAAATAACCTGAAATACACTATAAAGCTAAAACTAGTCATTTCCAGTTACAATGTGACGAATAGGCTCTTATGTTGAGGTCTACTGTGTCCCCTCCACCCCCCCTCCATCCTCCCTTCCTCTACCCCCCCCCCCCCCTAACATTAGCCGTTTGTTGATTTCCCAGCAGCTCAGGAACTAAGCCCGTTTTCATTCTTCACACATCGCGAAGTGATGCCAGTTTTTTTCTGAGATAATCAGTGCACGAACAAGTTCCAACAGTGTCACTGGATTACAACACCAGTTCACTCACACATTACTTTCCAGAAACAATTGTTGATCAATGTCTTCCTCATTCAGGATACTCCGTTTCGAAACAAGATCATGCTTCGCTTTCGTGAACAGATACTTTGCCTTTGTACAAAGTAAAGGTATTGACAGGTAACACTTGGCTACTCGCGCCAGCAGCGGTAACTCATACTCGTGCATCCTCCACCACTGAAAAGCATTCCCTTCAATATTCAGCACATCGCTATTTTGATATTTTACCAACTCCAACTGCGCTTTTTCCTCGGGGGTTTTCGCAGCCCTTTCCGAACCAGAATTTTGAAAAATCTCACCAAACAAGTTTGATAAGGAGCTAGTGGAGCTTGATATGACCTTTTGCTGAATATCTGAAGAACATCCAGGGCCCGGGTCATCGTGAATAGTTTGAACATCCATATCAAGGGGCAGGGAAGAATCCGACAGGGGAAGTGGGTGGCACACTTGAAGGTCAACAGCCTCTTTGAGAACTTGGTCAAAAATTTGACTTCGATTTTCGTGCGTTAAAAAGACCAGACTTTTGAAACGGGGATCTAGTGCGGCTGCGATATACGCCTTAGACATCGTGCCAGGCGAGTAACTCGTGTTTAGTTTTTCTCTTACGGCGTTTTTGAAACTATCCATGAATTCAGTGTCTTCAGGCTTTACTTTCAAACCAGTCAATGCTTGGTTCAAAAGCGGAGCTAAGAGCGAAAAGCTGGCGTTTTCTACTTCACCAATCAGCTCAGTCATCTTTTTAATAGGCGTTAAAATGTCGATGATAATCCCAATAACAGATGTATCGTTCTTGTCTAATAGACTGGAGTGTGAAATGTTGGGATCTCCAGACAAAATAGTGTTGATGGAGTTGCCTTGCTCACAAATGAACTCAATCATCTGCAGGGTAGTTAGCCACACTTCCGGTTCGTCGCTTTTAAGCCCCTGCCATAAGTCACAAGTGACGTCAATGCATTCCGAACAGCGAACCAAGCGCACCAGCTCTCTGATTTTGCTCAGCACTTGTTTTGCTCTGGGAACGGCAAAGCCTGCTGCTGCTGCGGCATTCAGCGCCTGGCCAAAGCAGGCAATGAAAAAAAGCATCGATTCCGGTGACGTGTCACTTGTTGGATCCACCCCGGTCTCAGGAGTGCCGGAAACAGTTGAAATATCGTAGACAAACGCACACCTTTGATGGTGGACTAGCTTCCAGGTTTGAAACGTTTCTTGTAATATTCCCTTCACTGCTTCTCCTGCGCAACGATAATCATTCACAAAAATTATATAAATATTGCTCAATAACTAGTGACTTTTAACTTAATAAACATGCGATCTAGCTAAAGACGCTATACCCGACAGATTTATATGGTAGATTTCAAAAATTTTATTGGGCCATTTTCGACACTTAAATGACACTTACACTTAACTCACTCAATCAAATGCTACTTTAAAGTTAAAATGTTAAAGGAAAATCAATCTGCATTGAATTATGGCTCCTTAATTCTTGCATGCATTTTGTTTCAGAATTCTTTTTATGCAGTATTATTCAACCTGTAAGTTCTAGTTATTTGACACAGCTCAGAGTATCAAGATGCTGCATATAATAATGCTGTCTTATGTACGTGTGAGGGGAAGTCGTTGAGTTGGCGGGATTTTGAGCTGAAGAAACTGCTTTCTGTGATCAAAGATCATCAAGTGACGGCGCCATTAGAGTTACAAGACACAAACTGGCACTGGGATTTTGCCAAAGTATGGTCGACTGCTGTCGGGAATTTTAATTCTATTAATAACTACGTATTTTCTCTGCCCTTAACATTAATTTCAAAATGCTTCCATCAGAAAATGGATATCCCGACTGTCGGATAAATCAGCTGAATGTTCTATCAGCCCCACGATGTGGCCATAACTGTAATAGCAATAACGGTTGCCGAAATGACAGAATTCAATTCAAGCGGCTCTATGGGCACCAGTGCTAAAATTCTGTCGAAATACAGAAAATGCATTTTTGGCAAAAATTTGGCGAACTTTAGAATTTTGCCAGATCTGCGAAAATCTAATTCGAAAAGGTATTTTTTACCCTTGACCATGAGTACCTTCAAGATATTGAACAAATTTAACAAAATTTGTAGGAGACAGCCCTTTTCGTAAAGGTGGTGGTCGATTTGCGAAATAGACGAATTGCGAAAAATAAATAATGGGCACTCATCCCTAAGTGGACTATATTTCCATAACATTTTGCTGCGATCCGATGGAAACTGAAAGAGCAGTAGAACAAAATAAAAGTTTACAGAGACGGACAGAAGGACGGCTCGACGAACGGACAGACAACAGACCCAAAAGCGGCCAAAAGCCACAGGAGCTAATAAGGTTGAAAAGACTTTTACGCTGCTTTAGATTCCAGCACATTAGGACTTACCCACGGCTGAATCTGGCAATGCCTTTGTAGTCAATACGAACGTCTTCAGCTGCCAGCTGCCTGTCGCTAAATGAACGCTGATTGTCAAATAAGCTCGATGGCCACGGTACCTCCACTTATATCCAGTTATCGCTAGGGAATCAGCTTTCTCCATGCAGTCGTTTAGTCTCTGCATTGCATCGTGGTACAGACCCTGGATAATGGTTTCCACAAAGAATGCCCTGGATGGGAACTCGTATGTCGGCACGAGTGTCTGGATTAAACTCTGAAAAGCCGGACTTTCAACTGTGTCAAAGGGCTGCAAGTCTTTGCAAAGAAACTTCGCTATGGCGTCTGTGGTTTGGGTTTTGTTTCCCATTGTTTGTGGTTCAAAACCAACCTCTACCGGGTGTTCAAGTTTGACATTGTTCGGTTCTAACGTATCTGAATAATCACCTACGATTTCAATTAATTCATTATGAACTTGATTTGAAATAACAGGGTCGTTGAATTTCACTGCACTTTTGGCCAAAGTGCTTCTGTGTGTGGTACCACCGATACCGGATCTAGGAGCCTCATCGTAACTTTCCGATTTCGCATCTCCCATCACGTTTATCCCATGTGTCTTTAGATGGCCATGGAAACACTTGGTACTTGATTTGTAGCGGAGAGCAGCCCGGCATATTTTGCAAATAGCGTAATCTCGATCATACTCTCCGGAATCTTCTGCGCTCCTGTAGAAACCGAAATATTTCCAAACTTTAGATGTCAGTTTTCCTAGTCCCAGGACGACCTTTGCATCAAAGATTTTCTTCCTCCGGGGAAGATTTTCACTTTCCTCTTCACTACCCTCGATGGTGGGGTCGTAATTTCTGTCCTCCCACAGCTCACTCATGTCGTTGTCGTCGTCCGAACTGATACTGTCTTCACGATAGTAACTAACGGACTTCCGGGCCCGGAGGCGCTTCCGAGATGGTTGTTTATTTTTGTTCATCCGAAATTCTACGTCAGAATTTGCATCACCAACACTGTCGTTTTCGTAATCTGAATCACGGCCGCGTTTTGAGACCTTGGTGGATATCTGTGCAGAATTCTGGATTGACTTTTCTTTGATATCGATGTCATGGTCTGAGTAAAGGTGCTTTGTCATGTGTGCAAAGCTCTCACAATATTTCACCTTCATGTAACAGATCTGACAAACTACTTTCGTCACATCAATCTGCCCTTCCTCTTCAAATTTACCGAAGTACTTCCAGATTTCGGTCACTTCCGCTTCCGTATACATCGCATCACATCCCTCAGACAGGTTCTGGTTTTCACACGACCCCGGCCCTGCCTGTACACGACTTGCCACGGCCGATCCCACAGCGGCACTGCTGCTGGTAGAAACTTTGCGGCTCTGTTGCTGGGCGTACTTCATTTTGAGTGCGTCCAGGTTGTGGATTCTCATCAGATGACTCAGCATATTTGTCGTGCTACTCTTGTACTTCAAAGCTGCCGAGCATATGGCGCAGACAACCTTTGACTTGTCCACAAGACCACGCTGATCCTGCCCATACGAGAAGTAGTCCCACACCCGTGACCGACTGTTCGACCCTAGGGCGAGTCTGTAAGGAGCGGCGTCCGCCCTTGTGTTAATGTTGTGTCTCCTTAGCAAATGTTTCATCATATTAGACGTGCTACCGTCATAGCCGAACTCCTGCTCGCACAGCGTACAACAGACTTTTGACTTGTCTACTGAACCATTGCCCAGCGATTTGAATTCCATATAGTCCCATACTTTAGATTTCTGCAAATGACTCGACACTCGGGGGATATTGACCCCATGTCGCTTTTCTACGTGATTCATCATGCTTTTCGTACTTGAAGCGTAAACTAACCTATGACCACAGCGTTTGCAAACCACTTTCGATTTGTCAATAATGCCTTGAGGCGATTGGTAGAAATCGAAGTGATCCCATACTTTCGATTTAAATCTTTGCGGAGATCCAGTCTGTCGATTCACACTGGCGTTTACGTTTGTTGGGTTTGTGTCATCCTCATTAGATATTTTATCAATTATATTTTTCACGTAGTCTTCTGCATTTCGTTTCGAATTATCTCTTGTCGAAGGGTCATTTTCAAGGGAAGAGTTTGAATCGGTTCGAGTTAGATCCGATTTCACAATGGCTGTAGTGCGGGCGGTGGAAGCATCTGTTTGTTTTTTAATGTCAATATTGTGGAATCTTTTGAGATGATATGACATGTTAGATGTATTGCCATAGTAACAATACTCCCCGCCACACAATGAGCAGACGACACGTTTCCTCCCTGACTCCACACCGTTTACCTTATTGAAGTATTTCCAGACCTTCGACTTGTGAGGAGAATCGGTCTCCTTAGCAACAACCACAGAGTGAAGTCCAGTGGATGATTTGGGTTTGTCTTCCGCTACAATGGATTGCTCGGTATCAGTTAATATCAGTTCCGTGTCGCTCTCTGAAGAAACTTCTTTTTGAGCAGTATCATTCCCAATATCTTCAATACGTTGCACATTATTGTTGCTATTTTTATACAGCAAATTTTCTGCATCTACTTCAGCCTTGACAACTGTAGCCGCGGGTTTCTGTTTCACTTCGCCCGCCCCTTTGACATCGATAGCGTGATGTTTCTTCAGGTGGAACGCTAGGTTTGTTGTGTTACCACAGTATCGTAATTCCGCATCACACTGTTTGCAGATGACACCTGTTTTATCCAACCCGCCATCGCTTAACTTTTTAAAGTGAAAATAATTCCACACTTTGGATTTGTACGGCGAAGCAGCGGGTATCGTAGACACGAGCGTTGTAGCAAGCTTATCGCTGTCTTTTTTCAAATCGATACCGTGGTATCTGTTTAGATGGACGGCCATATTCGTTGTATTCCCACAATACCGCACCGTCACAGCACAGTGGTTGCAACTGACCCTGGATTTGTCTACACCGCCGTCGCTTGATCGCGTAAACTGAAAGTATCTCCAGACTTTGGATTTGTAAGGTGACGGAGCAGGTTCGGCCGATGCGCATTTATTTCCAGACTTCATCTCCCAGGAATGTTTATTTTTATCAGCGCTGTTCCTTTTCAGTGTGATGGATATACTGGCTTTAGAATCTGAATACACATCCTCGTCATTTGAGTCGTGCAAATCGTCGTCAATACCAGTTTCCGCGCATAGATCACGTGACTGTAATTCGGCCGTCGCATCCTTGTCGCCACCATACTTGTCGCGCTTCGAGCCACCCGTGTATATCCCGTGCTTTATTCGCAAATGCTTATTCAGATTCGATGTACTGGACGAATAGGCTAAACTCACGTAGCAGAGCTTGCAAATGGCTTTAGTCTTGTCCACTTTTCCACCTTCTGTTTCGCGAAATCCGAAATAATCCCACGCTCTGGCAACGGACTTAAGATGTGTCACACTCTGCATATCTATCAGGGTCTCTCCTCCTTGCAGCGAATTATCAACATTTGAATGCACGTCGTCACTAGTTGAGCTCTCGTTTAACCGTTCAGTATTTAGCACCGGCTCAGAACCTTCTCGAGTGCTCTGAGCTGACTGTATAATTTCGCTTTGTCCAGACTCGTCCATCAGTATGCTGTTTCCCTGGTTACAGCACATGTATTTGCCTGGGGTATGTACGGCTATACCATGCGTCTCGTGTAGATGGATGGACATGGCGGCAATATGGCCGCTAAAGCTGATGGTTTGTCGGCAAAGTTTGCACACCGTTCGACTCTTGTCCACTTCCGTGTTTTGTCCGTCTTCTACAGGGTAAGCATAGAACCCGAAATAGGCCCACTCGGCGGAGTGATATGTCGTGCGCGCAGTGGAACCTTTTGTGTGGTGTGCTTCGACAAAAATCCCCACATCTTCCGGAAATTTACGTTCTTTTGAATCCTTCTGAAGATCAATTCCATGTCTATTTATGTGTTTAAATAAGCATGTCACGCCGCTGCTTATATAGTCCAATTCCCTACGGCACAGTTTGCATATGGCCTTCGATCTATCGGCTTCCGTACTCTCCGGTAGCGCATAAAATCCAAAATATTTCCAAACCTTAGACTTAAACAGTGGCACTCCTGGCAAATCTTTCACTAGCGGGTTGTGATAACAAGCTAACTCATCACCGTCTGAATTATTCGGGTTCAAATTATGCTTCTTTTTCAAATGATCCATATAATAATCGGGGTGAAATTTACCTGCATTCGAGTATTCGTGAAGACATATTTTGCAGACGACTTTGCTCTCGTCCAGTTCCCCGCTTGCATTGGACTTTTCTAAAAATCCGAAATGCCGGTAAGCAGCGTGATAGGTCACAGAACGCGGTTTCTGAATCGAGCTGGCTTCGATTAGTGGTCTGTCTTCATCAATACTATCCGAAATCAATTCATCTTTTTCACTCACAGCGCGTTTGGCCCTAGGCAGAGTGATATCATGGTAGCTTTGCAAATGCCTACGCAGATTATACGTGTGTTCTTTGTGATATCGCAACTTCATAAAGCAGACTTTGCAGACGGCATTGGTATAATCGAGTTGCGAACCATCAGATGTTTCATAAAATCCAAAATGTTGCCACAACTCTCCTTCCAACCCCGTAGCATCTTTGATTGTATTGACATTCTCCAGAACTTCTTCTTTGTTGCTTTGCATTAGGCGAATCTCGTGAGCCATCGTCAGGTGCGAGACCATGTTCGAGGTGCTGGAGGTAGCCGTGCTGTACTTAAAGCTACGCTCACATATCGTACAGATCACACGAGATTTGTCCAGCTCCCCCGATAACGAGTCCGAACTTCTATAGAACCCGAAATATTTCCACACGTCTGACTTGCGGCCCTGTAGGAGGATTATTTCTCGATTCTCTCCCGGTCCCTCCATGCTTGGGTGGATCTCACTATAATGCCGCCAACGGGCAAACCCAACTTCTCACCTGCAAGCATACGGAAACACAGTGGACATTTACTCAACTGAACCAAAGAGTAAATTTAATTTTAAGGTGTGAAAACGAGGTATGCATCAACATCGACGATTTTTTTGTTTGTTTGTTGATGTTTATTTTTTTTTGCAGGATCTGCGTATATCGCACTCGTGCGAACTCAGTACACTGACACTTGATCCATCAATAAATATTTTAGCAATGTGACCCAAAGTGAAAGAAGGTACAACTGACTGGAATTACATTTTTTCATTTATTTATTTTCCTTTTGTTTTATTATTATTTTCTGGTTATCTAATTGATATATATATATATATATATATATATATATATATATATATATATATATATATATATATATATATATATATATATATATATATATATATATATATATATATTACAGCCTCGTTATTAGACAAGGCTGGGATCGAGAAAAACTGTTGTAACCGATTTTTATAGCGGTAACCCCACAACTAACTTAACTGGGTTAGCTAACGTCTAAATGTGCGGGGTCCGACAGCTGATCTACATTTTCAAAAATAGTTATTTATTTGTTGATCTATTATTGTTATTATTTTTATTACTCGAGTTTAAATCACGATTACCAGATGTGGTAAGGTTCCTTCAAGATCCACATCCACAGACCAACTTCGCAGCATCTATTACCCAGAACGGAAGGGGGATTCGTTAAAGCTTTACTGATGCTGCAATAAGTTTTTTTCGCTATTGTCTTTTGGGCACTAATTTTAGGCTTAATCCCTGCGGATTTGAATCTGGTGCCAACAGAAAAGTATGGAGGGATTCTAAATTTTAAACATATTTAAATCTGTATTTTAATCACTGATAGGGTTTGATTCGGTTTTCCATTAATGTACAGGTTCCGTGTCTCGAAAGGGAAACAACTGACTTCTGTGATTCTTATTACTTTATGGTGCTGCGACAGAGACAGTCAACGAAGATCAGCTTATGTGGGTTCCTTAGACAATAAATAACCTCACAACTTCGTCTACTTGCTCGAGGCTAATGTATAAAGTGTGAGTTTTTTCAACAATCGAGAAAAAAATCACTCATTTTGTCTTTATTTCATGAATCCGAATAAAAATATGACGTGGCACATCTTCCACATGTGTTTCATCCATGGTTAAAATTTCAAAACAATCTGAACTATAGCTTTGGAGATACAGCCCGGACACGACGTTCAACTTGCACACCTTCAATATGTGCACTATCCGTCTGTGAAATGTCAAGACAATCCAATCAGTAGTTTTGAAGATCTAGCCTGGACACGTCGGCGGAAATACGCTAAGTTCCAGTAACCGAAAACTACTGTGATTTTGACAATTTTCCATGAATCTGAACAAAAATAAGAAGTACCATACATTCATTATTGCTGTGTCCGTGTGCGAAATTTCAAAATAATCTAATTAATAGTTTTGGAGATCTAACCTGGACACAACGTCGAAAATATGCTAAGTACCAACAGTCGAAGAACACGGTCTTTTAGACAACTGTTCAGGAATCCGAAAAAAATAAAACCTTGCACACTTTCAGTATGTGCTCTATCTGTTTGTGAAATTTCAAAACAATCTGATCTACAGTTTCGCAGATACAGCCCGGACTCGCAAGCGGATAGACGGACAACCTCCTAACTATATCCCTCCGTTACACGGGGAATAATAACCGAAAAAATGAGTTTGAACCACCAGTGCAAAACAATTAGTGTACTCGATCATGCCAAACATTTTCATAAGCCAGCCATTGCTGTTTTGTTTTTGTCAAGCTGTAGGTATCTTAATCCTCAGTTTATATATGTGTCCAGGTAGCAGGTGTAGCAAGTTGAATGTGGTCACTAGAAATAGGTTTTACTGTATTTTTTATCGGGGTCCTTGAGGTGGTCACGGACAGGTGAGTTTTACTGTACTTTTTTCACACGCGCCACATCGCCAGTTCCCTACTCTATAGGTGATTTTTTTTTTTCTTTTTGCTTTCTGTAAAAAATACTTCCAGGTACCTCGAATAATGCTACCATAAGGTTATAGAACTGCCCCAAGCCAAGTGAAAACCAATTTGCTGGGGAGGGGACAGCATAGCGATTTCCTATTTACTTGTCAATTCACAATGCCATGCATCTCCCTAGAAGCGGGTCAATAACTGAAGTGAACAGTAAGTAAGCACACAAAAAATGCTGTGTCATGCTTGGTCCAGCCAGCCGTAATAACTTGTGCACTGGTTAACAAAGCTACCTTCTCCCTCGATCCGCAGATTATTAAGGCACAAACCCCACTCGTTCGAACTGCTCTGCATCGGTATCCCATCCCCTACCCCCGCTCATCATTTTGTGCCCCCTCCCCCGCTCATCAGTCTGTGTGCTTACGAACCTGTCTTCCCCAAAATTCACAGGAGAAGCAGGTGAGGCGCGAGTTTACGTTTTGATGCCATATAGTGTTAAGTGTTGCACTGTATACAGTGGAACCCCCTGATATGGACACCCCTCTTATTTGGACACCCCACTAATTTGGACACATTTTCTCAGTTTGTTTTGATATCCAATTGAAATCAGTGATGTCCAAACCCCTCTAATCTGTACACCCCGCTATTCTGAATTTTGGACACCACCCTTCAGTCTAAAAATGGACATCACACACAAAATTGACCCCGTAATTGTGGACACGGTATATAGCGGTTGCACTGTATTGTGCTGCATAAACTACCATTGTGTAAATAACATCTCCAAGATTACCCCTCACTGAGCATGTTTGGTAGCCAGCTTGTGCTACTGATAAGGCGCTGCCTACCCCATAGTGGGGCAGATTATGGCTTACGTAAAATGAGTACAATCTCAAAGGATTGGTCATTTTGTTGGGAAATGCATGCAAAGTGGACAAACAAACCACTATGTTAACTATCGTACATACAGTACAAGCACATGCAAATGCGTTACATATCTTTATTTGCTACATGTTTTAAATAAGTGCCAACTGAAAGTAAAATTTCGAAATAAATTTAAAATGTCTGACAAAAACGGAAAAGAACTGATCTTCCTTTGAATGAAAAAGTTAAACTGATAAGTCCAGTGATTATTATTATTGTTATTATTGTTATTATTATACACTTTATTAGCGCTTATTCTAATAAAAGCTCTAAGCGCTTAACAGCACCAAACAAGCAATGACTAAAATACATTAGCAAATAAACATATAAAACAGAAACTGCATGACAGACTGATACGACCTACAAGAAATACTGCAGAAATAAATGAGTTTTGAGGTCTTTTTTAAAACCAAGATCTGACTTAGATGCTCTAATACTGTAAGGTAATTCATTCCATAAATATGGCGCGTATATAGAAAAGCACTTGTGACTGTACTTGAGTTAAACTTTGGCACTACTAGAAGTAAGTCACCATCGGAGGATCGCAAACGCCTTGCAGGGCGGTACCTTTCATCGATTTTACATAAATATTCAGATGCTAATCCGTTCACACAGTTGAAATATATAACTATAACTTTAAACTGTATCCTTAAATAAACAGGTAGCCAGTGTAATGATCTAGGAACTGGGGTCATCGGGGTACGTTTATCTACACCTGTTATCAATCGGGCGGCAGCATATTGCACACGTTGAAGTGGGGCAACAGACGGCCATCAACAGTCGATCAAGGGCTGCAATTTTTTAAGTCCAACTGGTTCATTTTCCTTGGGCGAACCTGGCCCGTTTACAATACCGATCTGTGTTTGCTCCCATAGAAACTACGTACCAAGTTTCATTAAAATCCTTGCAGCAGTTTTTAAATTATCGTGTTAACAAGCTCTTGATGACAGACCGACAGACTGACAGACCGACCGACCGACACGTGGTCGATCGCATATATTCCCCACAGGTTCTACCTGGGGGGAATAAAAAATCAATCCATTAAGTAATAAGCGCATGTACCAGTGCCGTCACAGACTCAATATCCAAACATCTTCTGATGTGATGTATAGCTCTTATGTAATACATGGTTGTGCGGCATTTTGAAGCAACAAATTCAGTCATCGTGAAACACAAATAAAAAATAACACCAAGATTTTTAGCACACGTTCTACTAGCAATCTGATAATTTCCAACTGATACCGTGATTCAGTTTAAACTTTTTATGTTGAAATTTGAACCGAAAAGAAAAATTTCAGTTTTGTCATCATTAACTTTTAAAAATTTTGAGTCATAACTGCCTTAATAGCTTTGACACGGTTTTCAAGTACTTCTATTTTACTCGCGCAATCTTTCTTTCTATCAAAGAATACGTAAAGCTGAGAATCGTCAGCATAAAAATGACTTTCCACCCCATAATAGTTTGTGATATCCGATAAAGGCGAAAGGTAAAGAGTAAATAAAAGAGGTCCTAAAACCGACCCTTGCGGAAGGCCAGTTTCTTCTGGTTTTGGGGAGGAAGAAAACTTGCCAACTGTGATGTATTGCTGCCTGCATGGCAGGTATGAACCTATCCACCGAAGTACTTTATCGCGTATTCCGTAACGCTGAGACAATCGCTGGAGTAATTTATCCTGTTTCACAGTATCGAAAGCAGCGCTGAGATCAAGCAATGCCATTTGTTTCTTGTCTATTCCTCGGAATATGTCATTGTGAACTCGCAGCAGAGCCGTCTCGGTCGAGTGACCGGATCTGTAGGCCAACTGCATTTTTGTAAGGAGCTTTGAGGATTCTAAATGTGACTTTGAACGTTTGGGTAGCAGTTGGGTAGGCATTGGGCCCAACTCACATGTTGACGCAGAAGAACGTGCAATGATATCCGATATTTACTGCTCGGTTGCTAATTCAAACTGTGATAAAATGTTTTCAAGACAGGCGCAAGTAATTTCAGAAATTTCATTTGTTGCTATTCGTAATTTTTCAGATGATATATCGTCGTTCATTTTATTAATTTTTCCACAAAGAAATTAATGAAAGCGGAAGGAAGATTTTCAGGAGAGGAAGATGACGGAGAAAACCGGTTCATTGTTCCAAAACAAAAATTTTTTTTGCGGTCTCAAATAATTTTTTTCTTGTCATCTTTTGATTCACAAATGTTTTTCGAATTGAATTCGGTGCGTGCCTCTTTCATAAGAAAGTTCACGTACCTACATTGTTTTTCGTATGCTTCCTTGTCTTCTTGTTTTCCAGCTTTCTCTTGTTTGCGCTCAAGCCGGCGCCTCACAACTTTAGCTGCTCTACAATGCGCTTGGTACCAGTCAGTATTGGGACGAATCGTTATTGTCTCAGTTTTTAGGGGTGCTTTTGCATCTAGCAAAGCTGATAGCTGATCATTGTTGGACACAGTGGCTTCAGCGCAGCACTGTCTGGGATTACAAGCTCTCTTATTTGACTAAATTAGCTCTGAATATCAATAGGGGATAATTTACGAGTTTCGATAGTTTTCTTTATTGGTGGGGGTTTAATGGCACTATTTGAGAATAAAACTACTGAATGGTCTGAAATACCAAAGTCTTTGACCATGACATCACTAAATGAATTGTCACTTTTGCGAGTTATGACAACATCAAGCCAATGACCAGCAGAATGGGTAGACTGCCTGGAATATTGTTCCAGTATAAAAGATTCCAGGATATGTTGCATGTTTTTTACAATAGGAAGACTAGGGTTATTGAAGTGGATGCTCAGGTTGCCAGCGAAAAAAAAGTGACTCTGATAAAACACTGGACACAGTTTCTGTAAATTCCTCAAGAAAAAAGTCATTTTTGAAGCCATTTGTTAAGTTTGGTGGTGGTCTATATGCAACCAGTAAATTGATATCTCTATCACTTAATTTCAGAGCGCAATGGGTAATTTCAAAGTTTGTCACAGACACTGAATGAAATTTATCTTTCGAATTTAACTTGTAAACTAACAAGATTCCTCCTCCAACACCATCCTTTCTTGGTGCATTATGACTTGAGTAGCCTTCAGGAGTAATTTCACCATGTTATAGTGATGTCCTCGCATGTTAACCATGATTCTGTTAGGCACATGAAATCAATCCAGTTATCGAGGATAAAATCTCTCAAATAGTCAGTTTTGTTTCTGGCGGATCTCGTGTTTAACAACGCAAACTGCAATTTGTGGAAGCGTTTGGGATTAAATCGTCTAATGTTCACTAAATTTGAAGCACAGACACCCCTTATCACTGAGCGGCTTTCTTTTCTATTTGTGATACGGGTACATATGGGCGCAATGGTGGTCAGATTTAAAAGTGTCAGTTTTATTCGGCATCAAATCCTTTGGAACACGATAACTATTTAGTACCTGAATAGGCACATTGTTTGAATGTCCAATCTGCGCAACCATTGTAAATAAACAAAGCACAAGTTAGACCAATATTTGTTGCATTATGTTTATCCTAGAGTGCGTGTGTACTATCCTAACAATTCAGTACTTAGAAGCAAACCATGTTTAAACATGCATCAAAATTCAATTCTCCAAAAACTAATAATTTTACTAAAATATCCTTATAATACAGATCTCGGATGAAAATGCAGTAAGCTAGTGTAAATTTTTTGACAATAAAGTCTATATATCCTTAACAAAATACTAAGTTTACTACAATTCAACTTTAGTGCTTGTGCCACAGACGGCGTACAGTGTTGCGTGATGGAAAAGCTGTCCGAACGTTAGCTGTAGATTTCGGCTGTAGCAAATCAACCGTGTCAAATATTCTCAAGCAGAAACAATCAATCATGGATAAATTTCATGAAAACGACAACACTGAACGAAAACATTTCAACGTGATTACGCAAACGGATAAATTAAACATGACCATGTACAAATGGTTTACAAGAATGAGGGCTCAGAAGATGCCAGTTTCTGGACCCCTGCTTCAAGAAAAAGCGCGTGAAAGAAATTGGTTTGGACGGTTTTAAGGCAGCAAATGACTGGCTAGATCGGTTCAAAAATTACTGTGGGGAACAGTGAAAAATCGACAAATTCAGATCGCGCTCAGAATATGCCAGAGCTCACAAGCATTCTGAATGCCGCCAAAGACCCATTTGACGAAAGACTGGCTGCCTCAAGGATGCAAGCTGTTCAAAGAAAAATAAACGACTTTTTCTTGCCTCAGTAACTGTATGAGTGCACATGAACTGTATGATAAGGCCTCTTGTGTGCAACCCCTCTAATGTGGACACCCGCTAATGTGGACACCTTTTGGCCAGACAATTTTTGTCCAAATTAGCGGGGTTCCACTGTACACTAAATACTATATAAACCATCGGACACACCAAAGGCAGTATCCTGCCCAATTTTAAGCTTCGTTCTACAACTAGTGATAACGCATTTTTCACGTTTTGACATAATAGAGCGTCATGCTTTGTCTAAAACGCGTCAAACACAATAGCAACCAGCAGACCCACTCAAAGCATAATCCCAGTACGTTTGAAGCTTATCCGACTTGTCGTTCGGGAGTTATCCTGTTAACAAAGTCCGGTGTACGTCTTTTCTATCCAAATCTGGAAGGTGGTCGCTCAAAACGGGTTTACTGTACTCCCTTTTTATCCAGGTCTGGAAGTTGGTCACTACAGCAATGCAATTTTACTATATGTTACATTTTTATCCGGGTTTGGAAGTTGGTGAAGGCAAACAGGGTTTGCCGTACGTGTTTTTATTCGAATCTGGAAAGGGTCACAACAACCAGGTTTTACTTCACATCTTTTTATCCGGGTCTTAAAAGTGGTCTGATTTTTTTTTTTTTTTTGCTAACAGGCATCCCTAGCCAACCCCCCCCCCCCCCCCCAGGCCATCTAATGTAGGTACGATTCTAAACGCAACCCTAACCATTTTACCCAAGTTCACGTAATGGTCTGTACCTTAAGAGTACTTACAGGCATGATCTACTACCTTGTCTTCGCCTCCCCCAACCCCGGGTCATCTAATGGAGGTACGACTCAACACGCAAACCCTAACCATTTCACCCAAAGTTGCGGTAATGGTCTTTACCTTAAGTGTACTTATATGCATGATCTACCTTGTCTTCGCACATTTCCAATTCTTCATAAAAGCGCAACATATGACTAACTTCGGTTTGAGAACGGTCGGGTTGGGGGAGGGGGAGGGATGGGTGAGGAGGACGGACATTTTTGTGCCAAATGGTGGGTTGCTTGTCATAACACGTGATATTAGATACCTCTCTTTAAAAATGAAAAATATTTCCTGGTGCTGCAAACAACTCTAACCGTTACAAAACAGCTCCCATATATGGAACAGCTTGGCAACCACATAAAATTAAGTTTGCGGCGAAAAAAAAACAGCTAGACCTGCTACGGCCTTTAAATACGACAATAGCAGTTCGTGGCATGATAAAAACGCAGGCCTTAAGAAATTTCTTTGAAATGTGGAGTTCGGGAGTACTTAGGACTAATTAAGAGTTAAAATATGTCATTTAATAAGAATAATAGCAATGATAAAAAAGACTAGTGTTAAAGTTTTATGTTGTTCTTAACCATAGCAGCTAAAATACATTACTTTTAGCGGGGGTTTCACGATTTTTTGTACTATTGTAAAACCCGTTTCTTAGTTAGATCTAGGTAGGTTTGCGTGTATAAACAGGCTATCGCCAACTTAAAAAACAAGCATGTCCAAGGACATGACCCAGCCGAGTTACCAAACAAGGAAAGAGAGATAAACTCTAAAACGAATACTGTTTTGCCAAAAAAACTTTGTTTCTGAACGTAACTTTTTCATAATTTTAATACACGAAAACGTGTTTTCCCGGGTGGAAGCTACCCGAAAAAGGATGTTTGAGAGGTTGGGTTTTGACGATTCACGTATTTACCGATATTTACACAATTTTACAAAATTTTTAAAATTCCATCATTTCGGCATTTTTTTTTTTTTTTTTTTGTAATTTGCGAAAAAAAGCAAAGTCCAGGTGGAGAAGCACCTAAATTTTATACCTACAGTCGAATCCATTTAAACCGACATCGCTTTAACCGACATATCGTTTTAACCGACATGTTTTCACGGTCCCGAAGGATTTTCCCCATTGACCCCCATTATATAACGTCGGTTTAAACAAATATCGTTTATCCGACGTAAATTTTGCTGTCGAACAATTTTTTTCAGCCCCTTTTTTCGACAAATAATGATGATTCACAGATCCCTTTTGTACGATATTATACCTATTGTCATTTCACTGTGATGTTATACATTTGAGCCATTGTTTCTACTAACATCACAGAAGTTATGTACACGCAGAATCCTATTCATCAGTACTCAGGCCATTCAAAGGTATGACATCTGCTCGGGATTTCAAAGATGTTTGGGTTGGCGTGTAATCGTTACATTACAGAAAACAACTTGTGATCAGACATTAAAAAGAGTTCAATAGCTCAAACGATTCTTTAGATTTTGATTGATCAG
This sequence comes from Protula sp. h YS-2021, assembly GCA_949752745.1. Classification (NCBI taxonomy): domain Eukaryota; kingdom Metazoa; phylum Annelida; class Polychaeta; order Sabellida; family Serpulidae; genus Protula; species Protula sp. h YS-2021. The sequence continues at coordinate 20,946,872 of OX457028.1, forward strand.
AACATAAAGAAGCGATTATTTCGTGTGATTTAAACTTCACAGGTCTTTTTCATGTCTGTTAATCATGTCACTTGATTGTAATTTGAGCAGAAATTTTAAATTGCAATTTAATCAACTGCAATTGTGCGAATGGCAATTTCATCAATTGCAATTTAGACCCTCCCCGTACAGTATAAAAAGGCTGTAAGAATGAATGCAAATCAAATACGATACCGCTCAATATGGCTACGAAACGTCCCTCCGACCCATCCGACAGCCAGTACCTTTTAACCGACATATCGCTTAACCGACATTTTTTGCTCAGTCCCGGCGATGTCGGTTTAACGAGATTTCACTGTATTTGAAAAAGACTGAGAGAAATGAATGGTTTGACCATTCAGTTATTTACTACTTTTAATTTCAGTTTTTGCCAAACTTCAAAGTTCCGCCATTTCGGGAGTTTTGGGCGAACCACGAAATAAAACTAATAGCCTGGTAAGTGAACCTCTGGGGAACATCCCTGCCTAACATCTAAACGATTGGATTAAAACTGTAGGAGGAGTAGCATTTTAAAAATGGGTTAAAACGGGCACAGAAAGTGCCGCCATTTTGTCAGTTTTTCGTCAACAAAAAGTAATAGCCAGGTGGAGGACGACCCAGGGAACATCCCTGTGTAATATCAAAACGATTGGAGCAAAACTGTAGGAGGAGTAGCATTTTAAAGAAAAAGTTTAACATACGCACATACATTCAAGCCCCCTATAGTGATACGACTAACCCAGTTCGACATAGTCGGCTGGGTTAAAAAATACCACAAATCATACACAGGGTTCGCGTTGGCGGGGTATTTGTCCACTTTTTGGGCATATTTTTACGAAATGACTCACTTTTTCAGAACCCACCGAGTTTTCTGGACCCAACTGAGTCACACTTTCCTTTTTTGACTCACTTTCCTGAGAACCCAACGCGAAACCTGATACAGCAGATTTTTTCCCAAAAAAAAGCATTCACATCAGGGTTCACATTTCTGTGCGTTTGTGCGTGATTCACGCACGAACACGCACACTTTTGAAGAGGCGAGGGTACAGTCACGCACAGATATTCCTGTGATAAAAACGCATTTAAATAACAGCACCGGAACGCTGCAATTCCCCTCGCCCTTCGCACGTTTTTGCATGAGGAGTAAATCTGCATAGGTTTGAAATGTGTGTGCTTATCCGTTCGTCGGAGTTGTGCACACAAGACTTAATACATATAGCCTTTATAGTCGAAAAATATGCTAAGTTTCGACCTCAGTTTTGGCTAAATAAATGGAAAAACGGACAAACTGAATACGAGGTGCACAACTGCAATACATGAGGAGTAAATCCGTATTGAATTTGAAATGTGTGTGCTTACCCGTTTGGAGGAATGGTGCATACAAGACCACTACCCAAAAGCGTGACGGACGGACGGACAGACAGATGGGACGAACTAACCAAATCCTATATCCCCTTCACCAACAAACTTGGGCGAGGGGACAATATTGTTGTCCAAGTCAAAGATGAGTTCATATCAAATTTGTTAGGCGAATTTGATAAAAGATTTTCAGAAGACGGCATGAAAATTTTGAAGAATCTCAATTTAATTTTGAAGCCAAAACTTCTACCGGTCGATAGTGATGGCATTAGAAATCACGGAAACGAGGCAATGGAAGAGATTTTGTAGCCTTTTGCACAAGGCGAAAATGCCATAATCAGCGCTGAGGAAACCAGATATTCTCTTCTTAACTTCAAATATCTGGTAAATAACAGTAGAAATGACCAACTAAGAGCGTTTTGCTTAAAAGTAATGACCAACTATCAGGAATTTTTTTCCAAATTTTGCAAAACTTGTTTGCATACTTGTTTGCATACAGGTTACCCCTCTTACAAGTGTTCCCTGTGAACGGGGGTTTTCTCAACAAAGTATTATTTATGGTAAATTAACAAACAAATTGTCCTCCCAGTCGGTTTCAAACAAGATTGTTGATAAGAAGTGTTACGTTGTCAAAAACGTTTGATGAACAGTCTTTACTTTCTCGTTCACGAGAAGTATTTATGCGAACCTGCAGAAGTAAGTTTAAGTAAAATATGTGCGGTAACGAAAAAAATTCTAACACAAAATTTGTGAAATTTATTTCTCTTTAGTTAAGATGTTACTGCAGGGCAATTGACTGAATTTAAAATTTTTGAGTTAGTAATCTTACTGCAACCATTGCAAGGTGTTTAGTTCAGTGGATTCAAAACTGTTACTGCAACGGAGTAGTATTAATTTTCTTTATTTGTTGTGATGGCAGTGTTTTCCGTTTTGTTTGCTTTCTATTACAAAGCGTTAAAATCAGGGCTGAAAAAAAAGCCGATTTTTTTTCAAAAAAATCATGATTTTTTTTTTTATTTAAATCTGATTTTTTGGATGTTTTTGATTTAAATCAAAATATCCAAAAGCACCACCTTTTAACAGTTATGTGAAGACTCGTAACACTCTCTTGTACTACAAAAACATTTACATTTCACAAAATCTGTGACAACTGTTCTCAATTTTCAAATGTTAAGATAACTGTCCTCAGGTTCAATTCTTCATTTATTGAGCGACCGGTAGCAAAACGTGAGTTTCCAGCCTTTTCCACTCCGAGATTTGTTCAATTAACAATCGAACAAGTAAGTATTTATGAAACACACGCAGGCCCCAACCGCCCCCCAAATTCATGGGGGTATAAAGCGATGACGGACAGACGGACGGACAGACAGACAGACGGACGGACACCCCAAACCTATAGGCCCCAATCCGAAGGGTTGGGGCCTAAAAAGCAGTTAAATAATCTCACTCGACGGATAACACTAAGACTTTGTTTACAAGCACACGCGGTTGAGAGAAAGGCCGGAGTACCGGGAGTTTCTGAAGATAGTTGTAGATTACATATCCACTACAGAATACTCAAACAGTCATAAAAAATACTATGAGACAAAGGTTTCTTTTCCAACACCACAGGCAGTTACCTGCTTAAAGCGTGCTGCCCTAACTAAACCCCTTCTGCCCACCTCGCAGGCTCATGTGCACTAATAAGCGTATTCTGTGAAATGCCTTGTTTAAACAAAGGCGTTCCAACTGCCTTCAATGAACACAGTCTGAATGACACACATTTTAAATAGAAAAAAAAAAAACAAAAAAATTTAAAAAATCAAAAAAATCAAAAATCGTGATTTTTTACGTTGATTTAAATCACGATTTAAATCATGATTTAAATCATACCAGCCCTGGTTAAAATAAACACGAAATGATCGATTTATTTGTATTTTTTTTTGTCCTTCACTTGCGTAAATGTTGACCACTACTAATGGTCCCGAGATGTTCGGTGAATGTTTTATACATTTTACTTATAAGTGACCGAACCCCATTTTTCGCATTCACGCACAGTTTTCGATAAGTGAGGGTACAAAAACCACTATTTTCAAAAGTGAGTGGGAACCCTGTGTCACATCAATAGAAATGATTGCACTTTACTGTGATTTTACCAATTAGGCACATTTGTTGACGAAACGTATTAAAAATTAAAAGTAATCTCGTACGCTAAATTTAAATACTTAATATTATCGCCTCCGTTTTATCGAGCATACTGACAGATATTTTATGTATAAATTAAACGGGCTAGAATATTTTTCTAGTATTTATTATTATGCGACACTCCGCTGAATTTTAAATTTGTTTAAAAATTCATAATAGTATGTTATGTGAAACAAACGGTTTCTGCAGATGAAAAGGGTTTGCTTACCTGCTAAAAGTGATTTGTCCAAGATCGTAGCGAATCCCTTTCTAGATGTATACAGTTAATCACACTTTGGATGTTTCAAATTAAACGCGCAAGACTTTTGCATTTCGACTGCAAGGGAATCGGGTAAAAATTAAGAGAATGAGAAGAAATATCGCAAATTATAAGTCACGATAATTTTCTAGAGATCAATTTGTAATTTGACGAATTACGATATACCAGTAAACTAGTCCGCCACTTTACAATGGTTTTTGCGCAATTACTCTCGTATTTTGGGCGCGATCGCGTAATACTTTGATATGTAGCAAATACAGAATTTTACACATTTCTTCTGTTATGTGCGAAGTAAAATGTTTTGATTCAAGAAAATGGTAGGACAATATGTTTTTTCGGACACGATTTTCGAGCAAGGCTGTAACTCGCCGCTTCATTTTATCATCCCGAAATATCAATATTTTAAATGCAAACTGTAAGACATATAAACTTGCTTTTCAAAATGACTGCTAACAACTCTGAAGATTACAAGTGAACATAAACCTGACACTTATATGTGTATACTAACAATTTACTTACGTACAACAGCTCAGTATTTTGCATTCGAAAACTATTGGCAGTTGTCGGGAGAATGGGCAAAAAAATATCATTTCCGGGATAATGGTTGTTTACGGAAGGTGAAGACACTACAGGCATAGGCGGGTTTAACCTAGGTTACTGGTACTCGTACGACTACTGTTCACTTCGAATGTTCTACGAGTACGCTTGTGGCGGTTGTTGAAAACAAGATTGATCTTTGGTACAAATAATTTTGATATTTATGCCACATTTTTATATCAGTTTTTTTTTTATTTTACTCGGTTAGTTTTAATTCAAAACGTAGGATTTTTGCGCATTTTATTCGGAACGCCCAGTGAAGTTTGGCTTATGGGCGATAATACAGTATCGTCAATTCTGATGCCTTGATGTTCAAACACAAAAACGCCAATAACATCACATGCGGTTGGTCAAATGAGTACTCTTGACGTATGAAACCAACGTAATCTTACATGACAAAACAAAATTGAAATTTATTGAAGACTGGGTGGGCAGTTGAAGCGAAAATATTACTAGTATAGTGGCTGTATGCATACCGACAACAAACCAATGCAGTGCATACAATACTAAAAGTCAAAATCAAATGACCTCGAATGACCTCTGAACCTCTCAAAGACAAAATTTCAAGCCCTTGAGAGGTTACAGACCCACGCACACTGGTTCAGCAAAAATCAGGATTGGGCCAAGACGATATGCATAAACTGCAAATTCAAGTTGGTTAAATATTATTCACAAAATTCACAAGACCCACATATATATAAAGGTATTGAAACTAATGAGAATCTAAATAGTTCAAGGCACATTGGTGGCATTGTGAAGTCATGAGAGGTCACCAAAATCAGCCTGACAGTTTAGTCAGATACCATCCAGATCTAGTTTGGACAAAATTTCCCTTATTTAACGACCAAATTCCTCCCGTTTCGTCTGGAGGGCACGGATTGGTCTGAGAGTCGTTTTGTTGCATTTTTCAAAATGGATTCTATGCCATCAGCGCTGTATCTTATCATTAAATTCCAGAGCATTTCGTTCTCGGCAGTCATTTCCTTGAAATCGATATTTGTTAAATTCAATTTTTTTTGCATTATTTTTTCCAACACTGAACTTTGATAACAATCCAGTGATTAAGCAAATGAATCTATCCATTTGGCTGTTCGACAATAACTCATTATATTTGATTTATTACCAAACAACAAGAACAACTGCTAACGCTCGCTGAATCTCAGTCATTGGACCAAAAAAATCTGGAACAAACTGCCAAAATCTGTAACATTAAACAATAACTTACGTTTATTCAAAATAATGTAAATGGTTCATTAAAGAAATGTATTTGCCCAGTAGAATGCTCTGTATAGACCTACCAAGTTATGCTCTGTTTTGATTTGTCTTGATTACGTTATTGCCACTATTTAAGTTTACAGTAAAAGAGAGTAAAATAAACAACTAATGCGGGGTCTCAGTGAGTGAAAACTTCCAGCCCTTCTATTTCTATAAAATCAAACAACTTACAATCTAGATGTGTAGCTTACTATTTGTTTGTCTTGTCTGATTCAACCTCAGTAAGTTCGTTTTGAGTTAGAACACAATTGTCTTGTTGTTATTCTATTACGGCTCAATAACTATCAAACTTTAAAGAACGGTTTGCTGGATAGCTAGCCAGTCCCGTCTGCCCTATCCCCCAGCGAAGAGAAGGTGCGTTTATTTGATGGGATCCATAAGTAATCATATCTTAATTGTTTTATTTAACTTATTCAGCCTCCCTGTTTTCAAAATAATGATGTTCTCTATAATTCTGTGTGGTTTTATTAAGTTCCCGTTAAACCTGGGGTTATCGCCCATTAGCACACCTACTCGTAGCTCCGAGTCAGCTTTGACATAAACCAAATCACACTTTGGGCGTTCCCAATGAAAATGCGCAAAAATTCCTGCGTTTCGAATAAATAACCGGGTAAAAATGAAAGGAATGATAGAGAGATATTGCCTAAATTTCTCTTGAACCAACAGCAATCGGGGTTTTTAACTACCAGTAACTTAGATTAAATCCGCCAGTGCTTGTCGTTTCGCCACCTCCCGAAAACAACTTTTATCCCCGGAACCTCCCAACAACTGCCACTAGTTTTCGAATGCAAAATACTGATGTGCTGTAAGCACACTGTCAGTATACACATATAAATATCAGGTATCCAGACAGAAGGGCCTTGGACATAAGGGCCTTTCCCAAAACGGCCTTTCACAAAAAGGCCTTTCCCAAAACGGCCCTAAATGAAAAGTTGGACAAAAGGGCCTTGAGAATTTTTTCTAGGATTTAACTATTTAAAAAAATATGTAATAAAATAAAAAATAAAAAACAGGCTCCATTGTGTTTTTAAAGATAACTGCCTTGATGTTTTGTTTCAATTACTCTCCATCACTCTCTTGAAATTTCCGAAGCACAGTGCCACAGGTTAATCCCTGTTTGTACCAATCACTGCCTTGATGTTTTACTCATTGTAAAGACTCTTTCAGTTACTTCCCATCACTGTCTTTAGATGCCAGATTTCGGAGTCATTGTGCCACAAAAGATAATCTCTGTCCTTTTGAGGTCTATATTTGAACTACGACCAACAACAATGGACACAAGACAAAGTAATAAATGACAGCCAAAAATTTGTCTGAATCAGGCAGAAAATCAATAAACTTTGTTTTTGGAGTTGTTATTTTATTACACAAAAAATAAAAATAATTTTGAGAACCATATCCAAGAAAAAATTTCTCAAGGCCCTTTTGTCCAACTTTTCATTTAGGGCCGTTTTGGGAAAGGCCCTTTTGGGAAAGGCCGTTTCGGGAAAGGCCCTTATGTCCAGGGCCCTTATGTCCCGGATTCAAATATCAGGTTTATGCTCACATGTAATCCTAATAGTTGTTAGGCGTCATTTTGAAAAGCGAGTTTACATATCTTACAGTTTGAATTTAAAATATTGATATTTCGGGATGATAGAATAAAGTGACGAGTTAAAACGATGCTCGAAAATCCTACCCGAAAAGAATATATCGGTCTGGCATTTTCATGAATCACAACATTTTACTTCGCGCATAACAGAAAACGTGTGTAAATTCCTGTATTTGCTACATACCAAACTATTAGGTGATCGCGTTCAAAACACGAGAGTTATTGCGCAAAAACCACTTAAAAGTGGCGGACGGCCCTAGGTTACTGGTAGTCCTGGATGACTCTTGCGGTCTTCCTATGACAGCCTTTCTGTCCTAGGAAGATAGAAAGGGTCCGCTGGGACTAGTTTTTAACAACCCGTATGATATTTAAAAAAAGTTATTAAAAGTTTTAACAAATGATTTCAAGTTTTAATTTATGTTTATGTTTCAAGTATGAGCTGTTTTTGCGATAGTTCTTCCATATTTTTCTATCATTTCTTTATTTCTTTACCCGGTTCCCTCGCAGTCGAAATTCAAAATCCTTGCGCATTTTATTCGAAACACCGAAAGTGTGATTTGGCTTATTAAATAACTTCGTATATCTGTCTTTCAGAGCTACGAAGCCTAACATAGTTCGGTTAGTAGGGGTCAACTTCGTATGTTCTGAGGCACGAATCCTACATACTAGTCCCTGTTATTCAAACATTTACCGTAAGTTCATGCACAAAATACCCCTTTTGCAAAACAGGAACAATTTATAACCCTAATCACACTTTGGGTGTTTCGAATAAAATTCTCAAGAATGTTGAATTTTGAGTGCAAGGGAACTAGGTAAAAATGGAAGAATTATCTTAAGATTTTTTTGTACTTTATGCTATATTTGGGAAAACTGAAGCTATCAGAAAATAAGTTATCAGAAAATAAGAAACTGAAGTTAGCAGAAAATAAGCATTTTGGTGTAAACATTCATGAACATCGTAATAATTGTTAGGTAAAACCAAAACAAAGAGTAATAATACAAGATTTTGTCATTGAATTCGAAACAAAAATCGCATTTTAAACATATCTTGTTCATGGGGGGGGGGGGGGAGGGGGCGTCTTAGCCAGGCAACACGATAACTTGGCCGCTACTCGTTATTAGACCGCTTTGCTTAATGAAACTTTATCCACTCATAGAGTAGTTTATGATAGCTTCAGCTTAGTCTAAATTTGACACGTTCCGTGACAGTGAGTCTAGATTTTTGAAATCATTGTAAAAAGAAATCATTGTTTGAATGCCTTTTCCTGACAAAATCTTCTTTGTATGGTGATATTGGAAACTGGCATCCTGCTCTCTTGCGAAAACCAATATAAGTAAATCTCAGCTTTTAAGTTGTAAATAAAAATCATGAAACGTCCTCTAAAAATACTGTATTTTAGGTAAAAAGGTTGAAAAACAGCGCAAGCTATAAATGTATTCCTTGTTTTAATAATTTAGAGAGCCGAAAATTTATTTTGTGTTTAAGTTAACGAAAATTGACATATTTTAACTCTTAATTAGAAAGCACAACACAATATTTTCTGACTGCATTAGATATTCACATTTCGGAGTAATTCATCAATTTCTCATTCATTTCAAGTAAATGCGAAAACTTGAATTGATTATTTTTAAGTATAAAAGAAGTGACAGCCCAAAAATAAAACCGAAACAATTTTGTTCAAATATACTGATGATCAGCTGACGCACATTGTCCTTTTTTTTTTTTTTTTTTTTTTGCAATTTATATCTATGCGAATTGTGTCGAAAACAGTGGTTACTTTTGATAAAAAAAGCTATGATTTCTGTTTTGTGTGCCTGGTAACTGGGACAAAAGTAAACAGCTCTATGATTGGATAATATTCAACTCTTACTAGGTGTATTTTCTGATAACGAGTTCAAGTCGCTGTCCGTAAACTGGGATGGATGGCAGAACGAGAAATCTTATGTAGATGGCTGAAAGCCACTTTACTCATTTTACTTTTACTTTAGAAAGGACAAGAACATCTAAATCCCAAAGCGAAATGTATCTCATAATATTGTAACATAAATCGAAATATTGCAATAAAGATAGTTAACAGAAGTTAAGAGTTGGATAATAGATATACTTAAATGCAAATCGGGATCATCATTGTATCTGTTTCACAGTGAAGACTTGCCAGAGGCAATTTACTGCAGATCACCGGAGCGAGAGAATACAACTGTTTCCAACTTGCTACTGACTGGAAGTCAAGACAAGGAATACTGAAAAACCTCTTGAAGGTGAGTTTTTCTATAATATCTTGTGTTGTTCAAGAAAAAGTTACAAAACTGACCAAACTGATCAGTTGTTTTTTTTTTTTTTTTCTTTTTTTTTTTTTTTTTTTTTTTTGTCGCCATTTGGGTCCTGCCACATCGTTTGTATCGCTGATGGTAATTGGCTCACATGCTGGTCGCCATTTTATTTCCCAAACTTGTGCATTGTATGCCTGAGAAACACTTTGATACTTTTATGCCAGCAGTAGTGCCTTGTTTTGTATTAGCAATGTTTGGTTCGACCTCCTCTGTCAGTGGTATGTATTGGTTTCGTGTAATTTAAGGCATATTTTCCTAAAATAACAAAAAAAAAATCCAACATTTTATCCTAATTAATGCCTCTTACTTGTGCTTGCACTTCCGTTTCAGCTCTGCGAAACGCAATTTTTTGCAGGACTCCACATGAATTCCAACTTCATACATCCATCTGAACGTCAAAATAGTATAAACGGATTCGTACTTACCCATAACTTAGCCGAAATTTTGGCGTTGAGAACGACTTAGGTTGAGATAGAGGAACCAGTTAGATACAATAAAGGCCCTCATGCACTCACTAGTGGCCCGCTCCTAAGAATATCCTCGAGGTGTTTTATTCTTAAACGTTTATGTGTTGGGTAAAGGTGTAGTTCTAAGGACTCTTGTTTTTTGTAGCCATGACAGGTTTTACATATAGTTGAAAATATGAGTATTATAATAGTAATATAAAATACAGAACCCAAATAGTTGACTGCAAAAAAAAAAAAAGCAAAAACAAAAAAAAAAAAAAAAAAAAAACGGCCACAACATAAAATTTTCATATAATTACTGGGCGATAATATATGGTGATATAATAACTTACATATTATGTATAATTTTTGAAAAAAAATAATGACATTGTAGAAAATTGCCACATTTTAAAAATAACGTACATTAAAAATGGCATTTATCATTAATATCTAAGCATGCAGTTTAAAAAGAAATATTTGTGGCCAGAACACAGTAGTCACATTTTTAGCTGAGCCGACTACAGTAAACTTGCCATGCAATAGACTAATACATAATAAAAAAAATATACAATACATAAAAACTATATGGGAACAAGAAATCCTACACGAGAAGTAGTCCTTGGACGAGATTTCTCACTGCTCGTATAATGAAAGGCTGATGTTATATCAAGCTATAGAGTTCTCAGTCGCCCCAAGTGGACACCAACCAAACTTTTAGTCTTAAAAATCCCTTTCATATTTCTCAAGAGAACACAAATCCTTTCATATTCCAAAATACACAGATGGCTCTAAAGTTGATAAAGCAGCAGAATCCGGTATTACGGAACACAATATGCTAAAAACAAGGCTCCCATATGGGACATCAGTATTCTCGACAGTGAAGTCAGATAAGTCAGAGCCCAACTAATAGCCATGCAAATCGTTAAGAGTTGTGTTTAATCTATGTCGGTACTACAAGCACGTGATAATTTTCAAATATCGAACGTTTTTTAATCCTAAAAAACGATACTATAAAGACTGGTAAAGAAGTAATGTTCTGTAATGTTGAACATCTTGTAGTGATACATATTTATAGACTATCGATTTCCAAGACGTCCGCTCACGTTATTTCAGAGCTGAATCTTTGAGGCAGCGCATGAAGCTGTGTTAACTTAATTTTAGAGTATACACGATTTAGGTTCACGCTGGATTTTAATTTCTAGTGACCAGTACCAACACAACATAACCCGCCAATGTTCAGTCGTGTTGTTATACAAACATATAACTAACTCCATTTCAGCAATGAAATGCTCAAATTTTAAGTGGCCAGTAATCGATGTTCAATGTACGAGGCAGTTAGCTCAAGTGCAAACGGTTGTCTATATTTTATTTTTCTTTGTTTTGACAGATGTCTTATCAGTTATTCATGTTTCATGTTTCACGGCTTTCCTAAAGGTTTACGACCCTGCTTTCTTCCTTGATGTAGTTCGTTCGGCACACTTGTTACAGGTTTTTAGCCCCCAGACCAAATTTGGGTAAGGGCTGTTGATATCGATCGTTCCGCCCGTCCGTCTGCCAATAATTTTTTGCGGCAGCATTTTTATGTGAAGCCTTTGTTCCACAGTTTCGAAATTTGCTGCAGTAAAAGAACATATATTGCAGATGTGTAATGTCTAGGTGTTTGATCCCGATAGGCCAAAAATCCCGTCACCTAGAAAGCACTATTTGGGCAGTCGCCATACCTCATTGAAAATGGGTTTTGATGGTTGATTTTGAAAACACTGGATTAGAACGGAAATTTATGCCCTTTACAACTGGGAATCGAAACTTGTAACTTCAGACTTTTTTGCTACAGAGGAAACGAATATGCTTTTCGCAGTTCGTGTATCGCAGTTTTAGTTAAGTGTCTTTTTGTGTGATCACTTACTATTTGCCTTAGGTATGACAAGTGAGTTGGGTGACTTGGACACGTTATGTCCATGGTTAGCGTAATAATGTCATTGGCGTAATATGTTCATAAAATATCGTTTGAAATGATTTCCATATCCAAGGCCCAAAATTTATTTTTTTCAGAGATTTCATAAAATAGTGGAGGGAATGGACTGCAGAAGTAAATGTAACTTGTGCATTTTCAATTATGGCATGAATACCATTTCACACGACAAATTGTAGACGAGCATCCTCATGGAATCACTCGGTAACATAAACAGGGGTAGAATGTTTTCAGTTAACCCCTCTCCGTCCTGTGCCTGTAGCCCGTGCACTTTCGCGTCCCAAATTTTGAAGATAGCAGCAGTGATTAAGACTCATAGCATCAGTTTTCTCATAGTCCAGCATGGGTCTGAAAGCTGCATCTACCTTGCTGTGTCGCCTAAAATGACGATACTTATGATGTTCATGTTTTCAGTAAGTGACTGCAACCATACCTTCCACAACGCTGACAATCTGCCAAGGCAATCAGTCTTTATGGTAGTAAATATCGCTCTGGCTTGGGGTTTTGCATCTACTTTTTCGACTTCACCTTTGTTGGTTCCGCATTTTAAATACTTCTGAGTTGTGTGGATTGCCAGAAAAGAAATCGTGCAATCAGTGTAACATCTTTGGAATTGGAAGTAACCTAACCAAACCAGATCTACTCGTACCTAAACCTATCTAGCCTAGCTTGATCATACCAAACAACAACTAAATTAAAGTTACCCCTCCTCCTTACCAGGGTTGGCTTTTACACCGTCATAAAGGTATTTAAGCCATGACATGGTGTAAAACCCATGTTAAACACGTGTTAAAGGGTTTAAACCGTCTAAACCTGTCATAAACTGTCAAAATTAGAAAATCAAAATTTGGTGGCGTTTATTTCCGTAACTTTACTGATCTACATACAACGTAAAATATGTCAGTAACTCGCACAAACAAATACAACAACCAACTAGTAGTCAATTTCTTTTTCCCACGTAACATTCTGTAGCAAAACACCAGTTTTAAAGCTCGTTCACTAACCAATCTATTTCGAACTTTCGAGTGAATTGCACCAAAGTTACAAAATATGCGTTCGATGGCAGCTGATGACGAAGGTGAGGATAGCAGCTGAGATTGGTGTAGTACACACCCCGAATAACAAGGAATTAACGTCTCTCGCCTGGTGACGGTTTTAACAGTAGCTGACATTGATGGGATATCCTTTGTAGTACATGCCCTGAGGCGGACTTTGATGGGGTATACTGTGTACTACATGCCCCGAGTAGTCGGGTATTAACATTCGGCAGCCTGTAACATTTATTTACAAAGCCAAATTAGATAAGCACCAAATTAAAAGGCGTTTGCTTCTGAGCCCTGTGTTTGTTTTGTGAGTGTCCTAATACCTGCAACTCAGACCAAAACAGTGTACTGGCAATGCGGCCGCTTGAGGCATTGATTGCACAGTGACTTGAGAGTGATAAATAGATAAGCCTACATGCATCCGCCCCCAAAACGGAGAAAATGACACTTCTTTTTTATATTTTGGGTTTTACACGGTTTAACGCCGACTGACGGTGTTAAACCTATATATGACACGACAGTTTAAACCGGTGTAAAACACGTGTTTAAACCACCTATGTGTTAAATGTGCCAACCCTGCTCCTTAATAACCGTACATTTCGAGGCGTATCATTTTAGAACTGTATTTTGTAGGCAGAACTGTTATGATCAACCATTTTTTAAAACTTGTGATTTTTTATGCTTCAGGCCAAAAGATACAGATAGACTGATCCATGGCAAAATGAGGTTTAATAGCAAAACGTGGATTTATGCTGAGAAAGTCATACTTATTCCGTATAAAAAGGAGCACGTACCAAAGTAAGATTGATATTTCATTATGACGAAAACTAAGTAATATAGATTTAATACAATTTTCCGTTGGAGAAGAAAGATGGTTTTGGGGTCAGCTTTTTCATGATTATCTGAAAATAATCCACCTGTTCCAGCCATGGGTAGGTACTCTTCACTGCCGTATGTCGTGTTCAAAGTAAGCCCGGGGCCGGCAGACCAGAAGCCACAAAACTGAAATGTGGATAAGTTTAGTTAATTGGTTAGTTAATTAATTAAACTTAATTTAAGATAATAGTTTAAAATAACAAAAAATAATAAAAAAAAAACAACCTGTACCCAGTATTTCTAGCTGAGGGGCGGCCGTGTTGTCAAAGAAATCGTATTAACACGGGGTCCGTCCCTTTCAATTTTAAAGGAGCCCCTTGGCCATAAGTAGGACGGATCTCAAAGGTACCGACCGTCCTCGGGGCGCCAGTTTTACTGTTTCACAACACTTCCACTGACATCTCGTCCCCTCCCCCACCTTCTCTGAAAATTACCACTTGAACCATCGCAATCTTCACAACCTCTACCACCAAAAATATCCTCATCAACAGGATTGGATGTTGCAACAAGGACTCGACTGATCGAGTGCGACAGGCAAAAGAGAGACTGCGGACCACATACCAAGAGGAAGCAAACGATAACCGTTTTTACCATTAATGGCTGTGGACCGTGAAACAGATCCGCCGAAGGCGTCTCCTAAACCTCCGCGATCTAAAACACACAAAGTAACCATTAATAGAAATAGGGTCGTCATTAAGCAGTAATGAAAGAAAACCTAATGCAAGGGTGATAAAAATATTACATAGTAAAACATTTTAATAGACATTGATCTTTAGTATGTCCACTACGTTTTTAGCTAAACTGGATTTTAACTGTTTTCTAGCCAGTGATTGATCTGCATTGACACAATGTGACCCGCTAAGGGTCTGCCGTGTCCTTAAATAAATCTTGTAGCTAACAAACCATATAACTAATTCTTCACTTAGATTGGTAACCTTCCAGCGCCCACTGTGGGTTGGGTAAAGTTTAAGAATTGACCCACTGCTTTCTGCTGCTAATTGGACTTTATTTCCGTCTGACTCTTCTTTTACTATTTTGTCATTTTTTCTACATTATTACTAATTTGTTCCTTTAGCGAGTGCATCCTAATATAGCCATTATTGTCGCAAAACGGGACGCTAAGCATAGGCTTTCAAGGAACCAACGAAAAACCCTTAAAACCCCTTTTTTCACCAAAATTAAAAAAAACAGTAATGTTTTGGTTCGTTATTTGTAATTATCTCTAGTGTTTTCTTACTTTATGGTATAGATTCAGGTATTCATATGTGAGTTTTTTTCAGTTTTGATAAAGAGCAGTTCCGGTGGCAAAATACTTTTTCCTATTGGACAGTGTACACCAAAGTCGATACATTGGTTCTCTGTTTTTTTTAGCCATGCTTATGCAAAATCTGTTGCCGAAAGTTTGGTCATCTGCCTTTGACTAAGTTACTCGCCATATAAGTAGACGGCCCGAATGTTAATAAAAGCATTAAGAACAAGCTAGATGAAGCGGTTAAAAATACTGGCTCCAAAGGATTAGCTGATATCGGATTTTTTTTATACATGCCATGTACAATGCATTCAAAAAGGGAAAATAAAAATATGGATCGAAATCATCCGACTTTGCGATAGCAATCTATTCGTGGCTTCACATGTTTCCAGCCAGTGAAGAAGATTTCAAGCTTATCCAAGACGATCGGAACCTGGAGAAGTGACAGTTTCTCAGGAATGTCGATTCACGCTGGTTGACACTATTGTCGGCGCTTCAAAAAATCCGTGAACAATTTCCTGCTATCAAGAAGTATTTTCTTGAATTTCTCCCAAAAATGACAAGAATGCTACCTCAAGCAAGCGCTACAAAGATTTTGCAGAAGAGCTGAAAAAGTTCGAAAGAAACTTTGTTGAATGGAATGACTTTTCCCGAACGAATCAAACCATTATTTGATGAATTCTTGACTGTGTTTCAGACGGAAGGGCCATTAGTGCATGTTTTATATCCATCTTTGGTCGATATACCTCATGTGCTCATGAGACGTTTTATCAATCATGAACTCATAGGGTCGTCTGGGGCAGAATTAACAAAGGCGATTGTACAAAGCGTGCCAATTAACGCTGTGACCAAGAACTGGAGGTAGAGCTACCTTGTAAGGAGATCTTATCGAGTCTTTCGACGTCACACAGATAGAGTATTTAGAGGGTATGCGAGCGTTTCATGCTACATCAGTAACCTTGCCGTGTATCCAACCAGAGGATGTGGTGTCTGTAAAAATTCGGGCGACTGGAAAAATTTTGACCGAGTGGACATATACTGGGGACGTGTTTTAGAGTTAAAAACACCCATTGGAGATCAGAGATTCAAGACACTTCCTGATATCGTTAAGCCGGCCCTTTCAACTTCTCATGGAAATGCGGATAGTGAGCGGTCTCTTTCAGAAAATAACAAAGTCCTCACTAAGAACCGTGCCAAGCTTTCTGATAAAACTTTCATTGACATAAAACTGATAAAAGACGCGGTTAAATCGGCCGGAGGGCAATTAGGATCAATCCCGATCACAAGGGAAATGATAGCCCAATGCCGAGGTGCCTATGATCTATTTAAAAGAGATTTAGAGGATATGGCAAAGAGAAAGGAAAAAAGGAGAAAGAAAAAGAAGAAAGCCACTGAGCTGAAAAAGTACAAGCAAGATTCTGAGGAGCGGCTTAAGTCATTAAAGCAAAAGGATCGCGATTTAGATTCTGAAATTAGCTCGTTACAAGAACGATACAAACGCATAGAAAAAAATTTTCGATGGAGGAAACGAGGGGGTAGGTTCAGCAATAAAAACAGCCACTCAATATCCACACGAACTTTTGGCTACTAACCAGCAGGTCAGGGAAGAGTTTGAAAAACGTAAAAACCGAAAACGGAAAGTTGAATCTCAGTTGCAAAATTCACTTACAAAAAATCAAAATAAGTGTTACTAATCGAAATAAACAGTGTTAGTAATTGTGTTGAATATGTGCAGAATTCAATGCATATTAGAACTCTGAAAGTAGTGTAGAACATGCAAAGTTTGCAATTACAAATAAGTATCTCTAGTTAGGATAAATTTAAGAGTCTTTATACAAAAAAGCACTTATTTGGTCTTTAATGTCATTATTTGTGCTGCCAGACCTAAGTGAAGTATGTATTGAGTTTCTGTTCAGATTTAATACCACAATGAACGCCCGAAAAAACCTTGAAAAACCTTTATTTTTGAAATCGGAGTCAGTAAAAAAATCCTTAATATTTTTTAGACCACTTGAAAGCCTGTAAACATCAGACAAATAAACAAACACACAAACTCCCTGCCGCGCCTCCTGTGGGTTGAAAAAATCTTACGAAGAGACCATCTGCTATCTGTTATGTGCATGTCGAAGGAGGCAACTAATCAGAATTTGTTTCTAGCTCTTGTTTTATTGTTTGTTAATTCTTCATTCTAGTTCTTGTTCTTTTAGATGATGCGTTCCGATATAACCTTCACTAGACAAACATTTCACTTGTGATATTGGCATAGACAAGTTTGTATTAACAAAAATAGTTTTCACTTTTCAGAAACTCCAGTACCATCTTGTTTTGTATAAATCAGCGTTCGACTTCTGCCATTTACCCTTGACGCTAATTAATTGTTTTTAGCATCGCTTGCGGAGAATTTTACTGTCCATTATTTATGGATGTGTGTGTGTGAGTGTGTAAACACTGAAAATTTGGCAGGAACGTCCACAGGGTAATCCTGCAAAAAAGCAAAAAATTGGCCAAATTTGGGAAAACACAAAAAATGCCACTTACATCGATTGCAATACCGCTTACTTACAGGCCTCTCATTGGAACAAGGAGGTTGTTCTGCTACTTCTTCAGTCTTGTTTAAATGGCTATCCAGTTTAAACTTATGAGCAGGGTTAGGAAAAAGACGGCCTTTTCCAGACCGGGCCAGTGTTTTTTTCTGGATTTACCCACCTTTTTCTGGTCCAATCCTGTCAAATCCGCCCTTTTCTAGTCAATTGTCAGGCCTTCGCACGTTCCCCAGTTGACATGTAAGCAATGAATCCGCGACGTTTTGTCTAGCGACGTTTCGTCTAAATATGCAAGGTGCGACATTTCGTCTAAATTGTGAAAAATGTAAACCCTTATTTTTTGTACTTTTTGTACTCAATGCAAGCATTTGAGTGAAAAATAAAAAAATCTCACAATTCAGGCTTTATTCATCATACATGAAATTTATTTACAAATGTACAAAAATCGCACACTTCAGACCTTTTCATCATACATGAAATCAACAAGCAGTTCAGCAGTTCAGTACCTCTGTGACACTTTTTGATTTTGCCGGTTAATTGACTGCGGTATAACCGGTCGTACTCCGTGTATCTGGCACCTCATGGAAAGGAAAGGATTTATTTTGAGGTGAAACTCCAAACCTTTACTGCAGGGCATGGCATAGAAGGGATTTCTTTGACACGAATCCTCATCTCTTCACCGCACTCCGGGGAGGCTAGAGCCTTGCTAATTCACATTTCTTTTTGTGGGATAAGTGACAAATAAAACTCAAGAACATTTATTGTGTGCGATTCCACATCTCTTCACCGCACTCCGGAGAATATTTGAAATAAAAAATACAAATATAAAGATCTAAATAAACAATAATAATTTGTCGAAATGTCGCACTTTGCACATTTAGACGAAACAATGCCTGGACGACCGTCGATTCAGGGTTCGCCTTGGTACAATATTCTCAGAATACTTTGAACAAGAGGAAGGCTTCCCGCAAGGATGCATCCTTTCAATTCTACTTTTCCTGATAAAAATCAACAATATAAAAGATACACTGAGACAGGGGATAGATAGCTCACTCTTCGTGGATGATTTTGCCATGTCGTGTAGAGGCAAAAGTATGAATTTAATACAGCGTCGTCTTCAGCAGAGTATTTATTCTCTCCAAGTTTGGGCGAATAAGAATGGTTTTAAATTCTCACAAACCAAAACGGTTTGTATACACTTTTGTAAAAAACGAAAACAGCACGACGATCCAGTTTTACACATCTCTAACGTGCAAATCCCTGTTGTCAAGGAAAACAAATTTTTAGGTTTAATTTTCGATAGCCAACTTAGTTTTATCCCACATATCAAACACCTCCGAAGAAAGTGTCAGAAGGCCTTAAATTTACTGAGAGTCATCTCCTCCCACGATTGGGGAGCAGATCGTGATATTAAACTCATGTTGTATAGAGCTCTAATTAGATCGCGACTGGACTATGGCAGTATAGTTTATGGCTCAACTAGACCATCATATCTCAAGATGCTAGAACCGATACAGAATCAAGGCTTAAGAACATGTTTAAATGCCTTTAGAACATCCCCAGCCGACAGTTTACACGTTGAGGCAAATGAACAACCTCTCAATATACGGCGGTTAAAACTTGCCATGCAGTATTGTTTAAAACTTTACGCCAATAGAAATAACCCTACTCATCAGATTGTTTTCGGATCACATTATGCGGATAGAGGTACCAATGCTATCCCCCCCTTTGGAACTAGGATTATACCACACCTGCAGGAAGCAGGTATAATCATTGAATCTGTTGCAAATTACAAAATACCTAACCAACCCCCTTGGAAGTTAACGAAACCTGTGGTCTTGAAGACTCTTTCTGAGTCCACAAAAGAACGAACTAACCCGTGTGTATTTCAGTCAAAATTTGCAGAATTAAAGGATAATTATAATGACTACCATTTCATATATACCGATGGTTCCAAACTTGAGGACATGGCTGCAGCAGCTATTGTCACAGAAAATAATACATTCAGAACCAGGCTCCCTGATGGGTCTTCTATTTTCTCTGCAGAAGTTAGAGCCCTGCAGCTAGCTATGCAAATTGTCAAGATTAGCCGCTACAAAAAATTCATATTGTGCGTGGACTCCATGTCAGTGCTTGAGTCACTAGAAAACTTACAGGTATCCAACCCAATAATTTTGGACTTGATAGAAAAACACGACGAAGTGGTAAAAGCTGGCAAAGAGATAATATTTTGTTGGGTACCGAGCCACGTTGGAATCCCGGGCAACGAGGCAGCCGACAAAGGCGCCAAAGAAGCGTTAAACCAAGACTGCTCAGATTTCCTTATACCGTCATCAGATTTTAAGTGCCATATTTCTAGATATGTCAAAAATCTATGGCAACAATATTGGGATGAACAAACAGACAATAAGCTATACCAAATTAACCCTGTGGTAGGGCGCAAATTGCCCTCCCTAAATGGCCTTCGCGACGATATGGTAATTCACAGATTAAGAATAGGACATTCTTACACTACTCACAAACACCTCTTAAGAGGTGAACCACAACCCGAATGTATAAGTTGTCAGGAACGGTATACAGTAAAACACATCTTGATAGATTGTATAGACTTCAATCACATTCGCCCCCGTTATTATAGAGTTGATTCCATGAGAGAGCTGTTTGAGAAGGTAAATTCCAACAAGGTCCTGGAATTTTTAAAAGAGATTAATATGTATTCTTATGTGTAGACTACCATTAAGTCTATTTTTAGTATATTTTTTAGTATATTTAAGATTTTATTTTATAATCATTTTCAATCAATAAAGTATAAATTCGACAAAGTTACCAGGAATGACACAATATGACCTACAACAGGTTTGCGGTGTCGTTAAACCAATCAAATAACTAACCAACTAACTTTAAACAATGCAGATACTTGTGCTCTGCTGTGTCACTCAATTCCATTTTAATCGCTATTTGTCTGGAGTGTGTCGGCTAAAGACATCGCGCAGCATGTTTTATGTAAACATGTGTTTTCTCTGCCCCCCCCCCCCCACCTCCCTCAAGCGTCATATTAATGACTATGCTATTGTTCTAATTGTCTCCGGAGCACGTCAACTCAATACATATAAAGGCAACCCAGTTCTTATTTTTGTAATAAGAAAAGCTCATTAGGCGAAAACTGAATAGTCTGTAATTTAGAATAAAATATATTTAAGAATTAAAGTTATTATATAATCATTATATATTCAACTGTTTTTATGTCTCTTGTAAGAGCCGACCACAATTGACCAGAAAAAGCCACTTTTGGAGAATTGACCGGGACGGATTTATCCGGGTAAATCCACGTGAGATTTGACCATGCCAACCCTACTTAGGAGTATGGCTTTTCTCCGTTCTAGTTTTATTTGTTGTAGGTATCATGAATGGATGCAAAGCGCCGAGCTCCAACAACTCACCGCGTCGGAGCCGCTGACCCTGACAGAGGAGTACGACATGCAGCAAACATGGCTGCACGATGAAGACAGTAAGCTGAACTAATGCCCCCCCCCCCCCACCCCCCCCCCCCACTCATCCCTACCACTTCCATTGTATATATATATATATATATATATAATATATATATATATA
Source organism: Protula sp. h YS-2021 (assembly GCA_949752745.1). Classification (NCBI taxonomy): domain Eukaryota; kingdom Metazoa; phylum Annelida; class Polychaeta; order Sabellida; family Serpulidae; genus Protula; species Protula sp. h YS-2021. Next base: position 20,968,227 of record OX457028.1, read on the forward strand.
TATATATATATATATATATATATATATATATATATATATATAACGTGTAGATTGGATATCGTATCTCAAGAGATAGTACCAACTTGTGATGGCATGGTGAGAAGGAGACAAGTTAATATTACTTTGATTACTTTGTGCAGGTGCACTAGCCGTTCTAGTTATAAGCCTTAATAAGACTGAGATAGTGATGTTAAACCAAAGTAAACAAGCCCAACACGCAGGGATTTCCTTTGACTTGTGGAAGACCATTGCGGATTGTATTTGTAGAAAAGCGCCGCTCTTTTGATACATATTTTCGGTTTATTTCAGAATGCACATTTATCGTACTGGATGCGAAGAAATTCAAAGAAACTCACAATGAAATAGGTACTTTTGTTTTGTTTATACTCAATGTAAAACAGCAAATCAATATGATTGACATAGTGATATACTGCACCAGACTTATAATGGCAGTCAGCATGAGTCACGATGATGTACAGTACCAGATTTATAAATATCGCAACTGTGTTGGTTCACTTCCAAATTATAGAGACTAGTTTTTATACACCTGGAATAAAGTTCCTAAACACATGCGCCGCTGCCCACTTTTATCACGGTCAAACTCTGCACCCAGCCCTTCCAAGAATACATTACATTAACTACTTAAGACAAGACCCAAAGACTTCACACTCCAGTGTCAGTTAATCAGGGATTTAAAAACAGTCACATATAAGAAGGTCTTGTGCTTCTTTATGCTTTTTTAGGCTTCAAATTAAGGTTCGAAGAAAATATCCCCTCCCGTCACACACACACATACAACAAATAAGTAAACTATAAAGCATGTCCCGCGCTCAAAAAAAAAATGCATCTCATAGAGAACTCATCGGCAGATTAAATGCAGAAATAGGTATGGGAAAAAACGGTATATTGTCCTGTCGATTCTGTATGACAGTTGCCAAAAAATGACTGGTAAACAGAGTTCACATGTTTGATAAACTAAGCAAAATGTATGCCTCAGTCATTGAGTAATACTACCCGTGTGCTAGTCAAGAATGAACTGGCATGTGCCGTTGTGTTTTGCAGAGGCGATGGTTGGAGACGTGAATTTATTTCTTAATGGCGAGGATAGGACATCTGCCGAGGCGGAAATCATGATTGCCGGTTTGTAGTCTGTTTTAAAAATAAAATACGCATCAAATTAGCCCACAGCATTACGGAGACTTTGCCGCTTTTATTTGGGTGTTGTGTGCTTCATTTCTGCATCAAGACGCATAAATTGACAGAGTGGTATACTCTGCCAGGTTTATGAATATCTTCAGGGTATGTGTTCGCGCTCCTCCTTTTCCTAATTCAGATCTGTGGAAGCAGGTCATTTTGTAGCATCCCATTCTCCAAAACTTCTTAGGCGTTTTCAACTTTCGACTTCAAATAATAATAATAAATAAATGAATAATAATAATAATAATAATAATAATAATAATAATAATAATAATAATAATAATAATAATAGATGAAAATCAAGAAGACATCGTTTTGATGCACTCTGATGTTATTAATTTTATTTCGATTTATTGCTTATTTAACTTTTTTTGTTCCGCAAAGAAAACATGAGATATGTTCACATTTCAGAAAGCAGTGCTCGTGGGAAGGGCTATGGGAAGCAAGCATTGCTCATGATGCTTTTTTACGGTAAGAATGCCTTCTGCCATCGTGTTTTCTATTACAGTATCAGAGCTTTTTCTCATCATGTTTTCTATTGCAGTATCAGAGCTTTCTGTCGTCATGTTTTCTATCACGTTCTAGGAGAAAGGCAGATCTGCGAATCATTTAAATACTCGGCAAGAAAATGCGAGAAATTACCTACATTTCGAATAAAAAAGTATGATAAACGGACCTGCATTAGAAGTATTCTAGATAAGTCAGTGGCGGAAGAAATAGGATTTTTACTGTTTAACCCCAAAATTTTGCACATCGATTATCAAGGGTTTAACGAGATAGCGGTGTCGTTTGGTGATGTAGAGTGTTTGGGTTTTACAGGTGTCCAGCAGCTCAACCTTACCAGCTACACCGCCAAGATTGGATTTGCCAATACGCCAAGTTTAAAAATGTTTGAAAAACTCGGGTTTAAAGAGGTAATTGAAGCAACATATATTTGCAGATCTGTTCTCTAAAATTTCCATTCTTGGATAGAAAGATTCGGGTCATTTTCAAATTTCCTCAACCGTTGAGGTCAGGACCGAAAGCGTTCTGCCCGAGACACGTTTTGATATTTGCATATTCTGCCCTTTGTTTACTACGTTAACATAAAGGGGTGGGGTGCGAGCGGGGGTAGCGGGAGGGGGGGGGGGGGGGCTTTTCTCAATGGTGTGCACGTGCAAACTTTATATTTACCCCTTAATGTTGCAGGAATCTCGGAGTGACTATTTCAAGGAAGTTACGTTACAATTATCGATAACGGAATCCGTTAAAAGAACACTTTTTGAGGAAGGCAAACAATTCAAAATTGAAGAAGGGTCGAACTAGCAAAGTGTGCATTTGATGTAAACACAGTTATGCACCTGATGTCACGGCAACTGGATTGCCGGACAGCCGAAAGATCCGTACAGTAGCATTAAGGGCTGCGATATGGAACAGAACCGTAAAGATACTGTTTGCATAATCGTCTCTGACTGTTAACCGTGATTGGTTGGAGGCCTGAGTCACCGCGCTTCAAGCATGGCACTGATATGCAAGGTTATAAAACACGGCAATTGGCGCAGTGGTAACCGATCCAGCAAAACTAGAAAAAGCGTTACGGTTTAAAAAAACTTGGTGAGCAACTTAAAAAAAAAAATGCTTCTTCTCCCACTTTTGATCAGATTACCTTTAAATTTCGTGGAAATGTGTACTTGATAGACCATCCTTAAAAGCTTTTGGCGGTCCGGCAAAAATTCGCCAAATAAGGGGCATTTTAACATTTTTGGCACCGGTAGCGAATTTTCCAAAGGTTTTTCTTGTACAATTTCAATCGGATTGCCTTTAAATTTTGAATAGATGTTCACTAGCCTGTACTCTCTTGAAAAGTTACTTTTTGTCTAAATGGCGGGAATTTAAAATAAAAATTGCCAATTTACAAAAATTTTCTCCCAAATTTTAACCAGATTTCTTTAAAATTTTGTACCAATTTTTCAGTAATCGGTTTTTACAATATGGGTCTAGGACAATACCTCCCCCCCCCCCCCAGATGATACCCCACCCCCGACAATATTCCCCAGAACACTTTTTGAGGAAGGCAAACAATTCAAAATTGAAGAAGGGTCGAACTAGCAAAGTGTGCATTTGATGTAAACACAGTTATGCACCTGATGTCACGGCAACTGGATTGCCGGACAGCCGAAAGATCCGTACAGTAGCATTAAGGGCTGCGATATGGAACAGAACCGTAAAGATACTGTTTGCATAATCGTCTCTGACTGTTAACCGTGATTGGTTGGAGGCCTGAGTCACCGCGCTTCAAGCATGGCACTGATATGCAAGGTTATAAAACACGGCAATTGGCGCAGTGGTAACCGATCCAGCAAAACTAGAAAAAGCGTTACGGTTTAAAAAAACTTGGTGAGCAACTTAAAAAAAAAAATGCTTCTTCTCCCACTTTTGATCAGATTACCTTTAAATTTCGTGGAAATGTGTACTTGATAGACCATCCTTAAAAGCTTTTGGCGGTCCGGCAAAAATTCGCCAAATAAGGGGCATTTTAACATTTTTGGCACCGGTAGCGAATTTTCCAAAGGTTTTTCTTGTACAATTTCAATCGGATTGCCTTTAAATTTTGAATAAATGTTCACTAGCCTGTACTCTCTTGAAAAGTTACTTTTTGTCTAAATGGCGGGAATTTAAAATAAAAATTGCCAATTTACAAAAATTTTCTCCCAAATTTTAACCAGATTTCTTTAAAATTTTGTACCAATTTTTCAGTAATCGGTTTTTACAATATGGGTCTAGGACAATACCTCCCCCCCACCCCCCCAGATGATACCCCACCCCCGACAATATTCCCCAGAACACTTTTTGAGGAAGGCAAACAATTCAAAATTGAAGAAGGGTCGAACTAGCAAAGTGTGCATTTGATGTAAACACAGTTATGCACCTGATGTCACGGCAACTGGATTGCCGGACAGCCGAAAGATCCGTACAGTAGCATTAAGGGCTGCGATATGGAACAGAACCGTAAAGATACTGTTTGCATAATCGTCTCTGACTGTTAACCGTGATTGGTTGGAGGCCTGAGTCACCGCGCTTCAAGCATGGTACTGATATGCAAGGTTATAAAACACGGCAATTGGCGCAGTGGTAACCGATCCAGCAAAACTTGAAATGTGTACTTGAAATGTGTACTTGATAGACCATCCTTAAAAGCTTTTGGCGGTCCGGCAAAAATTCGCCAAATAAGGGGCATTTTAACATTTTTGGCACCGGTAGCGAATTTTCCAAAGGTTTTTCTTGTACAATTTCAATCGGATTGCCTTTAAATTTTGAATAAATGTTCACTAGCCTGTACTCTCTTGAAAAGTTACTTTTTCTCTAAATGGCGGGAATTTAAAATAAAAATTGCCAATTTTCAAAAATTTTCTCCCAAATTTTAACCAGATTTCTTTAACTAATTTTTCAGTAATCGGTTTTTACAATATGGGTCTAGGACAATACCTCCCCCCCCCCCCCCCCCCAGATGATACCCCACCCCCGACAATATTCCCCAGCCATACCCCCCCCCGTACCAATACCCCCTCCCCCATCATTTTTTGCAATTTTCATTTTAAAGATTTTCATTAACGAACAACAAACTAATACAGTTCTGTGATCTGCAGTTAAAAGCTAAGAGATTTCGCTATGATCTAGTTGAAATGGGTATAACTGCAGTTCCACAACGCTTACAACTCATCTCATATGATCCATTCATGAAAGCTATTGTACATAAAGAAAATCCTCTATGATCTAGTTAAAAGGTTTGTAAATGCAATTTAACGCACCCCAGTTTATTGCAATTAATTATGCTGCGCAACGGAGTTGTTGCAGTTTGTGCTAAGCCTGACTGTGAATGAGACGCAGACTTGATATATCGATTTAAAGACTTGGGGGGGGGGGGAGGGGTATGGTCTTGGGGGTTTTGTCTTAGGGGTATCATCCGGGGGGGGGGGTATTGTCTTGGGGGTATCATCCGGGGGGGGGGGGTATTGTCTGGGGGGTGTGGTCCGGAACCCTTACAATATGACTACCACTTTTTGGCGACCACACAAGCCGATCGATACTTCATTCACTAGGTCTTGGCTGGTCAATAGACATCGGTTTTCATGATCTTCACTCACACTCGTACTTTGCAAGACCTTGTGAGCATCAGAGCCTACGGATAATCCATCTCGAGTGTTAACCTTTGAATGAAATTATGAAGGCAACGCACTTTCTTTTTCTTGGTACCTTCTTAAACATCAAATTTTGAAAGACGAATTAACATACACGACGAAATATCTGCTGTACGATCTTAAGACATTTGCCTCCCGCTAACTTACACAGACCCCAGTTACAACCCAAACATTTTCCCCCCGAACGAACTGCCATCCGAGCCAGTTGACACCCTACATAAACAAAAGGAAACTTGTATAATCCCAACAAATGTATAATTACTACCCCCCCCCCCCCCCCCTCCATACGAAAGTGAAATGATAACAGTTGTTCGAATGTTTCACGGTACTATTCCGTTCTCCAACAGCTCTACTTCAAAGGACAATAATTCTAGGAAATAATGTCCCAAAAACTCCATTATAATATCAGCAGTGGCACAACAACAGAAACAGCATGTCCCATAAAATGCCAATATTACTTATACAGTACAGTCTTTGTTAGGGAATTTTCGTGTCCCGTTTCCAATTATTATATGCATGTAAAGGTGTAACTGCGTCCGTCTTTATGTTATCATTGAGGTGCTGTGTTTTGTCCAGGTTATCTCTCTTAAACCATTTTGTCTAAAGGTTTGCTAGCTTGTACAATGCAGACTCATATATATTGCCTTTTGAAACTTTACACAGTGAGGTCGTATTGTTTTTAAAATCGGCCAAAACTTGACGGATTGGCACTTTGTCCCAAATGAATAAGAAAATTTTGCATCCGGTTCTCAGGAACTACTACACAAAGAATAGTCCTAGAGAGAGGAGGGGAGACATGTCGATTCTTTTTGGTGGAATCATCCGCAAGTGTCAACATAAATGCATCGTGAAGGCTCGGTGAGCTGGAGGCCTACTTTTAGTTTACCGACCTCACCATTCCGCAATTAATGATTTGTAAACAACAATGTATAGGGGAGGAGGCGTGGGGGGGGGGGGGGGGCACAACTCTGTATGATGAACATTTTCCCGGTCCCAAAGGTGTACTTATATTGGGGGTCAAGGGGGGGGGTACTTCTTTGATTTCAATAACCGATTGCAAAAAACCTCGGTCTTTCAGTGATCCATCACGCGCTGGCGTCTGATTGAAATAACTTCTGGAAAATGTAAAATTGTTTGAAGTTTTGGAGTTATTTGTAAATTTTACTTATTCCTCGGATGACAGCTGCTTGGGTGGCAATTGCCTTGGTTTCCCTGCTGTAGAATTCACCGGCAGTAAAAGAAAATTACTAAAACACAGCTCAGCTAAATCTTATATTTATTGCTCATACTTGTAACTAACAAAGCTAACGAGAACGGCCGATGCACACAAAAACATCATGGTACACAGATATGTCGCACATTTCAAATTATTTACTATTTAATTTCTTGTTTTTGTAAACAAAAACATACGTCTGCCCGACCAAATCCATGGTTTTGTAATACAAGTTTGCATTTTTTTTTTCATTTAAAGAAATAAAAGAATAATTTTCCTTTTCTACAGATATAATCATAATTCACTGTGATAAATTCAAAGAAAACAAAACATTGTTCAACAGAATGAATGTCAAAACATGCCGGAAATTTGCAAAATGTATGCAACTTTTTAATCACCTTTCCACCCCTTTTCCCGCCCCCCCCCCCCTTCCCAAGAAAAAAACCCACGTATCCCTCAGGGTAGGTTCAGAACCTTAGTTAACCTAGCTCATTTTATAAGCCGAGTGTAACTCCTTAAATATAGCTGCAAACCACACCATTCATGTCATCAATGGTTTATGTGAAGAGATTCTGCACTGTACTTTTAGGGCAATCTTACGAATGTCACACTCGTTATCGTTTGCGCATACACTTCGCTCAATCAGCTGAATCATGCTTTTTCTTAGCATAGACTTGCCGCAGGCCGTGACTTGCATGATGCAATACAAAGAGAAATGATCCCTGGTCGAGGAACTCGTCTAATACCATTCAGTGAGCCGTGCACGACAAACTCGGTTAGAAGACCATGTGAGCCATGCAGCACTGAACGATAGCTTAGAAAGATGTTTGCGTAATGACGTCATACACGTTCCTTAATAAAGTAACATGCGTCAAAAGTTGATAGAACCGTCCGAACTACCCAAGGAATAACCACCCCAAGTTTGAATTCTATCCGACTTTTCGTTTTCGAGAAGCATACAACGTGCCTACAACGTTTTTCTTCACAAGACTGACACAAACACAGAACGTGCAAACACTATATAGGTTCCCTCCGTCGGGGAGACACAATGACGCAATACTTGATCTACACAGATTTATATGTACATTTAAATTTGAACACACTTTTTTTGCATATAGAAAATAGGCAAGATACAAAGTTTGGAAAAGGAGGACGAAAGCAGCAGGAACAAACCCCTGCTTTCCACCCCACAGATCATTACCGAAATAGTAATCTTACTGCCCGAGAGGCGGCGCGATAAAATTTCCAGGACTATCTCATGGTGCCCGCAAATTGTTAGCAGTAAAGGAACCACCAACATATCTAACACACACCAGCAAGTTGTCAACGGAATGGATGTGATGTACACATTTTTTACAAACAAAAAAACGCCATATTGTTCCAACATGTCCGGGCAAAATCTCACTTTTTCGTTTTGTCCAATTAGCAATACTACTTTAAAGAGAAAAACCTAAACACGTGTGCAATTAAAATCACTATATCATTGTTCGGTTTTCAAAAGGCAATTTTAATACTCTTTAACTCGAATCATTACCAACACACCCCCACAGACATACTTTTGTATTTACAAGCACGAGAACCATTATAAAAACAATGAAGGTTTCCATACTGAGACTGACTAGCAGGTATCCCACTTCAGACACTTCACTTCAGACGTTACATAAATGGGGTGCAATCAGAGTGATTCCTCAAAACTACTAAAGTACGGATGAAAAACGGCCTACTACAGGTGCAGGCGTTGCTTAAGGGAGGGGGAGGGGGGTTGCCAAATTTGCGTACGTGTGAAAAAAAAATTGACATCCCATTAAAAGCTAAATGTTCTGTTTGGCACTTCTCTGAGTTACTCTATAAACAAATACTGGATAATTTCATCTGCTGTGACACGAACGAGTGCTGCTAATAACCGACTACAGGTACAATGTAATAATAAATTCATAAAACATTTTCTGAATATTTTCTCTACATCTGCCTAAATTTTCTTTTCAGATACACTTTCATCATGGCATACTATAACACCATCATTTACACACTTTGTGTAAAAAAATCTCTCCTGAAAACTTTGCATCGATAACTTAAATCACTGACCAAGACTCTAGGTACCGAATTAAAAAGTAAAATAAAAAAAAAACTTTTTTATCACATGCAACGATACGGATATTTATTCTTCTTCCTCTTCTGGAGGTTTTTCCTCGTCTCCCTCGTCGGCATTTTCTTCCTGATAATAATAATAAAAAAAAAAAACAATGACAAAATATTGCAAAAAGGTTGTATCTTATGTTCATGGTTGGTTAACTATTCTGGCAATTTGTCGAAAGACGTGATTTGAACATTAACAACGCGAGATTAAGCACGAAACAAGCATCAACACCAGTTCTGGCTTTCAGTCTTTCTTGAAAAAGTGCGAAAACAGACCGCTTGGACATTTATCGACAAGACATGCAGCACTTTTACCATATAATCTCCAAAACTAAGATCAATACATATGTAGGGATTAAAACATTCCACAACAAAAACAGAAACAAGCAACTCGCTTGAAAGCACTTCAGTACACCGAAAAATATAAGTGCAAAAGTGACGCTTTTGTGATGTTATCAAATAAGATACCCCTCCCCCCTTCGCCACCTCCCCCCTCCCTGCCCCCCGCATGCTCTGCGTTCGGAATACAATCCCACCTCTTGCGCCTGCTCCGCTTGCTCTGGCTCTTGCTCGGTCGGGGCTTGGGCCTGTTCTGGGGCGGGCACTTCCTGCTGCTCGGCAACCTCTTCCGTCGGCTTCTCGTCTCCTTCGTCCCCTTCCTTCACGGGCGCCAGGCCGATGGCTTCCTGTGCTTTTCGCGCCTCCTCTTCAGCCTGTCAAATATAGGAATACACAAGAATGTAGGCTTCGCAATTTTAGATGAAAGATTTTCTAAGGTGGACCGAGAACAGGATAATCCAGCACAGATTTTTATCTACACAAGTCTAAGTAGAACACCGCAATAAATTCAGTGTTGATGTCACACTGCGGATATGGTAAGCCAGAGCACTGTTGGCATTATGCAATGTGTGGTGTTGAATGTAGCGCCTTATTTTGCCATGTCCAAGATCTTTAAATACACAACACATTGTTATATGACAGAGAAAATGCTGTAATCTGACTGGCTGACTCCAAAATCAATATCTTCAATGCTGACCGGAAAGAAAAAGTCGACAGATACTGCAATTATTTTAACAAACACCTATGTAACAAAGTATATATATATATTGACTTATTTTGAGTAAACATGAAGATATTATTGACCACCTACGGAAATGCTGACCTAAAGGTATCCGATAACAATTATTCATACTTCTCAAAATCAGCCTGCTAATTGTAAACTGTCAGTCTGCAATGGGCAAAACCGGGAGATTGACGGATCTTTTTTCAAGAAAGGATACAGCAATTTCAGTTATCAAAAGAGCTCCATTATTGATACCTTTCGGCGTTCAGCTTCTTCAGCCTCCAACCTTTCTCTTTCTTCTTTCATTTTGGCTAAGCGTATTTGCTCAAGCTCATACTCTCTCTGTTGCCTCACCAACTCCTCGGCTTCAAATTCTTTCTGTTTTAAAAGCGAATGAAGTAGCCAACATTTACTTCACCTTTCTACTTTGTTTAAAGTGCCTGATAAACGTCGGTTGCTAGCTACAGACAACTAGGATAGAACCTTTGAGATGGGCCGTACGTAGTCGATATACTAAATTTGCAAACAGAGGTTTAAGTATCATGAAAGATTCTATCATTTACACTCAATCTCAGGAACATCTGTACCCGCGATCGTCTCGTAAAATTTATAATTCAAATGACCGAGTACGTTCAAAATGTTCATTGAAAGTACAAACGATATCGCGAATCTTAATATTAGTTACTCTGATAAACCTTCAAACTGCCCATTCGTCTTAATTCACAGGTACAGAAATCGTCTTAGTTCAAAGAATTAAGAGAAGAGACCGGAATCCTCATAGCTATACCCCCACCCCCAAATCACAGTTGGTGAGCTGGTGTTCAAAAGGAGGTCCTAAAACCGTCTTATTTGACATGCACACATTACAACAAACCACTTACTTGTTTTTGGCACTTGATATTTTCAATATGCTTGTAAAGCCATTGCGCAATGTATTCAATAGGGTCGTGTGGTCTCTTCTCCGACACTTCAGATAAACACTTCTCCAGACAACCTCCAAGCTGCGTCTTTAGATAATCCGTATCCATATTTTCTTTCTGAAAATAAGACCCCACATGAAACGCGGAAATAAATACCTACCATGGGTTCTAATTTATCTTGTGACGAAAATGTAAGCTGCACCATGGTTAACCATTGCAAGGTAAACATAATGATAAGTGAAGTGAAGACAACAACATGTCCGCAATATGTTCCTCCAGCCCCCCTTGCCCATCATTTACTCAGACGATATAATGGGTAAAATGTAAACGGTATATAAAAGAAGGTATTGCCGAAATGCCAAGAGACTCTCCCCACAAACGTCAAAATTGCACGAAACCTAACTGCAAATGCAGATTGATACTTCTACATTTTTCATTTTAAGAATTTTTCATTGCTTGTTCCACCCAATGAAGAAAGGTTACGCGCGACTAGATGTCATGGTCTACTTTGGCTAGAACAAAATATATATCCTCTAACATAAAGCATTCATTGTGTTGCCCCGTTTTTCTGAACGTTAACAAAGCCAGAATTGTTCTCACACTAAAAAAGATACATAAACAACCTCTTTTGAAAGTTGTTGGTAGGAGAGGTGGCAGGGAGCACCGCAAACATTTTAGGAGCTGCGTATCTGTATTCTATATGACTGGTTCTCTTGTCAAAATACATTCAGGGTTGAGACTCCGTAAAATTTTTTGGTCGCCCTCTGGGCGACGAACTTTAAAAAGTTAGTCGTCCGGCACAAAAGTTAGTCGCGCGGCGCAATTTTTGCAAAATTTGTCTAGCCCGCCTCACATGAAAAAACAATAACAAAATGGTGTTGAAAATAATTATCATATTAACCTGAAAATACTCAGAAAAAGTTAGTCGCCACTCGGGCGACCAACTCGAAAAAGTTGGTCCCCCGAGCCAAAAGTTGCAGTGCCAAAAGCTCGCCACATCAAAAAAATAAAGTTAAGATTAGAGACGAGGGCAAACTTGAAAGCTGCACATCTACGTAATATCAGGAATCAGTCTACAGATATTTGTGTGGACCTGAATTTTGTGGTTCCCCGCCGCTTCAAAGCAAATTAAAATCGGAGTTAGTCCTGTGCATTTTATTAGGAACACCCAAAGTGTGATTTTGAGGGGAGTGATATATGTGTGCCTAGCAATGAATATCAGGACACCTCACTGGGGAACTATAACCTGTCCTCCAAATGTGAAATTTTTATAATACACCAGTACCCCGAGACAACATCGCCTATACTGGTGGAGTCGCCCTTCCTGAAAACAACATTGGTATCAGAAATGATATTTCCCCCCCTATTTTTTAAGCTGACTGCAGATAGTCTGGAATCGCCCGAACATGTCATGCTTCGTGACTGTCTTGAAACGTAAAAAAAAAAAAGCTTTGGTTGATATTTCACAGGCCTGGATGTCGTTGGCAGCTAAATAAGAAACAACTATATGAATCATTACTGCACCGAGAGAATGATTTCCAGGATGACAGAAAACGGCAAGATACAGTTTAATGCACACCATGGAAATGTTCTAAAATCGTATACTTTCAACCTGCAAAATAGCACGCTCACAATTACAGCCCTCAAAATCGTGATTAAAACACACACACACACACACAAACTGGCAAATGGTCTTAGGTGACTGGTATTTTAGTACACATTTATCAAGACTCAGTGAGAAAGTTTTTGAATTTTTTAGGTATTGTCAAATTTTAAGCGGATTCGTACTCTGATCTATGCAGAAGATTTTTTGCGTTTCGGCTGAATTCGGTTGGAAAAAGATATAAAGAAAGGATAGCAAAAAATCAACAAAATTCCTTTTTACCAGAAACATATTAATAATTTAGCCTTTAAAGGGGCTGAATAATATGTAAAATAGTTTTTAAAAGATCGCATTATGGCTGTTTAAATTTGAAAGGGTACTCGTACACGTTGAAAGAAATTAGAATTTGTCCTTATCATTTCTTAATAATTTAACCAAAAATGCAGTCAAAACGACACCTCCATTGGAAATATCCGAAAATACGAGCTGGCTTATTAGTATTTACTAGTTAGGTACACTCAAGATTCTCATGTACTCATCAGCGGCCCGGTTTTAAATACCGCTACTAACGGGCCCATCGTCCATGTTATTTTATTCTTAAACGTGGGCCACAACAGCTGGACGATAATGAATTTCATTACCTAGTCGACAATGTGCACATGAATTCCTATAATGTACCTCACTGGTGTAGCCCATTTTTCAATTGATATTTTGGGGGGGGGGGGGTCAAATCACGACCTGTAACGCAGGTTGAACTTTGGGCGATAACAGGGGTTCTGCATATCTCCCTCTTTTTTTTTAGATAATCAAATATTTTTGCATTAAAATGTGATGTTTATGGAAGTTCTCTTTTTTATATTAATTACTACACTGCTTGATACAGGAAGAAAAGTCTAGTAAAGGAAAAAAAAATACCAAGTTTACACTGTTTTCGTTTGTTGCTAGGTTGTTTGTTTTCGATATCTACTGAAAGAGAGCATATTCTATGCCTGCGTTTTATTGGGCAAGGATAATGTCTCGAAAATGTTTCGGAAATCAGAATTGTTTCTTGGTTTTTCGATAATGTCTCGAAACATTATGATAGACCGGCAAGAGTCGTTAATAAACTACTCTAGAGTGGCTTGCGGGAACCAATATAATTCTATGAGAGTGACTTAAATAGATTGATTTACTTGAAGTCACTTGGATAAAGCACAGCATGTGTGTTGCCTGGATCGAGAAGTACACAGTACTAATGCAAGCACAATATTTAAAAAATTGCATCCCTCAACTATTTGTGTCTCATTTGCGTCTTTCAATAATTGAATTGTTATTAATTTAATACGACGCACAAATATCGCTACTAAGCTGAGATCTATTGTTTTTAACATAAGCATAAACAACTTATCCAGTTTTTATTTTTAAAGGTGTTATGGATTTATATTTTAAAAAAAACTTCGGTTTAAGAAATTTTTGTATTTCGTGAAAATTCAAAGAACTGACAAACTCCCATATTTACACTTTTCGTTTTTTTTTTTTTTTTTTTGTTTTTTTTTTGAACAAATCAGTTAAACCAAGCATATGCAGCGAGTGCGGGAGAGAGGATGCTTTTTATGATTTATTTTTTTTGTATTTTAAGCTTTAATTTTTTTCGTGGCGTGGTAATTCAGTTGAAAAGGTAACGAGAGGGTATTCTAATTTTGTGCTCCGTATTTCCACTTAAAAGGAAATTTAAAAATAAAATCTTTGTAAATGTTTTCAAAATTTTATTTGCTTTTCATATGAATATAAATATAAAGAAAACACCACACAAAAATATAACATCATTTGTCATCAAAATGACTTCACACAACGGCATACATCTTACTGGACTTAGGTGCCTGCCAATAGACATTTGATCCACTGCAGAGTTTGAAACGCTCAGTTAAACAAATGTATCGAGGATACAATTACGATGTGACAACACACACAAACACACACATACACACAATACCCACACACATCCACAAAATACACAAAATTTTTGGTTGCCCGTAACGGGAGTTACGGCCAACTGGAGTTTACTATTTCAGGTTAGTGTTGACTTTTCATAAAGAAACCTTTTTTCGCTAGAGGATTATACGGTGACCATTTGCCTCGAAAGGTCTGATGGGTCAAACGCTTTTTTCGGTAAGCACACGTTAGTAAACTTTTCGAGCTACAACTGAAGGAACTACATTTTCTTTTCTGCCCCCACGGTAAATTACCTCAAATTTTATTACCAGAGTGATAAGATTTAGAGCCAGATCTTCTACCCCAAAAAGAAAGTCTTTTATAGTAGAAGTATGCTGTAATTTGTCAAAGATATCCAAAAATAAAAATATATCCCCCACCCACTTTTGTGTATACCCGCAGTCAATTAGGGCGTGGACCAGAGTGTCTTTCACATCATTTGGCAGTATTCGCAGTCTGTGGAATTGTTTATTTTCCACCGGAAGAGATTTTCTCCACGACTAATAATGTTACGCACTAGTTTAAACTGGAATGAAATTAATTCAGTACTTTTTTTGCAAGAGAGATACTCCTGTAGAAAACTTCATTACTTATTCAGTGCGGTGTAAGCCACTTTACCATAGCTGATGCAGAGCTACTCTTTATAAAGGTGAAAAGGTTTTACCGTCAATCGTTTTAAAGAAGTTATTGACCAAAAAGTTTGGTTTTTCTCCTCCTGTTTCTTACACCCCTCTTGGTAGCCTGCACTATGCCTTGAAAGGTTACAAAATCTACCTTTAATGGTATATTTATCTACAAATTGTTGATAGGTGAGGAGATGACCTTCCTTGTCATACAGGTCGTATAAATCGAACCAATCTGTTATAAAGCCACCGCTGCAAACATAACTGCAAATATTTTTTATAGCAGCATTTGACCCAGGAAATAAAGTCTTGACCTAAGTTGAACCTTTCTTGTACAATTTTAATGACAAGTGCAGAATGGTCTTTTCATATTATTAAGGTTAAAATTGGTCATCTTTTAAGTTCGACAGTCTGTGTTTAATAGTCGCGTTTAAAAGTCCACACGTGTTTAAGTAATGAATAGTTACTTCCTTTTCTCAACCCGGCTTTAACTTCTCTTGCAAACCCTCATAGCAACATAAATTTAATCCCTTCACGCATATGAGCCCTATGGATGGCTTAGAGTTAGACATTGTTTAGTTAGTGCAACATCACAGAATCCAGAACAATTAACATTAACCTGGGATTAAATTGTTATGAAACTTTTAACTTTCCACAAAACTCACCCATTCTTAAAAGGTTACATAATGTTTATTATTTATTAGAAGAGTTTTGGGCAGATTGGAAAACATTATTCGTATTTTAGTGGAGGGAGGAGGGGGGGGGGCAGGGAAGAGATGTAGAATGACTATGTTACACTTTGAATCGCAAAAATTAAGATACTGAAGACTTATATATGTACATTTAACGTCGCTCTTCTGACACCTAAGCAAATTGGGCAGCTAAACGTCGCACATTTCCATAATCATCCCAACCTGGCCTATATTAAACTTCATAATGCTTACAGGGTAAAAACGAGTAAAAAAAATCAATCGAATGGCCGGTCTGGTAAACAATATATAAAAATTGATACTCTCACTGCCGTTGAAAGCTTATACTGGAACCCACATTGAGACAAAAGTACAGAAAAAGAAGATGTCTAGTAATATTTCGATACTGTATTAGTTTAATTGATTGATTCAAGTGAAAAGTTCAGCATTTACTTTATGGTATTTTATTTTACACAGAATATTGCATTTTAATTTGAGTTCACTTACATAAACTTTTTGAAACTTATTTTTGTCAATCTTTGGAAACAATTAGAACTATTTATAAAGTAAGCACTTTTCTATGGAATGACATTTTAACATTTAATGCCTATTTTTGATATCAAAATATAATTAAAGATATCAATAAATCAATTTAGATCTCACTAATTTATATTTTGCTACCAATAATTGAATTTTAGTTTGCAAAAATTTATTTCTGAGATCACAAAATCAATTTACAAACTTAAAAAATCTTAAGGGGGACACACATTTGCATAAAATTTAAAGAATCGTCAATTAAATTTTGGAGACAAAAACATGAATGATTGGTGTCAATTATAGTAACACAATTTTTGATCTCAAGGAGTGCTTCTTTTTTCTACAGAAAAGGTAACAGAAAGATTCTGTATACAAGAATCAGTCATTTTTTTATTCACAGAAGTGTGCTTATGAATTTTTATATCAAAAATAGACTGATATATTGATATCAAAAATCAATTTTTGGGATAAAAAATCATTTGCAGATTTACAAAGACAAAATAAAAAAGTCTCGTTCTTAAATAATGAAATCTGAAGTAGATTCTTGATATCAATAAAAGGAAAGTAAATTAGTGAGCTCAAAATTGATATCTTGCTACCAATTATTTCGTTTTTGCTATCAGAAATTGAATTTTTGATCTAAAAATCAATTTTAGATATCATTAAATGATTTTTGATATCAATAAATATTTCTTGATATCTCTAATTATTTATTCATGCCAATAAGAATTTTTTGAGAACAAGAATACATTTAGATACATAAAAAATATAATCACAGATAGCAAAAATTAATTCTTTATATTGAAAAAATGAATTTTTGAGATCAAGAATTTATTCTTGATCTCAATAATTCCCTAATAAATGTGAAAATGGCATTCCATACTTTTCAAACTTTTAACGGTTTGCGTGTTGTATAAATAAGATAATAAATTAAATAAAGACCTATAAATATAAGAACAGTGACAGCACTGGATTGAGCTACTTTTTATAAACTGAAAACGTACTTTTAAAGTTTTCTAGCTATTTTAACAATGAAATAAAATGGATCATGTATAACATTTCATTCAAGAGTAGCACACCTAACGATCTGAAATTTGATTTTGTTTCATTTCACTAGAAAAGTCGCAGAACACATACAAGCAAACTTGAAAAAAAATGGAATTGACTGGTAACTTGTTCAATTTAAGTAACTATAGCGGTCTTTTCTTTTAAAAGGTTTCTTGGCTAGATCACAAAAACTTGTTCCAGAGTATCTGTTGTCAGATTTAATTACGGAACAGATTTTCTAGGAACAGATCGTTGGTGGCCGTCGTGTGGTTTTTGAAGACATAATGTAAGGCAAACTACCTTAGCATAGGATTTAAAACTACAGAATCGATTAAACAGTCAATAAGCAAAGTTTTATGCTGAAAAAAGATTTCATTGAGTTTTAATGCGTTTTGAATTTCAAATGAAAGGTGTCTTAGATTTTAAGTTTCAGGCAGTGATTGGTGGAAAGCTGAAATTGTACGGGTGTTGGCGGCAACCATTCCGCTGCTGTAAAGTTTGAGACGAAAGGTGCCTTAAACATTTTGTTTCATGTATACAAAGTTTATACCTTACATGGGAGATAACAAGGCATCTAAGCAGCAGTATGATAGATGATTGAGCTACTATGTGAGGCTATTTAGTGGATCAACCCCTTCCCCCGCCAAAAAAATAATTCTGTAATGTTTTTGAACATATATGAAACGATCACCATTCCACTACTAAATAAAATTCCAGTCTGGTTATTCTTGTATAATTTTATTTATTGGCAATGTTTTGAATAACAGCTATTACACACAATTATAATATTATCATATCGAACGATAACCCACATCAATCGGTCAAGCTGAATACAAGTATATCTTTTCATTAAAAAAAACTAAAGGAAATTTCAAGCGCATCCAAGTTAAAATCTTTGAAAATTTCACTCATTTTTTACCGAATGCCGTACGAGATCCATTGCAAACATTTCAGATGCAAATTTTTAGTATAACGCAAAACAATAAGGTAAACGCAAAGAGTGAATAATTGTTAAAACAACAGACAGCTTGGATTGCCAGCTAATGGCTGAGAAGAAACGTTTACGCCTCCTGTTCTATCAAGGCCTTAGTAATCGATAAGTAAAACGGAAAACTAACTTCTACTCAAGGTGTCTAAAATAAAATAAGGTATACTGAAAGTCATCAGCCATAACGCCACGGCAATAATGCCCCCCATAGATTGCGATCGTTGACAGAATGCTCCATGAGGAAGGTTAGTCGAAACGCATCCGGAAAAATAGCAGAATGTTGTCATAGCTTTTTCAGTTAATCTGTTAAAAATTTATGTGTACTAACAGTTACAAATAACTGTTGTGTGACACAGTAATTGAGGTATTTGTACAACTGGAAACATTATGACACACTAGGGCCAGGGGCACTTATGTCGGCAGCATTTTGCCCCAGGTTGCAATCACTGGATATTATGGGCGAGGGTATTTATGCAGGACGCACTTTTTCCCCCTTCCCCAAGTTGCAATCACAGAGAACATTATGGTCACGGGCATTTATGCCAAGAGCATACTTTTTCAGACTGCCATCTCTGGGACAGACGGACGGATAGACAGACGGATTTTGTCTAGAGACATCTATTCCGGTGTCCTGAAATTATCATATTATTATATAATTTTTTTTTTGCACCAAAGCAAGGAGCAAATTTCCTTCCTAACGCCTGAGTAAATAAGCAGCATAAATGCAAAACAATTTCGAATAGACTGTATACGGACGTCGAAAACAGTCTTGGCAAGAATTCAGCCTCGCGATGTAATTTGAGAATAGATCATTCACATAATTATCCAAATATTACTTCCAATCGGAGTAGCTGTTGTGGCTGTTTACAAAGCAAAAGAAAAAAGACAAAAATCTTAAAATAGGTTATAGCATGATACATTATATTATCTGACGATGCAGACGTTTACTACGTTAAAAAGGCAAAGTTTTTTCATTGCTTATAAAAATCTATTGGGCACTTAAGAGACTAGAAACTTTAATAAACTTTAGTAAATCATTTACTTAACGACTAGAATTTTTGCTTGTTTACGTAAGAAAATACAAGAATGCTTCTAGCACTTTCAACTAAAAACAAACATAAGTGAAACATTTACAAACATATAAAAATTACTTATTTTTCATGTTAACACAGTAACATGTCATAATGTACACTGAATATCACTGACCCTTCACAAACCACGGAGATTATGATGTTGTGGGGGTGATTAACGTTATTTTTGAATTTTCAACAAAATACAAAATTATCATACAATTATGAAGAGCACTTTTTTTCAAAACTAAATATGAAACTAGACATATTTTCCTTTTCTCCTAAAATTTTTATAAGACGAAATTTTAACTCGATATACATTTTGCTCTAGTTATTATAAGGTAGGTTTAAACCACTATTTTTTGCAATTAGTTGCTGACGTCACAACATTGCCTACAATTGGTTATCGACATCATTTTTGTTCAGGTGTCACTTAGTTACATCATACGAGCAAGTGACGACACAGCTTACGAAGCCGGCCGTTTCTCTCGCTTATTTGTTCAATTGCATTGTCGTGTTTTCAATCGTAATTTACACATCGCAGTCCAGTTTGAGGAGTGACTGAGGTAAAAAACCGAGACGCACATAGGACGGAAGAAAATTTTTGGTCAAGAAATATTTGATCTTCACATTCTATTAAACTGATAAACTTGTCACAAACAAATGGCACCAGAAAAAATTAAGTGTAACGAAGATCTGTGACGGCCGCGCATGGAATGAACTGTTCGGAAAACGCAAAGCATATGACAACAGAACTGCATTTTTAATCCTCACAATTACTTTTTTTCACAAATAAAATAGCTGAATTTCCGCATAAATGAAGAAATGCTAACGATCCTACTGTAAAGGGTGTTGGGATTAACGCAATTACCTGCTTTCGCTTGTATAGGACTTTTCTTCAAGGACACATATGCTAATTTATGAACTCTACTAAACCGCTATATATATATCCACTTTCAAATAGCCCTAAATTCGTCTTAACCACTATCAAAAAGCCATAACTGCACTTAACCACCGTGAAATAGTAAGTGAAGTCTACTTAACCACTATCAAATAGTATTGCACTCCACTTAACCACTATGAAATAGCCACAACTCCACTTAACCACTATGAAATTGTTGGTGAAGTCCACATAACCACTATCAAATAGCACTGAACTCCACTTAACCACTATAAAAATGCACTGAACTCCACTTAACCACTATGAAATAGTTAGTGACGTCCATTAACTATTATCATATAACCACCCAAGTCCATTTAACCACTTCAAATAGCACTGAACTCTACTTGACTACTATCGAATAGTCCTTGAGCTCCATGTAACCACCAACAAATATCCACTGAACTCAACTTGACAACTATCAAATAGCCATGACAAAACATCAATAGTAATAATTTGCAGGATTTTTTATATATGACTGACAATTTAAACAGTTTTTTTACTTCTATTTTAGCGCTTCTCAATGCAATAACTGACAAGATGATACTACAAAATTACACACGTTTCCACACATTTTCCTGACCTGTAGCACAAGAAACGTCACGTCATTGAAATATTCCAATAAACAACATCAAGCGGTAACATTTGGATCCAAGCAATTACACTGCCTGGTTGCTAAGAAACCAGAATGTGACGTCTAAGTCGCTGGTCCTCTTGCTCGTCTTGATTTCGGCGCTTTAGAACCCCGCGAAAATCTATCTGCTGAACTTGAGATACTTCTTCTGGGTTTCTAAACAAATTATAATAAATCAATTTTGCCAAAATTTACTTTCCGCATTTTATGCAGAGTGAGTAATTAGCCTTAAATACTCTATTATTTGAAACAAGAATATATCAATCAAGTACAAATTCACATATTTTTGTTATTCGAGATTCATGGTTAAATGTAGACTGACGGCAATTCAATCTCTGTGATTCTCTATATATTTCAATTGGTATTCCCTGAATAGACTCACTTGTCGCTGGTGCCTTATTTCGCCCTTAACAGAAAACCTACCTTATCAGCTTTGTGCATTCCCATTTTATACGTGCCATCGTAGAGAGCACGCCCAAAGCAGAAACGAAAATCCAAGATGGCGGCCATTGTGACCTTGGAATTGGGCCAAGATCAAAATAAAAATAACTTGCACCTATCGACTACAATAGGTCATCTATATTTCAAATATCATAGAAAACGGATCATCGGGATGGTAGTAACAGCTGGCGATTGACGGACAGACGGACAACACCCAAACCTAAGCTCCCTTCCGGGGCTAAAGTCCCGGTTGGGGGTAATTCTAGGGTGCTGTTACGAAAAACATTGCATGGTTCGCTTATAGAATAGTTAATTTTTAATTAAACAGGGCGACAGGAAGTTTGATGGCGAAAAAATATACATTTCTTTTCCCGGCGTTACTGAGCACTGTTAACGGGCTAAGTATCTGTATGGTTATCAAGCGAATCCCGGTCATCTGCCCCCCCGGGTCAACTGGACCCTGTCATCTGCCCCCCCCCCCTTTTTACAACCCGGTCGACTGCCCCCGCACCCCTCAAAGTGGAGGGGTGGTCGCTTGCCCCCTCCATATACTTTTTTTCTTGGGTTCTTGGCTTACAAAGACACAATAAATAAAATTATTTTTATTTTACTGAATGTATTGCACCTCGGTAAATTGCAATTCACCAATAGGAAACTAATTGTAATTAGAATTGCAATTAGTTTACGGATCAGTCCCTCCTAAGATCAATATTGGTGAATAGATCACAATTGCCTAATTTTTTAAAGACTTTTTTTTTCACTAAAAAAGGAGAGGGGCAGATGACGACCCCGTCAAATTGAACGGGGGGGGGGGGGGGCAGTCGACCGGGTTGCAAAAAGGGGGTGAGGGGGCTGTTGACCGGGGGGGGGCAGATGACCGTTTACCGTATCAAGCTCTTACCGTCTTAAAGTCTTCTCAGGATCGAAGTTTGTTTTTCGCAATCCAGCGCGGAAATTAAAGTTATCACTCTGAGATTTTGTCATGCCAGTTTTTGGTACGGATGATTTCCTTTTGGGGCTGCAAAACAGTAACATGTTCTTTTGAACATTTGATTGAAATTGTTCGAAATCTACAGGAAAAATGTTCGTCCTATTTCAATCAATTTATTTCATTTACCCCTGAATCCTGTATTTGAAATACAGTATAACTCAAAAGTTTGTAATATTTAATTCAAGGTTACAAAATTAATTTACTTTGGCACAGTATACTCTAGTGCTATTTTTGTATTATTGTATATTTTCGGTCATAATATAGCGGAGAATCACAACCCTGCATTCACGGAAAACAAAACCATAGAAAACGCAGTCATCAGCATCCAAACTGCACATTTAAAAGTTTTTCATCATTTTTTTAGAATTTCATAAAAAAAGTTCATTGATTGATGAATCAAAATTTGAAATTTTGAATTTTTCACCCAATACACAGGAGTTTTTATGCGACCCCTGATTACAAGGTTCCCAGTAACACATACAAATACCCTTTTTCATATTTTGAAGATAATTCATGGCGGGGAATTAATTTTCACTAATGACCTTGCCTCACGAAAATAACTCGCGAAAACTTCTATAAGAAAAGTCATCACCTCCAGAATCCTGGCAGAATGTGATATTAGCTCGTTTCTTATTCTATTACACCGCATTATAAACATCGATATCCCCAAGACTTCGCAGCAGCAAATACGGCGTATTCCATGACGAGGCATACCAAGGCGGTGAGGCAAGGCGGTGAGGCACAGCAAACGGACTTACTGATTGGGTTATTCCACACCTCATAACACGTTACAAGCTTTTTTTTCGGGGGGGGGGGGGGGGTGGCAAGAAAATACATCTGAACCCACCTGGGAGGTAGCGGCTGTGAAGGAACGACTTTGGCGAGATTCTTTTTCCCTGCCACTACGGTGTGGTCGTCTTCAGATGCAGACCTCTGTGTCATAAAACAAAAACAAGTACCTGATCCCCCGTTACTAAAAGTTACATAGACCTCTGCGCAACAAAGAAAACTACGGCAGCTAGTACACACGAACAACAGTATACCCGATCATGTCAATTACTTTTATTAGCTAGCCACTGTCGTTTTGTTTTTGTAAACAAAAAACAAATGTTTCCGCTGTGTCCACCATTTGCCAATTCTTTGGTTTACAAAGCATTTTGATAATTTTGCACTATTTCAGAATTACAAGAGTTTTTACCTTAAATATATCTAATAAATAATCTGACAGGAAGTGGGGGGGGGGGGGGGTCGCGACAGGCAGGTTTTACTGTGCGTCTCTTTATCCCGGTCTCGGAAGGTGGTCGCTGAAAAAGGTTTTACGACTTATTTATCTGGGTCTGGAAGGCAGTCAAGACAGGCAGGTTTTACTGTTCATCTTTTTATTTGGGTCTCGAAGGCACTTACGACAAGCATATTTTACTGTGCCTTTTTTATCTGATTCTTGAAGGTGGTTACTAATGCAAGCTTTACTTCACGTTATTATCGTTACGGGGATGTGGGTACTGCAAAGCTTTACTGTACGTCTTTTTAATCAGGGTGCAGAAAGTGGTCACTAAAACAGGTTTCACTTTACGTCTTTTTATCCGAGTTAGGAAGGTGGTCGCAATATCAGCAACTTCCTACGTTACTGGTGGTTTTTGTTTTTATTTATTTATTTATTTATTTTATTGCTCAGCGCCCCCTCCGGTCCTCGTCCGGTATTAAAAAAAAGATCGGCTTTGATCGGACGCCCAGCGATTTTATCCATTCCACGGCCTATACACTGTGCGCTTTTAATCCGGGGTAAGGAATTTCATCACCACATCGGACATACCCTGCTTCCCTGGTCATTTTGTTTTGCTTACCGCCCCACCCCTCCGACATCTAATGCAAGTACAGCTCTAAACGCAACCTTAACCCTTTTGCCCATTTCACGGTGTGTGGCTTTACTCAAAGTGTAGTTACATCCATCATATATATATATATACTTCCATGGGCTGCATTTGTACTGAAGTTACATAAAATTTTCTCATATAGAACAGCTTAGCAATAAAGCAAAACAACTTTACTGTCAGACCAGCAAAATCAACAGCTAGTCCTGCAGAGGTATGTAAACAAGACTAAAACACACCGAGGTCAGTCGTATTACTTCTGTATCATTGGGACGGGGGGGGGGGGGGAGGAATGGGAGATTCGGTGAGACTGGGTTACGATCTAGATCAGAAGCAGTGGACAGTAATCTTTAATTCCACCAACTCTGAAGGTGACCCGACCTGTCGTTCTCAAGTTATCGTGCAGTCAAAGAAAAGTGTTCACAAAAGGTTCTGATGTCATATAATGTCACGCGTTGAGCTTTATATGCCAAATACAAGAAGAATCCTCAGCCCCACCCATGGACCATTTTTAAAGCTGTGCCGACGTTTCGTTCTGCAATTATAGTGATGGCGCCACTGTCACATTTTGACGTCATATGACGTCACGCGCTACCCAAAATGCGTCCAATACAACTATAATCAAGGTAGTCCCAACCAAGGCATAATCCTACCAAGTTTGAAGCTGACCCAAGTCTTCTTTCGAGAGTTATTGTTTTAACAAAGTCTAGTGTCTAAACCCGCAATGACGTCATACGCCATATAATCCAAATACAATATAAACCGTCCGATCTATCCAGGTCATATTCTTACCAAGTTTGAAGCTGATCCAAGGTTTCGTTCTGAAGGAATAGTGATGACGCATTTTCTCCATCATGCCTTGTGCAAATACAACAATAACCAGTAGTCCCACCCAAGGCATGATCCCACCAAGCTGATACGACCTGCCGTTCGACAGTTAGTCCTGCTAACAAGGTCTAGTGTCATATGACGTCATACGTTGCGTTATATACACAAAATACATTATGAACCGTCGGGCCCAACCAAGGCATCATCCCACCAAGTTTGAAGCTAATCCGACATTCCGTTTTGCAGTTACAGTAATGGCATAACTGTCACACTTTGACAATCTACGTCAAATACATTCCCAACAGGCGAACCAACACAAGGCACAATCCCACCACGTTTGAAGCTAATCCGACGTTCCGTTCGAGAGTTGCTAACATAATCAAGTGTCTACAACAGACGCCCACAGTACATACACATGCTCCCCGCCCCCCAAACGCAAAGTACAAATGCAAAATGTTTCGTTTCTGCAGAGGAAACATAAAAATGTACCTGGTCACAATAACTAAAGATTACGAGGGTTTATAAATTTTCTTGAAAACAATCACTGAACGAACAGAGCAGGTCGACGTCACAATCAAATGGTAACTGCTCTAACTAGAATTTCTGAAAATAACACGCTTATTATAGCTTAAAAAACGCATTCTTTTTGGTAATTCGCATTGAACTGTGTAAGGGAATAAGGGAGGATGATCCCGGCCCTTATTTTTGGGTCGGGGGGGGGGGGGGGGGTAATTGTCCCCTGCGCTTCTTACGCATAAAGCTGATGCTTATTATAGCACAAAAACCGCATTCTTTTTGGCAATTCGCTTTGAACTGTTGAAGGGGACAAGGACGATTTACTGTTGGGAGGGGGGTGGGGGAAATTGCCTCCCGTTATTCTTACGCATAACGCTGACGCTTTTAATGACTTATTTATTGCTTGTGATGTTTGTTACCTGCATGGGAAATCGCGACTGGCGCTGCTGTCGTTTTTCTTCCTGTTGGAAGCGTGTCGTGAGCGACGTGTTCTTCTGTACCTCCAGGCTCTGCATCAGGCTGTCCTTCATTTGCTGCGTCTCCTGCACGAGCTCATCGCGCTTGCTCGGACCGTCCCACACGACACGCCGGCGCTGGCGAGGGCTCTCTCTGTACCAACAGTCACGCCGGCGGTTAAAGTGTAATGCACACGGCAGAGGTGCGGGTGGGACATCGGGAAAAAAAACCATCTGCATCCATCTTTTATTTAAAATGTCACAGTAACTATCACCTTGTAAATGGTGTAAGAATATGCATGTGAGAGGCACAAGTAGTGTGGGGGGATGAGGCGGGGGTGTAAAGGAAAACCACAGTATTGATAAGAGCTCGTATTTTTTTTATCGACGATTTGAAAGCTAGGTTTATTTAATCTATTAAAAATTACAAACAGTTTATATATTTATACTAGATAAAGTTGTATAGACTTAATTTGAACATCTGAAATCTTTGTAAACGGGTTCAGGTTTTCTGACTTTGAGATTTTATCGTATTTACAGATGACTCCCAGAGGCCGTATTCAACGGAGCAATTAACGGAATTAGTGATAATATGTGTGAAGACTACCCTCAGCTAGTGAAAAACTCTCTTATCTTTTTGTAAATATTAGAGCACAAACAACGTAAAGCTATACACAGACAAGCCTACCCGTAATAATATTGGGTATAGTTTCACCTTAAACAAAAAGATAATCTGAACAATTGCGTTACTTCATTTATGATGGCTGACTTTTCGGTAACAATTAAGCGAACATACCGGAAACTGTCGAATTCTTGAGAATACATGTACGCCTTTACTGTCCCCAAAAAAGACGCCACTTTTGTCAAATAATGTGCATACATGGTTACCATACAAGCACCATTCATTTGTTTTTATTTGACCATATTATACTGTACAAACAACAGCGAGTGATCCTACGCATTATGTAATAAAATAGGTAAAAATAGTTACAAAGGCGTTAGCAATTGCCCGACTGACCATCTCGCACAGCACGTAAAGAACGAGAGCGTGACGTCAGAATCGATAGATTCATCGCCACATTCTCGCTGAAGTAAAGCGCTTGGGGCTTATTAGGTTACAGGTTGGCGAATTCTGCCCCCTATTTCAGGATATGGTCGGTTTATAATTATCTATTTTTATTTTCATTCTGTTTTTTTAACCGAATAACTTGAAGTATTCATTTGAAAATTTCTTTTCCAGAGACTTTTTATTGTACTATCTACATGTATATTCAGTCGCGGTATCCACAAAACTCAACGTGAAGTTAAAATACCGATACAGTATATAGCAAACTTTTGAAATAGGCTTTATGAATACAGCGGATCGCGTTGCGTTCCAGCTTCTATCTGCACATAAAACATTCGCTCTTATTCTTTTAATATGAGCATTAAAACATTGATAAGTACACTGGAATGAAGAAACAATTAAAAAAGATATCGCAGAGAGCACAGCGCCAAACAAGAATTGAAATTCCAAGATGACCACTGTGACCTTGAAATTGGGTCAAGGTCAAAATAGAAATAGCGTGCACCTACCAAATATGATAGACCATCTATATACCAAATATCATAGGAACAAATTATGTGGGAATAAGAGCCGGTGATAGAATGATTCTTGAACTAAAGGGAATCCTGAGATTCCTGTAAAATATCAGGGAATCCTGAACTGTTTGATTCAGTCATGCTTACAACCTATTAAATGCGCGTTCTTTGTTTATTTTAAAATGTCCAGTTTAAAATCAGGAACAATGTTTTTTCTGATCTTTATCTAAAATTATTTCAAAGTCAAGATAAAGAAATATAATGACTTAAAGTGAAACAATCTTTGAAAGAAAGTTGATTATGTAGCCGTGGCTTTAACACACGTGGACGAACGGTTGTTACCAACCCCCTCCCACCCCGCTAAATCCTCAAAACACACACTATTTTGACGTACTCACAATAAACCATGCAGTAAGAGAAAGAATGAAGGGAATGAAAGAAAATACACCCAGGAAATTTACGACTCCAGAGCGAACAGCTGAGAAAAAAAAACACGAAGAAAATATTCTTGCATATAGAAATACAATCTCTGTGTTAACAAAGCGCATGCGCTGGTTACATGTAAAGTGCACCCCCCACCCCACATATAGCCCTCCCGTTCCCCCACGCAGCATTCAACATTGACAACAAAATATAGCATACTCATTTCCGTCACCAGTAGTTTCCGGTGGTACAAGTGAAAAGCGAACCCTCTTGTCGGGGTTGGGGCTTGGTGATTTGTGAGCTGGGGGATCTCTACGCGAGGGTGGGGGTGACACTTCAGGCGGGGTTGGCGGGGGTGAAGTTGGAGGCGGCGGGATGTTTAACGTTCCGTAATCGACATCACGTTCACTGAGGGATGTATTCGTGTTGCCAAGGATACGTTCTCGGTTTGAATGACGCTTCATCTTATCAACCACAACTTTGATGCTCGGACGCGCTCTGTGTATAGATGTGTGTGTCACGACCGGAAGTGGTCTTTTTTGCAAGTTAACAACTGTGGGTAATTCACTTACATCGAAATCACTCAAAACATGGGACCTATCCAAATGGCTATTTTTGTCCAGATTTTGTGAGTCAGGAAAGGCACAAGGCCCATTACCAATGTCGATATCTTTGCCCACAGGGATAAGTGGAAGCGACTGGCCCAAAAGGTGGAATCGCACTTTATTTAGATTTTTAACGATACTGAAGCGTTTGGCGGCCTTCTTTTCGCTGTTAACTTGAGTAGTATTAGAATTGGAGATATTTTGTTCGAGAGGTTCATTGAGTTTGCTTATGTTCGGCTTTATAGCGGGACTTTTTCGTTCGGCCGCGTGAGCAGAGTTTGGGGGTGGGGAAATGGACGCAGGTAGGGGCAGGGGTTCTCGCTGCTCAACGTCATAAGACCTGTATAAAACAAATGTATAAATAGCAGAACATATTTAAAATGCACTATTTCTCATCAAGCACGGTAAAACCTCCATATCAAGTTCATTAACTGGACCAGAAAAAAATGAGATGTTCGTCATTGGGATAGATAGACCCCTCTCCAACGGCCCGCACATGGAACTTTTACTGTGCTTGAAATGTAGATGCCACCGCACATAGTTATGAGTAGAAGCTAAAAGTTGTTAAATTCGCTCTCCTATATTCATGTTATGGCGCAAGTTAAGGAAAATCAGGGAAATAAATTAAAATTTTGAGTCGTTCACGATGGAATTATTTGCCCATAACGCCGATATAAACAAAGTTAACGAGGGGGGGGGGGGGGGGGAGGGGGGGGGGGAGACCGCTGTAGACATTTCGAAAGAACACCGCTATCTTCAAACAGAACAATCCTCCCTCCTAGCTCGGAATAATACAACTCGTTTGAATAATGGCTGATTACTTTAAGAAAACGAATCTAACCTTTTAGATAAGTGTGAGGAGTAAATTGAAATACAGCACAGATTAAAACTAGCACTATTACTGAGAGAAAAAAGAAGAAAACTAGCCTAAAAGTTTTAACGTAAAATTTCTAACTAAAACAAAAAGAGAGAGAATTAAAATAAACTGATTTCAGATTGTTGTTGAAATCGACTGTGAGTAAAACTTCACAGATAAACCGAACAAACCAAACTGTGACCCAAGTCAGTCTATGAATATAACAGATAATGTCAATAGAAGATCCCATGCAAACAACATTCTAGGTACAGATATGATATAGTCAATAATTGTGTTTGAAAAAAACAAAAAAACAAAAAAAAACAAAGGAGAAATGTGTTCTGAAAACCAGTAATTCAAATGTATATTAAAAATATGTAACGTGTTATGTTTTGTGTGGTGATAACAGATGTTCAATCCCCTACATAATTGGTGAACTTTTTATCGATAGGTGTCACTATATGTGGCCTAAGCTGTCTCGAGATATTTTGGAGGCATAATACGGGTTAGGTCTACAGCTTGGGAACTTTTTGGTGTCAATAATTATTGATGATATCAAAATATGACTTCCAGTATTACTTTAAAAGCCTTGTCAAAAATTGACTGGTCCGCGACAAAATATTTTTGAGTCTACTTCATTTAAAGATTTCCTTTTGTCGGATAAGTGCTTTCATTTGTTGTAGAAGTGCTTCGTTTTGTTGTAAAAGTGCTTATCTGTGACGTCATAATAGCACATTACTGTTGTCATATTTCTTTTTAAACACTGATATCTCTAATATTGTTGAACATAACGAAAAATGCATCCATAGACTAATTTTAGAAAGGATTTCTTTTGTGTCAATTCTGAAAGCCTCATACTTTGCAGCCTCGCTGTAGCGACATGGATGGCACCGAGAAATTATGTCATTATATCCGATATGTACTTATAGCCGACACTTTAAACAGCGAAAAATTTAACTGGGAGCATAAAATCATGTTGTAACCAGCACTACGATGTTATAACCGCCGTCGATGTAAAGAGGTTATACTGTATCTCGAAAACAACTGTACAAAATTTCTCAAAAAAAAAAAAAAAAACCAAACACGTAAAAAAAGTCAAAATCTTTTAGTTATGACCTTTCTACCATGATTCATGACATCAGCTAGTTCGTTTTTAAGACGATGTTGGAAAAATTGGGAGATCTGCAATACTCTACAAAAAGTAAATACAAGAAGAGATACGTTAATGTAATTTCAAACTGATCCAGGTTTTGCCAGTGACGTTTTCGATGTCAATTGTACATTTTATTGGATTCGCTGATGAAAGAGATTGTCTGAATGACAGGTACAGTTTTGACAGTGTCCTTGCGTTGTTGTACAACAAACAACCTCTGCGGCGTTTCTGCCTGCTGTGACCTTTTCGTTCGATAGACCCACTGCAGAGTCCGCAAAAACAGTAGTCATTACAACAGTGGAACTACTTTTTTTTGAAATCCATCCGCTTTGTGTTTCTCCATAACAGACAGATCTCTCAAGAGGTCGGCTGTGTTGCAACAACGACATACTTGCACCTAGA
Source organism: Protula sp. h YS-2021 (assembly GCA_949752745.1). Taxonomy (NCBI): domain Eukaryota; kingdom Metazoa; phylum Annelida; class Polychaeta; order Sabellida; family Serpulidae; genus Protula; species Protula sp. h YS-2021. Next base: position 20,999,158 of record OX457028.1, read on the forward strand.
TATCTCGCGAACTGCGAAATCTCTGGCATGGATAATAATATCTTTATGTGATATTCCCAACTCACTAGCAAAATTAATCGTTTTTCAACTGAACTTACTCGAAAGAATTGTCCCTGCGGCTCTTGGCCTGCTCTTTGGCGCTTTGCAAAGCAGTATCCCAACTAGATGCGCTGTCCGAGCGACCTTGTCCCAGTGCAGCTATCCTCTTCCAGTTGGATTTGACACCACTGCTAGAACTAGAACGGTTTAAAAAGGTTTTAGTACAATAATTTTTCTTCTTGTTTGTAAGAAAATGTGCATGCAACAGAATGTGCGCCCAAAAAGGACAAAAAAAAACAAACAAACAAATGTTTTTGCGCTAAATTAAATCAAAACGACAACATTTACAGCTTCGCACAAACATTTTTTTAAAGAAAATTTCGCTTTTGCAATGAGTGTTGAGAAATGAGCGAGATTATACTAGGTTTACACATCTGTTTTTAGGCGTTTTATTTATACACTTTTGCTGATAAGTGGTTCATTTATAGCAACTAAAATTCTGGTGGAAACTTACAGGTGTACCCAGTGCAAAATGTAAATCTTGTTTCATTAACTTGGCTCGGTATTGCTGCTGTTCATTAAATTAATAAAACTAGTGGCAAAAAGCCAAATATAATAGTCAAAGTAAGTGTTGTTCTAGAAGTGCCAAGTGTGAAAGTGCAAGCTTAAGTATCAAAGTGTCAAAGCTGTGACCTGAAAATCAAACTCTCAGTTCAAGAGTTTTCCAATTTCAGTTTAAAATGCAAACATGAATGTGAAATTTGTTGTGTACATTTAAAAATGAAGGTCTAAGTGTGAATTAGAAGTTTGGACATGACACTGGAGGTGGAGGTGCCAAGTACGAACTGCTGGCTTTGACATCACAGATGCCAAAATGTGCGTATTAGTCAAATGCGTCGGTGCATTACTTATGTAATAGATCTGCCTTTAGGTGAGCATAGAAACTTATCAAAATCATGTAAAAAAATCGCATTTAAATAAAAAAACATGCATAAATAAATGAAGAAACTAGTGGAAAAAATGAAGCAATGCCACTAAATATGAAGTGCAAAGACGTTGCAGTGCTTTGTTCAAACTGTGCATATAATACCACGCCTTACTGTTAGGGGCAAGAACACGACACACAAACTGACATTCACTCTGAACGATCCCCCGTCTTTTCTAATTATGACTGTGCAGTACTCAGGATACCAGGCAATTCGATTCCTACATAGAGCAGTTACGGTAGTGTTCTTACCCCCCCCCCCCCGCCCCCACCCTCAATTCTGTATTATGTGCTGTGAAATAACAACAACTAACTTTGTATCAGCCATAACACCGGACGAATACAACTCAACAACACTGTTAAACATGTCGTCGATCTCTTGTTTTTCCTTCTCGCATTCGCGCCGTCGCCGGTACTCCCTGCAAAAGACGCACAACTTCTACACAATCATGTATTGCATAGACAGCACTGCTGCAAATACGACATTTCACTCTTATCACATTTGTGTCAATTTGGAATTAACAGCTCCTGCTCAAAGTTAAGTCTAGCTCCGGCTAAAACTTATCTCCAAACTCAATTATAGGACTTCAGATGCCCAAAGCTTGATTCAAATGTATTGTACTAATGGGTTGGGAAAGAAAGGGAAGGGATCAGTCATTTATATAGAAAACAAACGTAGTAGCCTTTGTTTCTATGACTGTTGTTGCTCAGCAAAACTGGAATAAATTTTACTTATCTATTAGGCTCGATCATTTTGTATCGGAACTGAATTTGACACGCTTCTAGTACTTGATTTACAATTATGTATTGTGCTTTTTTTCTTCACGTTTCGTTTTATTTTTGCGGGACAAATAAAGAATAAAACAGTGAAGTGTTATATTACTGAGGAAACTTTCCAAAGCTTTCAGAAAACTTCTCAGACCTTTACAAGAACGAGCCGCGAATACGGCAACTAAAAGCGTCCTTGATTCACGTATGCTTGGGTATTACTATAACGAGAGTTCACACTCACCTCCGTCAGTATTATCGCGTGTATTATATCCACGCACAACATAATGTAGACAACATACTATCACTAATGTTTATTCTTATCGACAACGCTCAACAAAAACAACACGACAGACAGGTGCAATGCTTAACTCAACGCTACAGCGCCAATAACATTGTAAGTCATAACTTAATTGATATAATCCCAGAAACACAGAAGTGACGTCAGCACAATGAAGACCACGATTGCCCTGCCGTTAAAGCATAAAGAATGCAAGAACGATGTGTTCAACCGCTAAACTGAAATAATTATATATCGGATATAATATATATATGTAGGCGTGCTACGGCACTTGACCATTTCAACTAGTCGTGGCCGCGCGAAACGTTTCAATGTGCAAGAATTTAGACCAATTGTCGTGAGGCAAACTGTCGGGACACCATATATCAAGCATAGCAATGATTATTAGTTGCAATGACTTGTGATGAGATGCTACGATATCCGGAGCCTGTATTTGTACAACCTCTCACAGAAGATGTTATTGTTGTGACGTAGTTAGCTGGAGCATGACTTACTCTATTGTCAGGGCTTCTTCGCGGCTATAATGACTGCTAATTGGGTCAATCGACTCCCAAATACCAGAATCTCCCTTCTCCTGGCTGCTGTAAACAGAACAGAATTGCTACTCAACAAACAGATTCCTAACATATTTACCAACTTAAATTTAACTCCATCAGTTTTAATGAATTAAAAATTTTTTATCTCAAATCTGAAGGTACAAAATCTGTGTCGTCCACTTGTCTTAAGTGAATGCGAAAGTGGCCAGCGTTACAAATCTTTTTTCGTGATAATATTGAATCCATGACAGTTAAGGCAGAGACATTTGGGCAAGAGACATTTCGGTCAGAAGTACAAGTGTCACATTTGGGCTAAATGGCTCTTAAACATTTTCTTAACTGCTCCAGTCAATGCAATGAGCCAATGATTTTTGAAAAGTTATATTTTTATATGATTGTTGTTTAACCCACTGAAGACAGCACGGAGTAATAGTATCCACTGCATTTAGCGAACTCTAAAAGAAATCCTTTCAGTATTATTATGTGTGAAACACTGTCGCAAAATACGGAACCCCCACGATCGAGCATATTCACAAATCCCCTCAATGTCATTATGTAATTCAAACCAAAATGGCACATTTACACAAAAGATTATCAGAGTATCAATTATCAAAGTTCCGAGCAATTACTGAAGTGGTCCAAGAGCCACTCCTTGCACCTCTGGCCGAAATGTCTCCGGCCCAAATGTCTGGATACCGATAAGAATATGACATTGTCTTTATCTATTTTACGGTTACTCTATTAAGAGATAAAATTCCATTTATTTAAGTACACGCCGCATAATCAATAACACACTGAACATAAATACGACACAACACACCAATATCACTAACATCAGTCTACCAATATCACAGAGCTAAAAATGGAACAACACTAACGGGGACTCCGACAAGCGTATCCTCCCGAGGGCTGCTTGAGCAGGAGGTCCATGGTAGGCCGGAAGTGCCCTGCCATCATCCTTCCGGCTCTCCTGACGTTCTTGACTGCGATGTGGCTCACACTGCCCCACTGGCGATTGTCTTTTTTCACTGGGCGCAGTATAACCAGTCTCTGTCAGGTAAGGCTTGCGCTGAGCATGGGCCACTACGCCGAGATTCGAATTCGGCAGCTCTATAATGTCCGGGTTTATGGGACAGTTTCTTTTGACTGTGACTGGGGAAAGTTGCAAGCTTCTTTGGTACGATGATGAATCAGAGGGATTTCTACCCAAATAATCGCCATTTTGTTGATTTCTTTGTCGTTCCAACATGAGACACTGTTTCTTTTGGAATTCAATGATATTCGACCGACTTTTATGAAAATCATTGGAATCAGCTTGGTTTCTTTGAATTTCTGTAGAGGTAGAATGATAATTTCTCTGGAATCCAGGTGAATGTCTTTGCTTCGTGTCAGTACTACTGTACACTCCATATGAATCTGAATGTATTCCAACAGGACTGTGTCGTGAATTCGGAGCTCCATAAGGCCAGTAGTCAGGTGGTGGCTCTCCCTTTGATCTAAGTTAAAAAAAAAAAACGTCAAAACCATACTTCATGCGAGAACAGATTCACAACAGAAAATACTCTGTCCTGACAAAAAAGCCAGGTGAAGTTTTGCATTAAGGTATTCTGCAAGCAATGGTGATGTTGTCCATTAGCGACAAAATATGAAGGGTGGTTCTCCGCCACTACCAAAATACCGAAGAGGCCAATCTCCGTCCGACGGGTCACTCTCCGAGAAGGCCAGTCTCCGTCCGACGGGATACTCTCCGAACAGGCCAGTCTCCGTCCGACGGGATACTCTCCGAACAGGCCAGTCTCCGTCCGACGGGATACTCTCCGAACAGGCCAGTCTCCGTCTGACGGGATATTCTCCGAACAGGCCAGTCTCCGTCTGACGGGATACTCTCCGAAGAGGCCAGTCTCCGTCCGACGGGATACTCTCCGAACAGGCCAGTCCTCGTCCGACGGGATATTCTCCGAACAGGCCAGTCTCCGTCTGACGGGATACTCTCCGAACAGGCCAGGTCTCCGTCCGACGGGATACTCTCCGAAGAGGCCAGTCTCCATCCGACGGGATACTCTCCGAAGAGGCCAGTCTCCGTCCGACGGGATACTCTCCGAACAGGCCAGTCTCCGTCCGACGGGATACTCTCCGAACAGGCCGGTCTCCGCCTGACGGGATATTCTCCGAACAGGCCAGTCTCCGTCTGACGGGATACTCTCCGAAGAGGCCAGTCTCCGTCCGACGGGATACTCTCCGAACAGGCCAGTCTCCGTCCGACGGGATATTCTCCGAACAGGCCAGTCTCCGTCTGACGGGATACTCTCCGAACAGGCCAGTCTCCGTCCGACGGGATACTCTCCGAACAGGCCTGTCTCCGTCCGACGGGATACTCTCCGAACAGGCCAGTCTCCGTCCGACGGGATACTCTCCGAACAGGCCAGTCTCCGTCTGACGGGATACTCTCCGAATAGGCCAGTCTCCGTCCGACGGGATACTCTCCGAACAGGCCAGTCTCCGTCCGACGGGATACTCTCTGAACAGGTCAGTCTTCGTCCGACGGGATACTCTCCGAAGAGGCCAGTCTCCGTCCGACGGGATACTCTCCGAACAGGCCAGTCTCCGTCCGACAGGATACTCTCTGAACAGGTCAGTCTTCGTCCGACGGGATACTCTCCGAAGAGGCCAGTCTCCGTCCGACGGGATACTCTCCGAACAGGCCAGTCTCCGTCCGACGGGATACTCTCCGAACAGGCCAGTCTCCGTCCGACGGGATACTCTCCGAACAGGCCAGTCTCCGTCTGACGGGATACTCTCCGAACAGGCCAGTCTCCGTCCGACGGGATACTCTCCGAACAGGCCAGTCTCCGTCTGACGGGATACTCTCCGAACAGGCCAGTCTCGGTCCCCCTTCTTGTAAACATCAAAGCATACAATGCAGTACTGGAATACACACCCACATGAAGAAATGGCCGATTTGATCTCTATCATATCGCCAATAAAATGCAACCGTAAAGTAACACACGAACCCAAGCGGACATCGTGATCTCAAGAGGCTACTGAACAAGCTTCGCTTACAGGCCTCTCAGGTATGAGTCAGTCCAGTTCAAAGTATTTCAGCCCGAGACCCACCGTTGTGTATGAAAACGACAGATTACACAGCGAAGACCAGACGGCGCAGTATCCCGGAAAAATTCCTCCGCCGAGAAAACATGGGAGGATTTTCTCCTGGTGCGTTTTTTTTTTTTCGTCTACCGACGAAACATCTTACGAACAGTGCAAAAACAAGCATATTAATTACTTAAAATATTAAGCCTTGTATTAGTGGACTATGGAGGGATGCGACCGCGGATGGCAATTCGGGAGAGATGCGACCCAAGAACAGCCGACTCCAAGGTATAAGTACCTATTTGAAATTACAGTGGAGACCAAAACCACAACGCCTTCACACACAACAAAAAACACAACAGTTTCACGGCAAGGGGATCCATGCCCACAATGTACTCCTGGCACACAATTTGCGCAATCCACCGCACAATTTGGAAAAATGTCCGCTTCTTAATTAAAATAAGAATTCCATTTCAAAACAGACTGCCATGAAATGCCAATTATTTATTTATTCATAAAGCATCTTCCGTTGCCAAAATAATAAATATTGCCTTTTTGTTGAAGCCACTATAGTCTTTCAAGTTCAAACTGTACTGGCTGGCAGCGGAAAGAGGGATGGTGGAGGTTACAATATACCTGATAAACACATAGCTTTCTTTGGAAAATCGGCTATGGGGTCAAGAGATTTCGATAATATCTTTATTTGTTGTCATAGATACTGAGGGATGCTCGAATGTCTGTTTATACATTGCGTAAAAAACTGAATAAATTTGTAGAACAAACTGTGCCCTGTACAACTGGGAGTACATGCCCAGTACAACTGACTTCTGGGAGTACATGCCCAGGAGAACTGGATTCTGGGAGTACGTGCCTAGATTTGACGTCGTCTATGAGTTTGTGTAATTTGCTTCCCCGCTGCCCAAGCTGCAGAATTCGTCTTTGTGATGGAAACACAAATGGAACACCGTATTTGACTAGCATTAATGATATTTGTAAGCATTACCTCAATATTACAGCAAAGCAGATTTTAGTTTATCAATTCAACAGAAGAACTAGTATCGAAGCCTTTTAGTTAAGTTTTTTTCACCAGATTTATATTTTCTTACCAAATTGGCTATACAACCAGTGGCTTTCTTTTTGTTGTTTTTGTTTTACTTCAGAAAAACAATTCCTTATTGGAGAAACACAAATGATATAAAAGTAACACGAGCTCACAAAACTGAAGTCAAAATAGAAATAGAATGAATGAATGACTGAATAAATGAATGAACAAATGAATGAATGAACAGAAACAGAATGACAACAGGTGCCAAAATTAGACCACATAAAATCAACTCACGACTGTTGTTTTGCCCATAACAGCTTGCCTCGGTCTTGTTCGTATATCTGAAACGGCATACACAAGGGCTTGTTTAATTACATATCTCGATTTAATCTTGTAAAATTGTTTGCTTTATGACTTGTCTTAGGCTATCACTTTAGTGCTTAGACTTTATGACTTGTCTTAGGCTATCATCTTTGTGCTTAGACTTGATGACTTGTCTTAGGCTATCATATTGGTGCTTAGACTTGATCACTTGTCTTAGGCTATCATGTTTGTGCTTAGACTCAATGACTTGTCTTAGGCTATCATCTTTGTGCTTAGACTTGATGACTTGCCTTAGGCTATCATCTTTGTGATTAGACTTTATGACTTGTCTTAGGTTATCATCTTTGTGCTTAGACTTGATGACTTGTCTTAGCTTTCATCTTTGTGCTTAGACTTGATGACTTGTCTTAGCTATCATCTTTGTGCTTAAACTTGATGACTTGTCTTAGCTATCATCTTTGTGCTTAGACTTGATGACTTGTCTTAGGTTATCATCTTTGTGTTTAGACTTGATGACTTGTTTTAGCTATCATCTTTGTGCTTAGACTTGATGACTTGTCTTAGCTTTCATCTTTGTGCTTAGACTTGATGACTTGTCTTAGCTATCATCGTTGTGCTTAAACTTGATGACTTGTCTTAGCTATCATCTTTGTGCTTAGGCTTGATGACTTGTCTTAGCTATCATCTTTGTGCTTAAACTTGATGACTTGTCTTAGCTATCATCTTTGTGCTTAGACTTGATGACTTGTCTTAGCTATCATCTTTGTGCTTAAACTTGATGACTTGTCTTAGCTATCATCTTTGTGCTTAGACTTGATGACTTGTCTTAGCTATCATCTTGTGCTTAGACTTGATGACTTGTCTTAGCTATCATCTTTGTGCTTAGACTTGATGACTTGTCTTAGCTATCATCTTTGTGCTTAAACTTGATGACTTGTCTTAGCTATCATCTTTGTGCTTAGACTTGATGACTTGCCTTAGGCTATCATCTTTGTGATTTGACTTTATGACTTGCCTTAGGCTATCATCTTTGTGATTAGACTTTATGACTTGTCTTAGCTATCATCTTTGTGCTTAGACTTGATGACTTGCCTTAGGCTATCATCTTTGTGATTTGACTTTGACTTGCCTTAGGCTATCATTAAAGGATGTATTTTTATTCACGGACTGTTTGTTCTATAGTTGATTCTGAAGCATTTTGTTGTATTCTGGTACTGCAGCAGGGAAAAGGTTACAATTATATCGAAATCTATTAGTAAAGAATTGCTTTCGTGCCTAACAAGCGATTTCTATGTTTCTGAATCTAGTTTATATTAAATACTGTATTAAACATAAAAAATATCTTAAAGTAAACAACATTCATGACAATCTACTGTTGCGAACAGTAACTGTCTGAAAGTACTGGGGTAGTTGATTCCAGTACACACAACCTATGCGCGAACTTTCCTGACACATCACGCGTTTAATTAACTGGAAAACACATAAAGTAGAGATTATACCAGTTTGGAATAGCATACTTAAGGACTCGAATGGCACAGGTCTATCGAGACACCCTAGCATCCCAACAGATGACTACACTACTTGGGATATTTATTTGCCTGACACATGGTTATTCACGCTATCGTATTCATTTATTGACAGAGAATACCCTGGATAGTCATCCTACAACAGCACAGAGCAATGCAGTTCATTAAAACATTCAAACTGCACTTTATAGGCCAAACCACTTTTTAAGCAATAGCCAAGGCGCCCTGGTACCTGGTTATAGTACTGAGCGTGCGGAGTACTCCACGGCTGCTTCCTCTCAAGTAGTTTAGTCATCTGCGCCTTTCTCTCGTCACTCACGAGCGGCTCGGCGGAGTCCTGGTAGTCATCGCGCTGCATTGCCACTATCTGGCCCACGTACATGCTCAGTGAATGCTGGCCCACCTAGCCACAATCCCAATCTCAACTAGTGAATATATTCTTTATTTCTCTCGGCAATCCCTAGCGATAAAATTATCTTGAACGATTATTCAAACACTAAAGAGCTATTCAGAAACAAGTTAATATAACCTGTAGGCTTGACTCAGCAAAAACAAAAGCAGTAACAACTGAAACTAGAACATGCGTTGTTTATTGTCCATTCGAACCGATTTCTTGCAGTTCACAGCATACAGCATGAATTTGTCCAAAGATTTTTTCTTTTTACTAAACTCTCAATATTACTAAAATTAAAAAAAAATCAACGGGAAATTTAGCGTCTACCTGTTCAGTAAAAACAATGCGTTCAGTGTCGGAGCCTTGCTTAGCCATCTGCAGGCGGGTCAGTCTGGCCTGAGCTAGCCACATCCGGAAGTACTTCTGCAGTATAAGGGCAGCCCATTGCTCATCGCGTCGGCGTCGCTGCTCGTACAAAACGGCCACGCGTTTCCGTGCCAAGTGACTTCTGATTGCTGCAAAGACACAGCAGCCTCCAGCATGAAACTAATTGCTTTTCATTTTGCTGTTTTTTTTCCTTTGTTTGTTCGCAAATTTCAAGGTCAAAACCCATCGCAGGTTGCAGTATATACAGTTATGCTAAATTCTCTTTGGCATTTAAGGGGAGTTACTTAATTTTAATCTAATTTACATGGCAGACACTGTATCATAAAGCTTCTGCAGACATAAGTACTCGTTTAAGCATCAATTCTAAGTATACCCGACTGGACTGTAATGGCGCTGTGCCTCTGCCTCAGGTAGCGCCGGCGCTGCAGGTAGCAGCGCACATGCGCTTGTATTGTCATCACGGCGCCTTGGCGCTTCTCCCTCATGGTGCGATATCGTCTGCGAACTATGAAACCCCGCGCTCCTACGAAATCAACCGCAACAATGGGCTTGTAATTAGACCAGCTCCACCCTACATGATCATTCTATTAATAGAGATATCACTTGATAATAACCTCACCTTGTTCATTGTCACACCATACAGATCCTACTTTCATATGCCACTTTTTATAATAGCGAAGATAGGGCTTGGTTAATATAAGCTAAGAAACGAAAAGTAAAAAAGCAACAAGTTCTTGACAACAACATTTGCTTTTGCGCTCTCTGTTTTATTTATTTATTTTTTCTGAATTTTTGAATACAGAAATCACTACCTCTTTGAATACAGACCGCGGCTCTCTGCCTCGTTTTCTCGATTTTCAAGAATCGTTTTCTCGCCATCCAGCCGCGCAACGCTGGAAAAAAATGAAGACTTTCAAGCCTGACACATTTACAATCATTCCGCAAATCAGGGGCGTGTAAACATTGCTCGCGTCAGAAGTGTCGTCTGCGATCAATGCAGCGATAAATGCCTTCAGTGAATTCTGTGCAAACAGCTGTTTAGTAAAAATCCCTTGTTTTTTTTTTTTTACGATATCTACTCACATTGAAAGACAAAAACAGTAACCTTTCTGGAGTGTCACCGCGGCGGACTTCATTTCGCCCAGCTCTTTTCTGTATTTCTTGCGCTGTATCCATCCGCGGCAGAAAACTTGCGCGGCAATGACTTTCCTGTGGTGCACGCCTAGCTTCTGACACAAGTCTTCGTAGTGGTAGTACTTCAGAAAAACCTGTACGGAGGGATGCGATGGGTGAGGGGACAGAGAGAGAAATAACTCCAGTTTAGATAATCCTTTAGCCTTTTATAAACAGAGCAATAACGGTGTTATCTATAAACAACGGAAGAAATTGAAAGCACAGCCGAAGAAATATCCGGCCTTAGGACACGCTCAGCATCTAATAAAGATCTACTGAGCCAAATTATACCATTATCAATGAGGTAATGGTAAACCAAGAGAATCAACTTTTTTGTTGAATACAGAAGGCTTGGACTATTTTTTTTCCCGTCTCATTGTATTTATGACGCAAGAAATTTGTGTAACCGGATATGTTTTACAGAAGGTTTGGGCTACTTTTTTCCGTCTCATTGTATTTATGACGTAGCATATTTGTGTAACAATTTATGTTTTACTAAAGGTTTGGACTACTTTCGTTCATTCTCATTGTATTACGACGCAACAAATGTGTGTAACAGTTTATGCTTTACCTTGGAGCGCCCAATTTCATATCCTTCAATATTCAGCTTGTTGAGAATGATGTTGCAGTTTCCCCGGTTTGTCGCCATGGTTTTGCCATGGTTCACAACTAGCACCGAATACCTATAATAAACACCGCATTAAACAGAATGAGAAAATGTTGTGACTGACAATATATTGAAATTTTCCTGTGTAACTTTTTTAGGTTTTCACTAACTTGAAAAATACCTTACTGAAACTAATGTACTTTCAAAGTAGAATAATTGTTTGTTAACTTGTTAAGTACCTTCGTTAAACTAAGTCACTCAATAAGTAGCCAAGTACAACTCAGATACTTACTTAGCTTAGTTTCATTTTTCATTACGGGAAAAATATCAAATTTGGTGCTGTCTTTTTTTATTTTAGTCTTGAGAAAAGACGTCTAGAAAACGCTGATTTGAGAAAATCACCTACTAGTGCCCCTGCTCCAATTAAAAATAAAAAATACACAACTACCCCCCCCCCCCCAAAAAAAAAGCACTGAAAAAAAATCATTTTGATTGTTACCTCATGTAAATCGTCTGATTTAAGCAACGGTGTTTCTTTTGCCAAAGAAATCACGCTGTTTATAATTGCGAGAAAATATTTTGTTATTTTACAAGTTAAGCACTTTCTACTGCAGGCTTTTTTACGAAAAATACAACAATGCTGCAAACATGTGCCTTAGCTGTAGCTGGTTACTTATTAAGTGACTTAATTTTAACTAAACTACTCGGAAAGTGAATCAATTGAACTAAGGTATTGATTACTGCAAACGTAAAACATATTACACAGGGAAATTTCCTCAATATTCCCAATTACATGATTCATTTTCGTTTGATTTAATGCAGTATTAATAACACCACAACAATCATAACAACGAATAACATCGCATTTCCTGTTATTCCTTTAGAGTACTGCACTCACATCCGTTTTATGTTCATTCAGTTAAAGTCACGTGTCATGTACACATATGCATATTCAACTCTCGTGTCATGTAAACATGAAAATTAACATTCCGTGTCCAGTACGCATATACAAATTATAATCCCGTGTCATGTACACATATGCAAATTAAAATCATGTGTGATGTACACATACGCCAATTCAATTTTAGTGTCATGTACACATGTGCGGAGTGAGATCTTGACGCAGTAAATACCTGGTAATGAACTCGCCGAAGGGTATACGGTAGGGGAAGCCGAGCCTGCGTATTCTTGTCGTTTCCAAGACTCCCGTGTACCGCAGCTGTATGAGGACTTTGCTCTGGTCGAAATATCCAGGACTGTTCTCGATGTTCGGCCGAATGCACCTAAAAATGCGTATACAATTTCATTCTCAAACACAGTGTGGGTTAGTTGATATGTGTTTTGAACTTTGAACTTTACTGAAAGCAGGGAATCTCTCACAGAAAGGATTATATTTATGAGTGACGAGAAATGAGAAATCAGGATGTTACCTGACAAAGTGCGGCGTGCCACTCACAAGCTTCGACAGTAAGTCCATCAGTGAATAGCGGAAGTACGTAGCCACTGTTTGCTGCAGACGACACTGGCTCATCGTGCTGCTCTGTAAATAGCCGTGACACGCGGGATTATATAGTACTATACAGTGAGAGGCCAAAGTGTGTATCACGAACAATGTTATAGAGTAAAATGCTACGTACAGTGTAAAATACACAATGAAAGTGTTCTTTTCTTCCAGAGGAAATCTCAAAAACAACGTAAAGGTGACTGAGTAAATCACTCTGTACCTGTACAACTGAATGTAACGAATGATGTACACAAGTTTTATCTTTGTTATCGCAAAAATATATAAGGTTAACTGTAAATGAGTTTATAAAAAAAAGTTAAAACAATCAATTTCTATAGCATTCAGTGTTATCCACATGAAATACGTAGGCATGGGGAAGGGAGGTCTCCGGCCGTGTCCAATTTTAAGGTGAACTGGTGATGCCAATATGCTTTTTTTGCATACAGCGAGGGAGCAGGTGCGTCGGTCAAGAGTGTTGCTTTATGGTTGGCCCCTAAATATTTTAAATGAGCCCTACAGTAACTCTGTTCTTGTTTATTTCCAAAACAATATGTGTTAGAGCACAAGTTTCTTCTCTTCATTGTTTTGGGTTAATAATGGTACGGGCTAAAAACGCCAATTGACATTTCCCGGGACGCAGGGTTCCACTGTATACATAACTGGTCAATTTATCGCCAAAGATATATGATCGTGAAATTTAAAAAAAGGAAAATTACAGATTCAAAATAAAATATTTGTTTTCAATTGGGATATTACCAAGAAAATAATTATTCACTCCCAAATGCCACCCCAGTTAAAATTTACGGGACAAAGTTCACTGACTGACAGTAGAACAAGCTTAAAGGCAGTAGCTGGGTAAAGTCTTCTTAAGGGACAGGAACAAAGACGAAACAGTGACACATTTATTCCTGCCACAAAAGCCGATACCTAAGCTTTGCTAAAGGCATTTCTGTTATTCACACTGTCACTTTACATACTAAAAATAGTGCGGATATTATATCGCTGCGCCTGAGCAAGAAAGATGTAAGAGCGTGAAAAGCAACGTGTTTCGTAAAAGACTCACACAGTGACATTTACAATGCATTAATAGAAATAACCCGCCCACTGAAAAACATAAAAAAGTTGTTTTAGAAAGCATTTCTAAGGCAGTGCACGAGGACATAAATTTTGAATATATAGTGCGTAGCTGATAATTCAAATCCCGATATTCAAAAATGTGCTATAGGTAAAATTATGTCAGCAGTCCTCATGGATTACAGATATTTATACATTCTTGTATGCGTTAAGTCAGATAGTCGATGCACTGAACATTTAGTAGGAGTATGGAGGGGGTTTGAAACAAGCGAATGTTCAGTGTATATGGCATTTTGAATAGATGTGTATTGATTGCACCATATATCCATGCTAACCTATTGACACTGTCGAAGGCATAAACCTGTTTAACAGAGGATATGTTAACCATTATTATTAGAACAATAAAATCAATAAATTTTTTTAATTAACGGAAAGATAAAAATTACGAATCTGGCAGCTTTTGGCAAATCCTAAAAAAAAAAAAAGAAGAAAGAAGAAAAAAAGAAATATAAAAAGTAAAAAAGACTTCCAATGCATACATACTAATTGTACCAAAATGCCAACGCTGAAAAGTCGCGTTTTCGAAGATGAAAAAAATGCCTAATATTTTATATAACTACGTGTATTTCAATTTCTAGCAAGCCGAAATTTAAAACTGTCACTGTATTCTTTTACACACTCCATGTGTCTGTTAACAGCAGTGTAATCAATTATTAATGTTGTTCGTGATAAAAAAAAAACAAACAAACAAACAAAATAAACCTGTCATGCTGGCTCATTTTCAAAAATTCAACACAACTTTCAATCCAACACGAGATTTTTATTTTGGTTACGTAAGAACGAAACAAAGGCCAGATGTAACGTAAAAGATCTAGCGATAAGACTGTGAGATTCTACAATGTAACCCTGTGCGGATACTTACTAAAAGCTGTGTCGAATTGATTTTTTAAACAAATTAGTAAGGAGTTTAAAGTAATATAATAATATATTCACAAAACTTAAAGCTGGGTTCATGAGTGTGTATTAAATCTAGCTTTTATGGGTAAAGCGCGAAACTAATTTTTTCAAACAAAAACACGCTACATTTATTTTAAGCAGCTCTCTACTATTGACACTTTCCGGAATGAATAAATTGCATTGCCTACGGGTAAAGGTTGCCTATACGTTAGGATTAAGTCTGTAATACAACCTGTCCACAACATAAAATGTTAGCTGCATCACTTTCAAGCATTTTCATATTAATTTTTGTGTTAGCAACGCGTAAGCAGTTTTTACACTGTTTAGTGTTAAAATATGACAGTTTGGGGTTAGTTCAGCAGCAGTACCTGTGATACTTAAACTTTTATGAATATCTGAAAAAAAATAGGCATAAAGAATACTGAACAGGAGAACGTAAAAAGACATTGAGAAATGTAAAGTTACAGCCGACTACCAGCGTTTGATTTCTCTTCGAACCGATCACCCACCACCACCACCCCCCCCCCTCTTCCCACCTCCTCACCCAGCATTACCAAAAAGCCTGAAACTATGCCGCAGAACGCTAACTTTCATTATATCAAAATACGGCCAATCAACATTCATCTGGAGTAATTTTTCGAATGGCAACGCCGGTGACATAGCAAGAGCCAAATAAGTACGAAATACATTGTTGTTTTTTTTTTTTTTTACACAAAATCGAACTCGCTTTCGATTCCTCAGAATTATGAGAATGTGTTGCTCTCGTTCCTCACAGAAAATGCTTTAAACGGTAATTGAAAGGTAGACCCCTGTACTTTCTCAGCCAGAATTTCTTCAAGTTCGTATTTCAGAACCTGGAAATGAAATCCTGCTTTCGGCTGTTACATTATCATTCCAGATTTATCCATGAACTCAAGTCCTTTCTCACTAAATGAATCGAGTAGATAGAGAAACTCGACTTGTTGTTTTGAACGTGTTTTGGCACTTACATTGGATGCGCTTCGGATGGACCACGTGGTGTTGCTGCCGCTGTCGGGGAGGGAGGTGAGACTCGACTGACTTCCGCTCAGCGCCCCTGGATCACGTGACAACACAGAAAATGCACAGAACTCAGACACATACAAAATGGTCTCCTCCAGTAACAAGAGCTGACATGGAGACTGAACGAGACGCCAACCAAAACAAAAAATGACTCAGCGAGACAACTATCGGCAAGTTTAGTGTATTCTGACAACTGTCGATTACATAGTGCACACATGACCTTCAACACAGCAGGCAATCACTACGATTGGCATAAAATAATTACATCCTTATTTTCAGAAAAATCTTATTCATAGTTGAAATACGGCTTTCTTTCGTTGTTAGTTTTTTTTTTTTTTTTGGTTATTTTTTTAATTATCAACTTTATTTTCACGTCTTACCTGTTTTCGTGATTTTGGCTTTGAAAAGTGTTTTCACTAGAACTTCTTGTGACGTACGCAACAGTGACGTTACTTCCATCGCCAGACGATCGCGGTTCTTTTCCAGCATACCACTTGCGTCATATTCCACCTGAATAAAAAATATATACAAAAATCCCTAAGCATGATTCTTAAATTAAAGGTAATAGTTTCCTAAAACCTATCTTTCACTCCATTCCTTTGACACATCCAGTTTTCATTTCGTATTCTTTCTACACTCATTTTGTTTTTGTTCTTACGTGATGTATTAATACCGCAAAACACAAGAGCTAGGCCTTACCCATCCGGCGTAGTGTTGCACTCGAAAAAGTAGTCCCTGTGACTTTGGTGTACTGAAATGGTGACTCTGAAGATTGTCACTAAACTTCCCTGAAAAGACATGATGAAAAACATCACGAGAGCGTCATTGTTTTAAAGGGCACCTTTGATGCGAGGACTGGTACAATAAAGCTTTGCACTGCAGTAAAACCGAAAAAAATCGGTGAAATATAAGGACAATTTGCATGCCAAGACTCTTACTAGACCACTTTACGTACAAGTTTACTTCCTTCTTTTAAAAATTTTTTCTCTTTCTCAACTTATACATTCACCACGCTCGTTCTCCAGCCACTTGAATAAAACAGTCATTTACTTTCCACAACAAAAAAACTGGTCATGAAAACCCACTCACCAACCAGGCTGTGGTCAGTGGCTCTGGGGAAGTTCGACTCTTCATCAAGCAGGGTTAATACGCCGACGGGTTTGGCGAGCAAGAGGTCAAGGACACTGTGATTGTCCGTGAACTTGATCTCCACCGGCTTCAAGCCTTCACTCTCATACTCTTTCTGAAAGTCAACGACGCTGTGGATTTGTAAACACAAGTAACCTTGAACAGTAGGCTAGACTCGTCAAAGAAAATAATTAAGTTACAACATTAATATCTGATAAAAAATAATACTATTCATTTTGTACGCTGACTGTAACTCGACCTTTATTTCGATGTTTCACAGTGATATCCTAATTAATATGAATGTGAGTAGCTGGAAATAATGCTAAAAATACGTGTGACCTTGCCCTGGGGGTGGGGGTGGGGTGAGGCGGGGGGGGGGGGTATGTTACCTGCTCCCACATGAAGATATGCTGATTGAAGTAGAGCTGGATCTGTTCATTGGCTGTATTTATACAAAGCTGCTCGAAGCTGTTTTGGGTGAAGTTCTCGAACCCGAAAATATCCAGAATTCCTATGACGTTGTCATCGTTTCTACAACGCATGAAGTTATTACGTGAAGTTACTACGTGAAGTTATTACGTGAAGTTACTTGCCAGTGCACAAATTCAATATCTATGGACAATGTCCAACAAAATCTTGTGTACAAAAGAAAAAATATAGCAAATTATGCTTTTTAATTATCAGCTTCTTTTTATTGAGTAGTAAGTAGTTAATCTAAAGGTCCTGCGCTTAGTTTTTTTTGTGAATTCAAAGTTACCGTACCTTGACTGGCTATCCGGTGCAAGGAGGAGGTTTATTTTGTTGACTATCCAACTAAATAAGCGCCCATAAAGGCCCTTAGCAACGGCGTCGCGCACGTCACGTGCTTCGCTGATACTATGGTTGCGCACTATCGTTTCGCCCCTGGCGACCATACCGGAAGTTGTCAAGGCATCGCAAAGTTCGCGACAGTCGACTCCAAGCAAGTCCGATACTAAAAACGAACAGACACGTAAAGTTACGAAATGAATTCATTGACACAATTAACAACATTTAAAAAAAAAACAGCCATACCAAAACTAAGCAGTTGCCTGAACAAGAGGCTCGCATTGTATTTACATTAATCACGCAATCGCGCGTAATTAAACTTTCTTCTTTTTATTTTATTTATGCGAGATTGCGTCTGAAATTATTCTTTCATTTCTCTCCTACTTCGTCAGACAGAAAGAAAATCCAGCTCAACGCAGAAGCTCCAATTTTACAAAAAGGTCACCAAAAGCCTTGAAATGCCATAAGTGTGATGAGTAGGCTTATTGCTGCGTTACTCCTGCCCGAGGATCCCGATTCGAACAGGGTCGTGAAAAGGGGTTGGGCTTTCCCGACAGAAGCCCAGATCAATTTGATGGTGTTTACGTACCCAATTTGGCCGTGTCCGTATTTGTGACCACTGTCGTGGTGTGATGCTTGCTTTCCGTCTCCGAAAATTCCACATTTCCTAAATGCAAGATGGCGGCCAGAATGCTATACACTGATGAGATCTCCTGAAATTCAAGATCAAAGCAATACAATGAAACTACTTTCATGTGTATTTCTTTAATACGCCCTTTTAATGCATTCCTTAGAACTATTCATTTTTTTTTTTTTTTTGGCAAATATGATATGAAGATCTTACTGATGAATGCATTGTTTCGGCATAGCTTTGAGAAAAGAAATTACAAAATATTTCTGACAAAACTGAGGTGACAAATAATACACGTAAATAACCCCAAGAACTTTTATTTGGACTACGCACTTGGGTCTTAAATCCAATAATTTCGAAGCATTTCTGTATGGCGTTGAATTTGGCCTTATTTGAGGATACGACGGTTGCATCTTGACTGCAGCCATTCAAATATCTGGCAACAAAAAACAAGTGAATGATTTGTGGGTTGAAACAGAACACCGACAATGAAAACATTCTTGAATTTAAAACACTGCTCCTGAAATTACAATAATTCTCTGTTAACACTATTAAACTGAACTGCATGCTCTGAAAAGAATCACTGGAGAAATGCTGAAAGCAAAACAATGGTGTCGTGTGCACTGCGAAGCAAAGGTGACATGTGCACACTGGCGTATTACATGTCATAAAAACAGCTGGTATTGACAGAATTTCAAGGCATAATGCGATTTTTTTTAACTTCTCGGATCAGAAAAAGACGTTGAATCGAACACAACAAGTATTTCACATCGTGAAAACCCTACGGGAAAAGAAACTTCTGCACTGTTGAATTTCTGAATGAATCTGTTGCTCTTCGTGAAAAGAGAACACAGGAGAAAATTTTCCCACCAACCTGTACTTGGAACTGTCTTTCAGGTGGTACCTATTCAGCTGGTCACAGCTGGACAAGCCGTCGTACGTGTAGTAGAACATGTGAAAGTTACGCTCATCTCTGAAAACAAAATGTACCATCCAGTGGGAGGGCGGGTGGTGGGAGCAGGCGCAGTACAATGGACGACTTTACAAAGGTATGGGCGACAACAACCGCCCATTATTTAATGTCTCATACTTTTACACTCCTTTCAGAAGAAAGTATAACACATTCTTCAATTTGATTTTTCACCTGCTGGAATATTCCCATCTTTTTATATGGCCTGTTCGGCTTACCTTAGCACATAACATCTATTTTAAGTTGCCTGTTTATCCCTTTAATTCTTTTATTTCAGTCTTGCATAAAACGTCAACGTGGAACACGTATAACTAATCGATTTTAAACCACGACAAGGAACTCACGTGTTTTGCTGAACTACGCGAGACTTTTCCAACAAATATTCTGTGATTTTAGCTGAAACGAAACACATTATTAAAATTCTGATTTGCAAACAAAATATGCTTTGAAACGTACGCGTTGTTTTCGACTTTATCAATCTGAAGGAGTACTTCGGGCAAGTACTGATACCCATCATTTTTACAGGTTTAAGTTAGTCTTCAAGCTGTATCCCGGTTTCTGTGCTGGTCAGACCCTCACTCGTCTGTTTAATAGCTTTTTTTTTTTGCTAAAAGTAATTTCATATCTTTGCTTTAATAGGATTGAACTTTGTTAAGGATTCAGTGTAAAGTAATGCATCATAAAAGATTACCTCCTGTGACCTTGCCCATCGAGGTGAAGGTCATTTCGAGATACTTTCCAAAACGACTAGAATTATCATTAATGACAGTGGCGGCATTTCCAAATGCTTCAACCAGAGGATTCACTTGTAAGATTCTTTCTTCTAAAGTCCTATTTGGTGCCTGTACAAAATTCGACAACATTTGGGTTACGCATTTAGTCCATTTTTCACATTTCTCGACACCTTCTTGTATAAACTTTCCCCCAACTCCCAGCAACCGCTTATAAAATATATGCCAAAGCTAAAGATTTGCATGAGCAAGATAAGACCATGACTTGGTTCTTATTTCCTGCTCATAGACTGTGTTTAACTATTTTTTTATTTAGACAAATCGCCGAAAGACTCAATAGGGGATAATTTTGAATTTCGTGATAGGTCATCTAACTCTTCATATTCGCACAGCTGAGGCACTCGGTCAGTCAGTCCCCTGCCGGATTGGAACAAGGGACTTACCAGACCAACGCTTTAATCAAATGCGTTACAACCGACCACGATAAAAGTCGTCACTATAGTGGGCTATTGGCTTGTGGTACACCGACAACGTACGAAAACAACTCACCTGGCCAAGGGTAGTCAGATGCTGCACCAATAGATTGGCACTCTCCGTCTTGCCCGCACCACTCTCCCCACTGATCACTATACACTAGTGCAGAACAACAAAAGTCACGTGGTACTGAGCGTACTGTCACATTCCAACAACTTATGTACATAACTTATATTTACATAATTATTATTTGGTATTCAAAAATAAATTCACACAACAATACATGTTTTCTTCGCGAATGTTAAAAATTTTGTTCGATATGTTCATCACTGGAATGCCATGCGCAAACAGATTGATGGATAACGTGATTACCTGGTTACGTTGTTGGTGCAGCATTTCTTGGTAGCTCTGATCCGCAATAGCAAAGATATGAGGAGGATTCTCCGCTTTCACGGCGTTCCGATACCTTTGTGACCACTAAAGCAAACACAGCCACATCAAAATAAGAACAAAGTTCGTCAACACCGCAGTCCCGAAAATCCTTAAACTATCCCCTCGATTTCTAATTTACAGTATATTACTGCAGTTTATTTTTTCAGTTTCAATCCGATTATCCTCTTGTTATTATTTTTGGGGGTTCAGAAAATTACCGAGAAAAGTCAAGCCACACCTGTTGAGTATAGATGTTAAGCGTTGTGAAGGGATTGACTGCGAGAAGGATTTCACCGATGTACGTATACACTACGTCATTGTCATATCTCTCCTCCAGCTGGCTTACGATGTTCTCCTGCAACAAACGCACAGTTGTGCTTCACTTCACTGGTGAAAACAAGTTTTCCAGTTTGCTGAATTGGTCATGACAGCTTGATGTAATTCTTCTTTAATGTTGTACATCTATCAAGTATTGATGTTACGTAATTGTATTGTTGTTACGTAATTGTACTGATGTTACGTAATTGTAAATATATTAATTAAACATTGGCGGTACAAGAAATTTATAAAAATCCCACCTGCGTGTTTATTTTTAAGTTCACAGGACGGCTTGAAATCACAAAAAACTATTTTTGTTCGTTTGTTTGTTTGCTTTTCTCTTTGTTTTTTTGTCTGTTTTTTTTCTGTTTTTTTTTCTATGTTTGTTTGTTTGTTTGTTTTTTTTTTGGATTTGGGGTGGGGTAACGTGCGTACTTATAATCTGTCATACATATCTTGCACAGATATTCAATTTGGATCCCAAATACGGAACTTGAACCACACCTTAATTATTACCATACAGCAGCTACTCACAGTACAATATTTTAACTTTTTATAAGGTAGGATTTGGGATTACATATCACTCTTACTGTTTGCGTCAATAATGAGAGAGTAAGTAATGTGACCTCACCCCATTCCCTTTCCAATTGTTTTTTGTTATCTGAACACGATTAATTTGAACTTTGAAAACGTTTAAAATCTGGTAATTATTTTGGCAATTTTGGAAGGCTTCGTTTCATGGGATAATCAATATTTGACCAAAAAAAAAATCGTTCACTATACATGTATTTTCAGTTTGCATTTGTCTATATTTTGGGACCATGTGAAAAGCCCACAAAAAGTAGCTACTGTAAGTGTAAATACAGAAGAACTTATTTTTAGAATAGGGAAACCCAGTGCTACAGCCCCGGGGGCCTTACCTCGGTGAGCGTCTCCAGCGTGGCGAGGTCGTTGACTCCGGCCACCTGTTCGTCGATAGAGCCGGCGTGTGAGCGGAGCTGACCGTGCTTGGTCGTGGTGTACGGCTTGTGGAGCACTGTGCCACTAGCCATCACTAACTGCCGCAGCTCGTTCTCAATCTAGCGAAATGATAATCAAGAATGCAATCGATTTATGGAATGTTATAGAAACAGGTGATTTTGTAGGCGAGTCGATAGCGTTTGAGTGCCTTTTGGTACTGTCCTTCATCTTACAATTATGTGCATAATTGCGTTCCTATTTTGAGCTGGGAAGAGGATAGGGGTGGAGCATTGGAAAAGCTTAATTCTTTTTCTTGGAGAGTCCTAATCATTTGGCAAAATCTTATTTGATGATATGTTAAGGTATTTTGAAAGGTATCCGCACATAAAATCAACGGTCAGAATATCGACAGTGAAAACGTCCAAATAAAATGTCAACGGTCATAAGGTCAAGAGGTGTGAAGGCGAACAAAACGCCGACCATTCACTTGTCAAAGGTACCCCCCTAACCATCCTCAGTGAGTATAACTGGGAAACCCGTTTACCCTACCCACCACCCCTCCCCGCCTCCCCCCTTAAAGACAGGGGAGAGCTGGGAGAAGCTCCAGGGCGTGTGTTGACTATACATGGTATTTTTGGAAATCATTCTCACCTTCGTGGTGTCTTTGGCACTCTGTTTAATGAACGGATGTTCCAGCAACTGTTTGACGTGCGGGCGTCTCTCAAAATCCTTCACCACGCACCTGCAAAACGTTCCGCTTCAATGTCACCTCTATCCTATCTCATGCTGACGGGACTGCTGTCAGACTACTCGACTGAATTTTTTTGGGGTGGCCACTCGCACATAAATATGGTCTTGTGTCGATGCGACCATCTGTGGTCAAATCCGAAATATGAATCGCTCAACGAAACAGATAGCTCAGTGATCGAAAATGAGTTTCCAACAAAACTCAGAACCTCCGTGTATAATACGCCTTGTACAGCTATCTCACTCACTATCCTGAATACCATAACACGTTATTTTCAAACCACTGTTTGCGTCGGCACCTTTGTCATAAACCACATTTGCCTTATCCCACTCACAAACGATTTTATTTGACATCACTTTGCAGATTTTCCTCACATAAATACCCCAGTTCGCGTTCGCTTTTGCTCAACTACTTCCAAAATGTGCAGGACCCAGAGCATTTTACTTATGGTACATAAATATACTAAAGCACACGCACTTGTGACTACCGCTCTTCTTATGCACGTATTTCTAATTAACAGAATGCCAATCAAGAGCTTTCCGTATATGGCACTTGTTGCTAGCGAAAAGCCACTATACACTTGCGCAAACACATGTTACGTCATAAACATCACCATTACGTCAAATGATAGACAATTTTACTCTGTCATGTCTGGTATGCAATCTTTAATGGGCGCACATACCTGTGTGTATGTCCATATGTTTAGTTTGTTGTCATTGGGAATTAGTTCTTTTGTTATACTTTACGCATACTTGTTTTACCAATAATTACTTTCAATCTAACTTCCATACAAACTATAACTGTAGCAAAAACATGAAATACAAAAATAAGAAAACAGCTATGCAGGAAAAACTATTTTTTATATCTATATGAATGATACATTTTGTCTCTTGACTTTCAAATAAAGAATTAACATGGCCTTCCACTCAAAAAAAAAAAATCCTACCTTGCTATGAAATTCCTCAGGTGTTCCGACCACACGGTTGGGTTTGTCAAAGTTGGTGGTGCGCTCCTGCAAAGGAAAAATGCACCCTATTATTAACACTTGACAAGTCTTTGACTTGGTCAAGGCTTATATGAATTTGTGCGGGCAGCTGTTGGGCTATTTTTTTTCTTGACAGTAAACATTCATCATCTTGTCTCAGCTTCTTCTCGGACACTACAGGCCCTAGGACCACAAAACTGTACTTCTGCAGAACTTGATCTGAGGGTGTGCAGGGAGGTATGATTTTAGAATAAATAAATAAAGCGCATTTAAAAGCAAAACAGCACAGCGTTACGCGAGCTCTGCCTGCATAGAGAAAAATTGCTAGTCTGTTCAATCAATAAAGCCGTTGAGCCAACATAACCAAGCAGATGAACCTTATAAGCCGCATACGTGCTGTGCCATAAGCTCTGTACTTAGTTGTATTACAGACTATGCGGCTTGTAAAAAAAAAAACTTCATGTTGTTCAAGAAATAATAAGCCGTTCAAAGAAATATTTTTAACTTTTAATGTTTGCCAAGTGTTGAAGATTTCGCTTTGCGAAATGCGGTTCTAGTTGCACACAGTTCACACGTTTACATTCACATATCCTTAAGCCTCACCTCCTAAAAACCGAAAAAAAATCGCCAAAATAAAATTCCTCGAATTAGTCTTCTGCAAACTGTCCGCCATTTTAGACAGCTTTAGTATTTTTTATGATAATTTGATAAAAAAACATGCAATTAATCTACCGATTAGTTTATTCTCCAATAAATGTTCGCTATCGTTTTTCTATATCACGTGCCAGTATTTTGTTACTGACGTTACTAATTATATTAAAGAGGCATGAGGATGGAGGGCACGGTTCCCAATATTGATGGATTGTCGATAACGCTATAACTTATCATTGCTTTAGGGCGGGTTCTTACGTCACTGTTAGCCAATGGAGGTCGCGCATTTTGTTACAATGCCCTAGAAGTGTAATGCACGGTGTTGTAATAAAAAGTGTTCAAAAACCTCATATACCGACAAAAAGTTCTGAATAAACGAGTCAAAAATTGATTATTGGTTAAACGGTAAACATTTTTAGCCGAATTTACCTGTTTTTGTCCTGCCACACTAGTTTCAATATTGACCACAATCAATCAAAGCCATACTGATTTGTTTTTAATTTTTTTCTTTCGACTTTCTTTTCTTTTGCACCCAAGTTCTCCAGCCAATATGGAAAATAAGAAACAGTTTGGATGCTTATTTACCACAAACAGTTCGGATGCTTATTTACCACAAACAGTTCGGATGCTTATTTACCACAAACAGTTCGGATGCTTATTTACCACAAACAGTTCGGATGCTTATTTACCACAAACAGTTCGGATGCTTATAAGCCATAAGCCTAACAGCCATTCGTTTTCCGATTTAGCACCTGATTTCTAAACGGCTTAAGTCGCTCGGCAATCAGAAGAGTTAATACAGAACTTTCCACTGCAACGCACTTGCCATCACTCAGTTCGGAAGTAAACATGTCGTAGTTAATAGCCTTACTAATCGAAAGGAAATAGCTGCAGGATACTTCTATGTCGCCATTTCCGCTCAATGGCCGCCACAACCTGTTATGCTCCCCGGGTTTTGTGTTCATAAGTCCCTGCACACAGAAGTCTCTCTGCGTTTAGTGTTCCCATCCTCCCACCCCACCGTCCCATTCTCCCACCCCATCCTCCCATCCTCCCACCCCATCCTCCCATCCTCCCACCCCACTCTCCCATCCCCACACCCACCAACATTTGTTGTACAACAGACAAATGGCACAAACAGATATTTTTGCATTAAAAAATGATATGAGACTTGCAGTCAAAACCGGTTAACATCAGAAAGTCATTTAAACAAACAAATCTGTGTTAAACCGATTTACGCGACCCTCCGGTATATTGTAAATGAAAACGAAAGGCTAAGATCTTCCCACAGCATGCACTTAGCCAGTTCAGATGACACGAAGCACTTCTAAGCCTGCTAAAACCAACATCAGCTTTGAGCAATCAGACGGCAACGCCTTTTACATTTATGACAAGCTTTTACCATAGACTGGTATTACCTGTTACTGACGCCCACAAACTGAACTTAAAATAAGAACATAGGCATCAGAGATTGAAAGCCCTCAGCCAGCCGGAACATTTGAAACAAGGAAAATAGTAGGTTTGATGCCGGTCACAGGCTCATTTCAATCCTTAACACCGAAAATAGAAAAGGGTGGCAGTGCTTTAAGATGAACAAAAAAAAAAAATTACCATGAGAAAGTCCAGCTGAGCCACTGTCCTTGGTCAGATATGGCTGATAAGCAATGCGGATCTTTATTAGTCCATATACTAGCTATGTCTGAAATATCTTAGTAATTGGAAAAGAATTGTAGGCTAGAGAGTGTTCACAAGCAACATGTCACCAAACCTGATAATGGTAGAAATATGCAAATTTCAAAATCCAGTTGAACCAATGTCCTTGCGCTGATACAGCTCATTTCCAATAGGGATCTTCATTGCTCCACATAATAGCTATATCCGAAATAACTTAGTAATTGGTAAAGAATTTTAGGCTAGAGAGTGTTCACAAGCCACATGTTAAGCAAACTTTATAATGGTACGAATAAAAGAATTCCCGAGTCCAGCTCAGCCACTGTCCTTGGTCGGATATAGCTCATACACAATAGGGATCTTCACTGCTAAATAATAGCTATATCCGAAATAACTTAGTAATTGGTAAAGAATTGTAGGCTAGAGAGTGTTCACAAGCCACATGTTAAGTAAACTTGATAATGGTACAAATAAGAAAATTTCCAAGTCCAGCTGAGCCACTGTTCTTGGTCGGA
The DNA here is from genome assembly GCA_949752745.1 of Protula sp. h YS-2021. Taxonomy (NCBI): domain Eukaryota; kingdom Metazoa; phylum Annelida; class Polychaeta; order Sabellida; family Serpulidae; genus Protula; species Protula sp. h YS-2021. The sequence goes on from OX457028.1 coordinate 21,025,930, forward strand.
TATGGCTCATAAACAATAGGGATCTTCATTGGTCCATATACAAGCTACATTTAAAACATCTAAGTGATCGGCAAAAAATTGTAGGCTAGAGCGTGTTCACAAAGTAAATGTTAACGGACTGACAGACGGACGGACACAGCCATATCAATAGCCCTTAGCTATTTCATGGCTGAGAGCTAAAAACATTTACTATGAGAAAGTCCAGCTGAGCCACTGTCCTTGGTCGGATATGGCTCATATACAATAGAGATCTTCATTACTCCATATAGTAGCTATATCCGAAATATCTTAGTAATTGGTAAAGAAATGTAGGCTAGAGAGTGTTCACAAGCCACATGTTAAGCAAACTTGATAATGGTACAAATAAGAAAATTTCAAAGTCCAGCTGAGCCACTGTCCTTGGTCAGATATGGCTCATAAACAATAGGGATTTTCATTGGTCCATGTAGAAGCCATATTTAAAATATCTAAGCGATTGGCAAAAAATTGTAGGCTAAAGCGTGTTCACAAGGTAAATGTTAACGGAAAAACAGACGGACAGACGGACACGGCCATAGCAATAGCCCTTAGCCATTTCATGGCTGAGGGCCAAAAAGCGTGTTTCCAGCACCATCAGAATTCCTGTTCGATTCCTGTTGGACTTTGGTGTTACGCAACAGTTACACAATCAATCATCGCGAGGTTTGAATCCTACTATAGCCACAAAGTAAATTTATAGCAACACTAGTATCCATTTTCGTCTGATTCTACAGAAAGAGCAAAGAGTCACCTTGGAATTTTAAAGAGAGCGCGCATTGGGTGCAGGCTGGCATAGGGCGGCTGTCCCTCGGCCAGCTCGATGGCAGTGACCCCTAGCGACCAGACGTCACAGCGAACGTCGTACGTGTAGTCAAGCTGCTGCTCACATGCAATCACCTGAAAAACGGAAGAAGAAAAAACAGACCACCTTTAAATACTGCGAAATCAGTGTATGCTGAGTTTTTACTAACAGATTTTTAGTGTTGAATTTTGAGCTTTACAAGGGTGTTCAGTAACAAGAGGTGAATTCCATAATGAAAGACAGAAAGGGGATAAACTAGAGCGGTCAGTGCAAAACAACATCAGTCTACCTGAACAAGTCAAACAAATTTAGCAGCCAGGCATTGCCGTTTTATTGTTGTAAATAAAAACAAATGTTTCCCCCGACAGTTACCCCTCCCATCTTTTTTTCCATTGCTTACCCCTTTTTTCGTTTAGAAAGTTTCATTTTGACGATATTGCACTACTTTAGAAACATAAGATTTTTACCTCATATATATATATACAGATGAAATCACTTAATCGCATACCAGTTAAACGCATAAATCGGTTAACTGCATATTATTCGCAAATCCCAAACCATTTCCAATGCTGTCTATTGGAAATTTAACCGGATAATTGCATACCGTTTATCGCATAAACTGGATAAACGCATAGCTTTTTCACGTTAAAATGGGAAGCATGCCGGTTAATCGCATAATTCTGGGTGACTATCTAAACAGTGCCACACTTAAAGCAAACTAAGGGAGTGAGATGCTCCACTTTTATTTATCTAATGCATTCTGTTCTGTTTGCTTGACCCATTGTGTACATGTACCAACCCCACCCGCGGTTGTTAACGGTGAGTCTCGAACTCTTAATCACCGCACTCTCTCAGCTCTCACTAGATAATGGCCTTTATCCTTAATCCCCCCCCCCCCTCACTGCCTTAGCTGGCGCTAGATAATGGCCTGCAACTCCTAATCCCCGCGCTGCCTGAGCTCTCACTAAATAATGGCCCGAAACCCTCAATCCCCAGGTTGCCTCAGATAACCGTGAGCGCAAAGTAATCATTTAAATACGCAGCCAAGAAGAAATTGAGGAGGTGCGGTGGTGTACGTCTAACAACTACCGCAAATGAAAAAATAGGCACCGCAACAGTACTCCGGATAAACGCATATATCGGATAAACGCATAACAGGGCTTGGCAAATTGGCTATGCGATTAACCGGTTACGTCTGTATATATATATATGACATATATATATATATATATATATATATATATATATATATATATATATATATATATATATATATATATATATATATATATATATATATGATATATATATGACTATCTGTCCGATGTGCCCAGATGTCGGGCTACGCAACACCTTTATTTGTGTCTGAAAAGGGAGGGGGATTGCATAATCTAAGATGTGGGTATTTTAATAGTTAATTTCTATTTGCGCCCAGCTGCAGTTGTACAGTGAGGAATTTGCTCACTATAAACTGGGTTTGTACTCTACGTCTTTCTTAATCTGGGTCTAGAATGCGGTGGCTGTAAAAAGGTTTGCTGTATATGCTTTTGATCCGCATCTAGAAGGTGGTCACCACAGGGGTTTTTGCTGTATTTTTTTATCCGGGTCTTTGAGGTGGTCACAGACAGGCAGGTTTTACTGTGCGTCTTTTTACACGTCGCTACATCGCAGATTCCCTCCTCCCAACCCCCCCCCCCCCCCCGACCCCACCATTTAATGTAAGTACAGCTCTGAAATTAAATACTAACCCTTTTACCCCTATCAGGGTATGGGTCTGTCCACAAAGTGTACCTAACATCCATGATACATATCTTGTCTTCGCACATTCTCAGGGCTGAGATTTCGCGGTCGCTTTTTCGAGTTGGTCGACCGAGCCGCGACTCACTTTTTTCTGGGTATTTTCAGGTAAATACTGTTGATTATTTTAAACATCAATTTGTTGTTTTATCATGTGAGGCGGGCTAGACAAATTTTGCAAAAATTGCGCCGGGCGACTGACTTTTGTGCTGGGCGACCAGAAAATTTTACGAAGTCTCAACCCTGCATTCTTCTCTATCAAAAATCATTACAAAGACAGCTTCATAACTGTATAACTGAAGACAACGTCAATGGGGATGGGGGGGGGGGGGGGTAGGCAGGGTGGGCGAGGGGGCCAAACGGTCAGCTGCCTGCCATAATGCGTCAAGCGTTGTCCAGTAAAAAAAAAATACAACAGCAACCGGCAGTGTCATCTAAGGTTAAGTCCGACCAAGTTTGAAGATGATCCGACGTGTCGTCCGTGAGTTCTCGTCTTGACAAAGTCAAGTGTCCACAGAACGTTTTTGGCGCCTTCGATACGCTGTATATGCCAAATACAACATGAACCGTTAATCACATCCAAGGCAGTATCTTACCAAGTTTGAAGCTGATCCGACGTTTTGCTCTGCAGTTAGAGTAATGACGCATTTTTCACGTTATGACGTTGTATGACGTCACGTGCTGTCTAATATATATCAAATACAACAGCAACTGGAGGACGACCAAAGGCACAATCCCACCAAGTTTGAAGCTGATCCGACGTTTCATTCGAGAGTTATCGTGTTAACAAAATCAAGTGTATACACGGGCACACACTAAACACACTCCTCCCTCCCCTCCAATCTCTCCCTTCCCCGCTCTCCCTCCTTCCCATTCCCTTCCGTCCTCCCTCCCTCCCTCTCTGTCCTCCCCTCCCCTCCCCTCCTCTCTCTCTCTCTCTCTCTCTCTCTCTCTCTCTCTCTCTCTCTCTCTCTCTCCCTCCCTCCCTCTCTTAGAAGCGTTCGTTAGTGCCTGTTACAGTAGCAGCCCGTTACTGGCAAAGAAAACGTAGCAAAAACAATCACACATCAAACTACTAAAAGTGCGCTTTTATTATTTAACACCTTTGTGCACACCCCATGGACGTTCATTACGATCAGAATGTACTTGGTTCAGTATGCCTATATGTTCAACTTTTCCGCCTAAATTAACCGACCTATTTCTAATGTTTTCTATTGGCCAGGAAATTTTGACGGTGGGATTGTCAATGGGGATGGGGGGGGGGGGGGGTAGGCAGGGTGGGCGAGGGGGCCAAACGGTCAGCTGCCTGCCATAATGCGTCAAGCGTTGTCCAGTAAAAAAAAAATACAACAGCAACCGGCAGTGTCATCTAAGGTTAAGTCCGACCAAGTTTGAAGATGATCCGACGTGTCGTCCGTGAGTTCTCGTCTTGACAAAGTCAAGTGTCCACAGAACGTTTTTGGCGCCTTCGATACGCTGTATATGCCAAATACAACATGAACCGTTAATCACATCCAAGGCAGTATCTTACCAAGTTTGAAGCTGATCCGACGTTTTGCTCTGCAGTTAGAGTAATGACGCATTTTTCACGTTATGACGTTGTATGACGTCACGTGCTGTCTAATATATATCAAATACAACAGCAACTGGAGGACGACCAAAGGCACAATCCCACCAAGTTTGAAGCTGATCCGACGTTTCATTCGAGAGTTATCGTGTTAACAAAATCAAGTGTATACACGGGCACACACTAAACACACTCCTCCCTCCCCTCCAATCTCTCCCTTCCCCGCTCTCCCTCCTTCCCATTCCCTTCCGTCCTCCCTCCCTCCCTCTCTGTCCTCCCCTCCCCTCCCCTCCTCTCTCTCTCTCTCTCTCTCTCTCTCTCTCTCTCTCTCTCTCTCTCTCTCTCCCTCCCTCCCTCTCTTAGAAGCGTTCGTTAGTGCCTGTTACAGTAGCAGCCCGTTACTGGCAAAGAAAACGTAGCAAAAACAATCACACATCAAACTACTAAAAGTGCGCTTTTATTATTTAACACCTTTGTGCACACCCCATGGACGTTCATTACGATCAGAATGTACTTGGTTCAGTATGCCTATATGTTCAACTTTTCCGCCTAAATTAACCGACCTATTTCTAATGTTTTCTATTGGCCAGGAAATTTTGACGGATTTTTCGTTGAAAGTCATGCGGTGTGAATACAGTGGACTTGCTGTGCCCCCCAGCGAACTCAGCGAACTTAGGTAACTTTCATGATAGCACTGTATGATTGGACGAACTACTGATACGTCACCAGCTTAAAAAGCAGATATGATGCCAGTAAACACATTTACTTCCCTCAAAGACAAGCATGAAAATAAGATTCATGTGCATGCTTGCGCAGCACGCGCTTAATTAATGAACACGACGCCATCTTGTCCTGACATTTTTCTGTCAATATCTGTGAGGATGTAAATACTTTATTGACATGACTTTGGTCTTGTGACTTCAAGGAAGTCTGATGCTGTCACGTTCATGCACGCCAGCTGGACTGTTTTATGTTTTGTTATCTACACTGTTCGAAGGTCATGAAAAAGAGAATATAGCCACATACGTATGGGTCACGCGCACCTGAACCGTTACACAAAATGGCTGACACACATTGATAGTGTGTTATTGTTTCTTAATTAGCTATAGTACGGTTCTGCAGCCAACAAAATTGTTGTGCCCCTATTTTCGGCTCTTTTTTTCTGACTGGTATAGTCTTCTCGTCACACAAACCACTACTTAGTTTCATCCTTAGTTATTGTCAACTCATCATAAAATCAACTAGCTAATTATGGAAAAACTGCCACTCATTACAACAAAAAACAAACAATCAAACAACTAACCACGCGAAATAGGGAAAAATTGTTGTCTCTGACGCCAAATTTTCGCTATTCTTAGCATTGAACTCTAATAAAGGCATTATTCTTAGCATTATAGGCGTGATTCTTAGCACTGAACTCTATAGGCATATTTACCACACAGCTCCGCTCCATCTTATTGTTTTTGTACGACGCAAAAGTAAAAAAAGGGTGCAAAAAAACTATGTTCGTATTTTTCCGCAATTATTAAAGCGAACGGACGCAAAATTTGCAGGATAGCTAGGTCTCGCACATATGTATTGGAATGTTAATTTGTGGGCAAATTTGAAAGTAAATGTGATCACATGATTTAAATTTTTACCATTATTTTTCTTCTCCTTTCTACACAACTCTACGATGCATTGTAACCCGTTTTTGACCCGATTTTTGGAGGGGCAGAGGGACCAAAGGTATGACGTTAGCATTGATTCACTCATTTTTGGTTACTGCAGGGGTGGAGCTTGGGGGGGGGGGGGGGCGCGCCATGCCTCCGCACTGCTCCGGTGGCAGCATTCGTCCCTGACACAATGCCATCGTACCGAACTATATCAATGTAACAGCACGCTACGGTGGCGTTACAGCAGCAAGATAACTCAGCCATACTGCACAAAGCAAGTCCAGGTAAAAAAAAACAAACACTGTCACAGTCCATATGCTCAAGACCATTTGTGTTCAACTCTTTAGCGGGTATAACTGGGAAATGTTTATTCAGACTAACAGATAAACCCCCCCCCCCACCCTGCATGACAGCCTCCTGTTAGCATCCGAGCACTGATTCTAGCGCTTCCAGCAGATATTTAATTTGGATATCTTTCGCAGTTTTTTATCTGACGTGTCTTGGAAACTGTGGTTTGAATTTTGGCCCGGTTCATCCACCTTCATGTACATTAAGGGTTTAAAAGAACTGGTATATTTCACCAGGGCTTAAGAAACTCATCAATTGGTGGGCACTGCCCTCATCCCCTACGCCCAAATTAGGCTCCATTCCCCCTTTTTCTAGCAAAAGTAGGATGGGATATCTAATAATTTTAAAAAGAAAAAACATGTAGAAATTATAGTTAAGCCACAAAAAAGGCAGAAACAAATTAGACACTGAGATTAATCAATACAATAAACAGAACTGACTTCAAACCTACCGAATTCTTTTTTTTTTATTTGTGTAAAAATTTATCTCCGGTCCCTCAATTTGTTGACTGAATGTGCCGTAATATTTGCGGTCGACTTTAGGCCCTGTTACATCACCAGTTCACTCACTGTAGAACTGCTTCAGTGTAAATAAGGTTAATTAACAGATAAGCCAACATTGGTTGGTTGCCGCTTTGTCCGCCTTTACACTTGCCGATCTTTTGACTGTCAGCGTTTTATCCTTCTACCTTTTAACCGTCAACGTTTTGGTCGTCGACGTTTTGTCCGTCAAAGTTTTGCCCGTCGACATTTTAGCCGTAAACGTTTTGACCGTCGACATTTTGCCCGTCAAAGCTCTGACCAACAACGTGGTAACCGTCAACGGTTTTACCGTAGACGTTTTATTCAAGGAGATCAAATCAAGAGTTTTTCTCTCCTACCCCCCCCCCCCCCCACAATGACGTGACGACTCGGCTGTGAACTACGGCAGTTGTCAGCATCACTTCAGCCCTTCCCTTCAACTTTATCTACTTCACTTTTATAGATTTGCTTTTGCTTAACAGAGCAAGTACGCCCAACAATCAACCGTGATAGTTCATTGACATATCAAAAATACCACACCCTATTAGCACAACCTGCCCGTGCCACGCCCTTTGCAGGTGAGTGTCACATCTTTCTGCCTTGAAACGATCGAGTTTAATTACACGCAACGGTAAAAATTTCTAGCAGAAAAACAATTGTCAGGTATGAAATGTACCAGGTATGTACTAAATGTACCCCATCTACAAAATTATCTAATAGTCGCCATCTGATAAACGGAATTCAAACGCAGAACTTTGTACACTACGTCGTACCTAAATTAAAATATTCAGATTTTATACTGTATTGTTCTTTAAAGAAAGCCTGAAATTCAAAATTTCAGTACAGCCACTGAATGGCTCGGTACTTCAGGTGTGTGTAGGCGACAGGTGTGCAAAGTCGTAGGCATTTTGAAATCGAGAAATCAATCGATCATATCGATCTTGAAAATGACAGGCAATGTAAAAGGGTGGGGGGAGGAAGGGGGAAGTAGGCTTGAAAAGTAGTATTTTTTTTTGGCTACATAGTGTATCATTAATCTTATTTTGCGCAATGAAATGAACACAATTTATTGCAGCTGTGCAATCTACGATTAGATTCAAGGAAGTTTTATACATTAATACAATAAATGACCTCATTTCGGGGGGGGGGGGAGTGACCCACCACATTATCGGGCGTTTTGACAACGCCAGGATTTGGGACCCAATCTTTTTGTGGCACATTGTTGCAGTTAGTGCCATGATCCTATTTATCCATACATATTTCTTATGCATTGTAAATAAAGTAAAAACAAAAACATTTACCAATGCATCGGATACCTCTGCGAAATAGGACCAAGTATACGAGTAGAAAGTTACGACTGCTCAGCTGACCACACATATTATAACAGTGATAGAAGTCAATCTCGATCTTATTTACCTCTACATAGTTAACTTCTGAACTGTATCAGTTTATAATTTACCTCTGGTGCCATCCAAAATGGAGTACCCACAGACGTGTGGCGTCGCGCATCCGGTGTACTGAGGTGTCCAGATACACCTGTCAATCAAACAAAGGCATCGTCCTGACACGTGTAACACGGAAGTCTGACACGTGTAACACGGGAGTATGGCACGTGCAACACGGGAGTCTGACAAGTGCAACACGGGAGTCTGACACGTGCAACACGGGAGTCCCACTGACAACAACATAACCCCCATTACGTTTTTAGGTGGAGAGAGCGGGGGTGGGGGGCTTAGGGGTGTCACTTTTTGGTACTGACGGCATATATGACCTTATACAAGTCGCCAAGAGCAAAGAGGGATTCTGATCCAGCGACCATACGAATGTAAAGAAAGTTAAACATCGCATTGCTAATAATATTCATATTTTCATATTCACATCTTGACAATACAACCACGAGTTTTATTCCCTTTTGTGTTATTATTCCTGTTTCTTAATGCCATAGAACAATTGTTTTCGCGCATCTCATAAACATACCAAAATCGATCAATTTGACCTTGCCCTCCGAAGTCAAGAGGATATTGTGACCTTTGACATCTCGATGCATCACCTTGTTATTGTGTAAGTGCAGCAAAGCCTACAAAATATTTAAAGGCCGTCAACAATAACATCCAGGAACACTGTAACCAGCTGAAAACCCAGTCAGTGTATTGCCTATCACTCGCAACAAATAGCTTACACAGCAAAACTCTTTCCTGTCGCAGTCAAACCAAATTACAATTTCGGTAAATAAACGAATTACAGACTGCTACATAATGGCCGCACCAACGTGTCAGTGGTACTGGAATGAGTTGGCAAAAGGCCAAATGCATGGCCAGTGTTTTGGTGCTGAAATGGTTGCAAAGAAATTGGAACAGGTCTTGCCACTGAAAATCGCTTTGTAAACATTAACGATTTTCTGTCATGTTCAGTAAATTGTGATGTCTTTATGTGTGTTCCTGCGGGTTTGTTATACCAGTATTAAAAGTAACTGAGATGACTTTAAGAATTAAGAAGCTTACACTGAGCGTTTCTTTGATGACGTATGACAGTAAGCTCTCTGGCAGATGGCGTCCTTCACTCAGCTGTTTCTTCACCAAATCTGTCACCGAGCCGCCACTACATAGCTGCAATAAAAAAGGGCAGAAAACACTCCCCCGGTTATCTCACTCTGCGTGTTTTGTGACGGCCGGAGATTGGCCCCATTCGGAGAGTATCCGCTTCGGATGAAACCCCTTAGTTTGGAAGTGGCGTCGGAAAACACCCGTCATATTATGTCGCGCATGGATAATGACCACTTAACTTTATAGCTAAGTGTCGACAATTATGCAGACAGCATTTAAGAACCGTTTTCACATTGTCTCTGACATGCGAGTTTAGGGGAAAAATTTAGGGATGACTTTATGTTGATCGTGGGAGAATGTTAATTTTATTTAGATTTTCCTTCAGCCCATTCAAAAACACCAGAACTTTAATTTAAACACAGTAATATTGTTCACCAGGGTCAATTTATCAAGGGTTAAAATCCCGCATAAACTAAATACATCGGATAGAGTTTTGAGCAAGCTTCAGCGACACACCTCCATTGCAATCCACAACTGGTCCTTGGCCTGTAGTCCATCCATTTCCGCTCTCTTTAAATACAGTCCATGAAATTTTGGTACATTGCGATGGCTACCGAGGTCCTTCAACACTTGATACTCTTCTTCAATCTCTTCAATAAACTCGTGGACATTTTCCAGAATTTTTACTGCCACTACATCACCTTCAAAAATAACACAATAAAGTGCATGTTGACTATTTCACTGTGACATAAAAAAAGTACGTACTAAGGGTTGACTTCTGCATGTAGTAAATGCCATAAGTTTACTGCGGACAGTAAAACTATTAGATAAACACAGAATAATTGTTGGGGCGGGTTCCAGCAGCAATTCTACCAAATCATAACTGTAAACGAAAAGACAAGGGTTCTTATTGCTTACTCGATAAGGCAGAACTTCCGACAAGCTACCGGAAATGTGAAATAAATTTAAACCTGTCAAATTTTTTTTTTTTTTTCAAATTGTACATAAATCAGTTAGGCTATCAACGGATTGTGTTACACTGAGCATTAAATCGAAATTCTGAAGTTTATATAATAATAATAATAATAACAATAATAATAATAATAATCATCATCATCATCATCATCCTCATCATCACCATCGTCATCATCATCCTCATCCTCATCATCACCACCTGGCGACATGGAAAATCAGTTTGAAAATCATCACGTCAGCAGTATTTTGGTACAAATAAAGCGAGAAAACGAATTAACTGAGATCTACTGTGTAAACAACCCTTTCCCCTTGCCTCCCCCCCCCACCCCCCTTACCTGTGTATTTATGCGTGGCGGAGTAGACCTCGCCATACGTGCCCTCGCCTATTTTCTTGCCGAGTATCCATGTGGCCCCGGGATCGGGCAAACGGTCAAATTCTATGATTTTACTATATTGATTATATTCCATTGTTACTCTCTGTTACAAGACTGATGTACATGTAATCGACGGCCTGTATATTTTTATCCAGTCAAACATGTTGTATCCAAGCATCCGCTCTTCGTATTCAAGGAAGACCTGAAACTTCGAACACGTTCAGTTAGTCGAACTGGCTGGTCACACTTCTTTACATCACACAGACTTCACGGGTACAAATGCTTGGGATTTGACGTTCTGATGGCTCTTGAGTCTTTATTTTCTTTTTCAACAAGTGTCTATGTTATCCACGAACCACACCTTCTCAATCTGCAAAAAAAAAGAGCAATATATCTCAAATACAGTACACTTTGTTTTGCTTCCCTTTCTTTATATTCTAATTTTAAACAAAAGACGAAGCAGAGTGGCGTATTTGTCTGTGTGTTTTTCGTTTGTTATAATGTTGTTGTTGTTGTTTTTCTGGGGGGGGGGGGGAGAGGACGGGGAAGAGAGGCGGGTTCTTTACACATTTTCATGTCCACTTAACTTAATTATCGGATTAATACACTCACGCATATTTATCTAACTGTAAGCGCACATAGCCGATTTCGACATTCAGCACATTTAAACGTGCTTTAAACTTGAAGCAGCAACACGGTATTATGTAACAGAACCGGTTTGTAAGCTCGTCGGCTATACACTTCACCCCTTTCATCTCTACCTCATATCTGAATAAATATTTTGAAAATAAGATACATCATTTTAAAACAACATTCTTTTTTTTTGTTGTAATTTTACATGGAATTTACAGAACAATCATAAAAATATCTCATACAATATAAGCATTTTTCTGGTTCGTTTGAATATACCCATCAACATATTAATTTTCATTCTTTACCATTTATAGATCTCAGATTATTTTGCAGAATGAGCATCAGGGTCATACATGAAAGAAATAGATGGCGTGTTGATTTGATTAGTGATGTGTTTTTAGCCACGCAGTTAGAGTTAGGAAGATCTGGTGAGCAAGAACGCGGTGCGGATGCCCAGGCTCTGGTGAGCAAGAATGCAGTGTGGATGCCTAGACGGTATCGTCACAAACATATTTTATCATCAATTATATTTCAAATTTTTGATATAACATAAATTGCCAGTTTCTTATTAACCCCGAAGTAACAGGTAATCTCAAAAGGCAGCCTATACAACACAGAACTCGCGCAATACTCAACATTTTTATTCTGCGCAAATGCCAAAGTATCGACTGTTGTTGTTCATGTATTGATTGAACAGACGAAACACTTGTGTGGCGATTTCATCCAATTTACTACATCAGATATTTATGACTTTTATGACCACTTCAGCATAAGACGCCTGGCACCTTGCTGTCATGACGTCCATGTCGACATGTCGATTATAAAGTATATAAACACATGTCCACAGACAGACAAGTGTAAAATACGCATAAAAACAAAATATGTATGAAATGACTTCAAAAAATATTTTCCATCTTTGATATGCCATAAATTCTATTTTCGAGTACATTTTTCTTCAGTATTTCTGCTACATGGGTATTTGTGGACAGGTACAGGTTGCCTACACCCCCAGTACTTAATGACAATATGTGTGCATTAAGTATTTATCACAATTATTTCAGCAGATGTAACATAGGGTAGACATTCGATATAACAAAGTTGTACCGTACCGGGAAAAACTTGTCATGTCACAGAGACATGCTGTGACGACACTTCTGGGCATCGACACGACATAGCTGCTCATCAGGCACATGAAGTGCCTACTTAATACACAAAGCTAAACTAGCTGTCTTTGCTTTCCACACAGGTGCGCATAGTGCTTGCCAGGAATACCAGGCAAAAACATCCCGAATGCACTGAATGTAATATACAGGGAAATACAGAAAGGGGCGTGTCATATTGTAGCTGTGTATATCGTATAAATGGAACAGATTAAGGAGTAATCTGTGACCGCAATTGCTGAAAATTGCCGAAAATAACGCCGGACATTTCTGTAAATTTTTTTCTTCCTTTCTTATTCACATTTTGAAATTCTATTGTATTAACTGCCACGTTCCGAAAGATACTTGTTTAATTAATTTTTACTAAAAGCTGTGTTTCCATAAAGTTTACAAGGGCTGCCCAATATATCTTGACGTTTATAAGCAGTACAAACTTATTTCCTCTACTCCTTCATTCTCTCTCTCTCTCTCTCTCTCCCTTTGATATAAAGAAAATTTCCCAAAATACAATCCATACAAAGTTGCAAAACGCAGATTAGCACGCTGATCCCGGGGATTGGGGACACTCACGTACAAATTGGTTGCCATACATGTCATGTCATTTTTACAACGACCCCCAAACGCCAAGTGCTAAGTTTGAAATAAAAGCAAACTTTTCTCACTAATTGTGAAGCGCAATTTCGAAACAGCCGCCCTTTCGTGGAAATCGCGGAGTACTCAGTTAAAATTACTGCTCATTTTTACGAAATTGGCACTCTGCAGGGACCGGGTCTGGCCTCAAAATTCCTCCTCCATTCTCCGCGTTTTCTTTTTTTTGTTTTTTTTTTTTTACACGGACAGTAACATACATGATATCAAGTGCCCTTCCCAAGACGTTAATACCGTCCCAAGTACACCCAACTTGCTAGATCAGAGAAAACAAGTGCCATTGTAATTTTCGGATTGACAATGTCATTTAGGACCATTTATGTTTTTGTACAACATAGTACACTTTTTACTTAGTTTCTATGAGCTTCTCACTAGCTTTATTCACACGAAATTCGCTAATATTCCTATGTATACTGTACAGTTATCGTCGATGCAATGCATTCCAGGTAAGCCGTGTGAAAGCCGGTCACATATCACACGTATACTTCTACTCTCTTATTTTTCATTACCACTAAAAGCCCTTGAGGCTACAGAGCAATTTACTGTCAACACTATCGGTTATTTACAGCTAATGAAGTCGATTCACAAGCAAAAAAAATGGCTACTGATTAGAGTAAAGTAGTCTTAGTCTGAGTGACAAAATATAGAAAAATGAAAAATAAAAACTAAATGAAACATTTTTTTATCATTTGAAGAAATGCTTTTTGGTCGGTTACATTGGCAAGGTTTCAGAAATAACTTTTAAAATTTTAAAATGGAGTGAACCAATGACTGTATTTTTTTCTTTCCATTGACAGCTTTCAGTCGACACGGCTGCGCGTAGTCCCCAGTTCGGTTACATATTCTTCAGGGCTGGGAAGCCCTTATTTATTATTTAAACAGAGTAAAACCCTTAATCAGTGCAAATCCTGTCACAGATGAAGACAATTTTACTGGAACATTTTGCGTTTTTTTTTTTTTTGCGATGCCACCCCCATACAATAAATACCTTTCCCAGTTCTCCCAGGTAAATTATATGGCCAAAGTGATGTTGTGTAACATCCAACCTCTGTGCCAGTTCTGACTATTGTGAATTGGACCTTCTTGTTTCGCAGACCCGATGGGGATTCCGAGAAAATAATACTCTAAATGAAGCATAGGAACTACTTTTATTGTCCATGCCTGTTCATACTTTGTGCTTGTACAAAACAAACAAATCCCTACGAAGGTCAGCCGTGGACTAACAACGCCAAAAGTGTTCGTTAAGAAGATGAGACAGGATCCAAGGTCCACAGACACCTCTTGTCAGGGTCCACAGACACCTCTTGCCAGGGTCCACAGACACCTCTCGCCAGGGTCCACAGACACCTCTTGCCAGGGTCCACAGACACCTCTTGCCAGGGTCCACAGACACCTCTCGCCAGGGTCCACAGACACCTCTCGCCAGGGTCCACAGACACCTCTTGCCAGGGTCCACAGACACCTCTCGCCAGGGTCCACAGACACCTCTTGCCAGGGTCCACAGACACCTCTTACCAGGGTCCACAGACACCTCTTGCCAGGGTCCACAGACACCTCTTTACTTGAGCATTAAAATTAATTAACTCGTCTGCACAATATCGCAAATGCAAACAAATCGTTATTGCTTTCTTCTGTGTTCTAATTTGTCTCCTACCGCTTATAATTATTCAACACAAAGTTATTATTGACCAGCAGTGGTCGTATTCACAAAAGTTAACTGTACAGTTAACTGATTCCGTTAACTGCTCCATTAGCAACCAGAATATCTGAAAGTAAACGAATACATTTAACCTATTTGACAAACAAAAATCCACCTAAAATTGTTTGCGTGATCAACTAATTTTCGTTTCTATGAGTACAGTTAACTGCGAAGTTAACTTTTGTGAATACCGGGGCTGATGTTTATAAGAGGTCAGGATAACTCATATTTATTTCTATTTAATCTAATTGAATTTATTAAATCAATTCACAATTATTTCTATACTTATTTAAAGCTTACCTTTTGAGAGCTGTCGCTTTTGTTTTGAGCCTCACCCACGTTACACCAAAAAAGTACCACTAACTTGTCTTCAAGATGTAACTGTCTGATACACACTGCACATACGACACATATCCTTGTTATTGCTCTACAACATGCGGACACACATTCAACTTCACTTCAGTCTCATTTTTTATTGATCCCATTTGCACCATTTTGTTTTTGTAGAAATCCCTACTCTCAATGGTCAAGATTACATGTATGTATAATAAATCCACTGGAGTTCCCGCTTGTGTTGTGAGCATTACAGTCACGTACGATATCACACGTGTTATATAATGTGAATCGTGTCACTCGTCACGGGACAGTCATACAGGTATGAAGTCGAGACCGATCTACTCAAGTGCAACTCTGACTCTCACTTTAAACATTCAAAAAACATACGGCAAAAATAGTCACTTCAAGTAAAAAACATCAAGCTGTATCTGCAGTGACAGTAACTGATATCCAAAGCATAGAATACAGATCATAAAGTAGTGAGGTTGTAAACATCTATTGAGTACGGTCTCTTCACGGCATTGTAGGCCAGTGATGTTATTAACAGGTATTCTGTATTGATATTTGCACATAATTTCCGCGTTAAGGCGCGGTCCAGGCAGTTCAAAGTACGGGGAGTAGAAGGGTCGTGGGGTGGGGGCGGGGGGTAAGTACAAGGGCTGCTACTACCGTCTATATAAAAAGTTGAATAAAAGGGTTATTCAGAAGAAAACTGTGCTTTTAACGTAAATACAGAAAGCGTACATAAAATGTAAATAAAAACAAACATTTCGGCATCTGAGAAACAGGCAGTTTCTCAATTTTACAGACATTATTTAAGCGGCATTTCCAGTTATATAGCACACTCGAGATTATATAGCTCTCATCCCCACCCGAACCCAAACACACCCGAAATCGACACTTTGTTGCACGTATGGCACACATTGTTTTATTGATAAGTGCAGCGTTCATTAGTATTAACACGATACACGTGTTCACCAACGGCTATTGAATATTGCTTTTTTTTACTACTTTTTTTCTGCAGCATTGATCCCCTGTTTTGGTCACATATGCATTGATGGACGAGTTCTACCATTAGTTAAATAATGCACCTCACCGAAAGTGATAATGAGCGTGCGAGGTTCGTGATGGCATGTTTTCTATGCCAAGCAACGCCGTTTTCTGACAGGTGTCGCCACTATATGCTGATGAAAAAAATCAAAGAAAATAAAAATGCCCAGGGATGGTGTATTCAATCTAGACTACTTAGACTGAAAATAATACCACTTTTGACTCCAACTCTATGCCTCGAGAACAAGAACATACAGTACTGCAATAGTAAAACAAATGCGCTTCTATTTTCCGCTACTGGCGGCTAGGGTTGTTTCTGCATTTCTTACAATTTCAAATTTTCGTTTGCAGACATTCTCAAATTCAGTCTTTTTAGAGCGAAGACCTTCTACCAGACTGCCTTTCCCCTGAATTGGTCTATGAAAATTCCCTGCTTTATTTAACTATCCAAGGACCAATCGCCCTACTAATTAGCGAGGAACTATTGGTTATATACAGCAGTAAATTATAGATGATTACAGAGCTAACACTATGCCCTGCCAAACAGCTTGTTCCTGGATAAGAAACCCACTGATGTAGAAAGGGTCTAAGAGCCCTCTCTACTCATGCAAACCTTTGAACGTACGTTTACCTGTGCCAGCCATACCAATACATTGGTCTATATATATATATATATATATATATATATATATATATATATATATATATATATATATATATATATATATATATATATATATATATATATATATATCTCTCTCTCTCTCTCTCTCTCTTTCTCTCTCTCTCTCTCTCTCTCTTTCTCTCTCTCTCTCACCACACACACCCTCTCACACACAAGACTTGTTCTCAACTGTATGTGAGCGAAACAGACTCCCTTCCACAGAAGAGCCGTCAGAGCGGAACCGATACGGGTGTAACCGCGGGTACTGCGCTACCATACCACTGCATTTTATAAACATAACCGTGAGTGTCGCGTTACCATATTACTGGATTATATAAACCGTGTCCAGCCCGCCTTAGCCACTACACAATGAAATAACTTAGCAAAGGAAGAAAATAAGTTGAACTACAAGGCGTTAAAATTAACGGTGTTAAACACTGGATGTCATTCGTTGAAACGAAATTGGTATAATCCAACATGACACTTTTCGTGCTTTTATACCCTTACTCTTGCTGTATGTAGAGATTTTCCATTATGAGTAGAATTAACTAATCATGTGCGGATCTTAAGTTATCCTTGCCACTACCACAAATGCGATATTGTAAACAAAAACTTATGTTGCAAAATCACACGTTCTGTTCCCCACAACGCCGCAACGTTTTATAAACGAGAATGTCCAAGGACATTTCGGCCAGCCGTGATAATGTTACAACACTTTAAACATCACATAAAAAATAAATAACTAAATAAATAAAAGCAGTAGCACCGGTAAATATTGACCTGCTAAAACACTGCGTAGCTACTGTAACAGTATTTCTGTGTTTTTTAGATATGGAACACTAAAATATCAAGAAAAGCATATTCAGAATAGATCCGCTGTCCATTTAGACATAAACAGTCTATCTGTTTATGGCTAACTTAACCACACGAGCACGCCCTGAATCAGTTTAACAAAGAACTATAAAGCTTATAGTTCAATTAGAAGGTGCACTCAGCGTTCGGAAAGCCTAGCAATATAGTGGTGGCCCGCCGGGCTAAGGACTTCAAAAAGTTGGGAGCCCGGCGGGAAATCTTGGAATTCAGCACTTTTTCAAAGAATTTTTCAAGTATTCATATACACACAATGTATTACATGGCAGCCATTCCATGTACACAATCACCTACTTGTTCCGGAAAATAAGTGTCCGGGGTATTCCAAGCAAATAAGTTTTCTTAAACCGGATAGTTTTGAAAACAATAAAAACTCATCTTTTCCACATTTCCAAAAAGTTCACACCACTGAAAATAATGGGATAGCTTTCTGATGTTCAGAAAAAAAAAACAAAACTCAAGTTTTATAAAGTTCTGAGACACGATTCTACTGTGCTCTCATACTGAGCAACAAAACAGACTTCTCATCCAATGCAGAAATAGTAATGGGTGTGAGTACATTACAGAAATAATTAACCGAAAAAAAAAAACAAAAACAGAAAAATGCGAAAAAGTTGAGTCAGCCGGGCTCCGTACTTCCAAAAACTCGGAGCTCAACACGAAAATCCAGAGGCATTGGCTTCCGGACTTTTCGAACACTG
Source organism: Protula sp. h YS-2021 (assembly GCA_949752745.1). Classification (NCBI taxonomy): domain Eukaryota; kingdom Metazoa; phylum Annelida; class Polychaeta; order Sabellida; family Serpulidae; genus Protula; species Protula sp. h YS-2021. The sequence continues at coordinate 21,044,291 of OX457028.1, forward strand.
GAGTGCACTATGATTTCTTGATGTTTTGTTTACATAGAAATGTTCGCATTCTTTCAGATTTTTATTATCCTATCTAAAACAAAACGTAAACCTGTTAGACCCCCAAAGAAGGAAGTTTAATGTAAAATTTCAAAGCAAGAGGAGCCAATCTGAATAAGGTTTGTGGGATATACTGATAAAAGTGCTCGGAATAGACGGCTGGTTAAATAAGATCCTTTAAAATGTGGACCCCCTCCTCCACCCACACACTAACGCACGGTACAAACAACACAAAAGGTACTATAACCACGCGCAATTTACAAGTATTGACGTGCAGAAGTAGGTGATCTGTGCCTTTTTTATCACCCTATTTCTATCAGTCCATGTTTCCTTTGGCTGGGACCAATTCGAACTATTGCAGGGTAACACATTGGCTAAGTGCTAATCGGTGTCACAAATGGTCAAGAACAGTAAACTGATATAAAATAAAGTAACTTAAGAAGACTCCGTGCGATTCAGCTCAGTTCGGTACGGCATAATATTCTTTCCATTTGAGATCAAAATTTACGGAATGTATGCCTTACAATTTCACTACTAAATTCGAAAGCTTACTTGTAGTTAGCTATCATTAACTAACAAACAGCTGATAAAAATGTCAACGTTATTAAATACCAACGTGAGATAACGGAAGGCCCGGTGTGATAGGATATCTTGCCCCCGTGTAACTCCCCCCCCCCCCGGGGGGAAGCTATACTAGGATATCTCCCCCCGGGGAAGCTATACTAGGATATCTCCCACCCCCGGGGGAAGCTATACCAGGATATATCCCCCCGGGGGAAGCTATCCCAGTATAACTTCCCCCCACCTTGGATAATTTCCCCCCCCCCCTGTCCAGCTACCCCACCGACCATCCTGGCTAGCTTTCCCCTCCCCTATCTTTCTCAGTTTACTTTGTGCCGATTATATCCGATAACATCAAAATTAAAAGGATTTAATCTGATTGTTTATAGTCATTATCTCCATCGTATTTATTAACTGCAATTAAATGAAATGAAATGAATCCACATCCTGCTTGTTAGAATTGTTATTAAGCCTCTTTGCAACGAGGGATTGAAGCATCTTAATACAGATTTCGGGTAATTTATTCAATTGCAATTACGTTGCCGCTATTTGGAAATGAAACAAATCCACATCTCTTCATCAAAATTTTTTATTTATGTATTGTAGCGAGGGATAAAAAATAGTTCAGATAAGAGATCTCCGGTAATTTCAAGTTGCGGTATAAAATGAGCATTCTCAAATTGTTTACTCCACACGGTAAGTATAAATAGGAAGTTGTTTCACCACTTGGTATCACTTTCAAAAACAATTTACCTGGCGAACATGGACGAGCACTTTATCAGATTTAAGATTTAATTTTTGTGTCATTTTCTTTGATTTATTGTTGAATTGTGCCAATAAAGTCGTATAAGCAGTGTTATAATCTGTGATCGACTTTAGGACGACTAATATCACACATATTAGCCAAAAACAAAAGATCTGATGGGGCGGGAAGATATACCAGAAGGGGGAGATAGCCTGGTATAGCTTGCCCCCCCCCCCCGGGGGAAGCTGTACAGGGGGGGGGCAAGATATTCTGTTACACCGGTAAGGAAATTCTCAATTCCCCTCTGAAAGTAGGTAGTAGAATTAGTATGAAGATGATTTATTCTACGCAACACTCATCAACCTGCATGAAGCAAGGTATCAGTCATTCTCCATAGGTGAGAGGGCAGGGGGCGGGGCGACCTGTGCACCCAGACCAATGCTATTGTGAATGCGTCACGTCAAGCGGGATCGTTAAGTACGAAATACTTGTCTGCTCACTTTGAGACGAACCATAAAGCTAAACAGTATATTGCTGTACGACGTTTTTAACTTTAAAGTAAAGTAAAAATCCGTTAGTGAACAGCCTCTGTCTTGGGAACACTGGTTCCTTCGAATTTCTACCTTTCCTCATAAAAGTTAGCAAACCTTTCTGTAAAATGAACAGTTTAGTGGGTCCGGAAGATAAATCAGGTTTGCTGTATATTAATTCTGGCTAATTACTGTAATTTTCCATGTATATTACGCCCCAAAGTATTTTACATACCCCACTTTGAAAATCCAGAAAAATGCTTATATCCACGTATATTACGCACCCCAAATGCTGGGTAAAATACTGTCAAATTTTAAGCTCAAGCCTTAGCGTAACACTGTGGGAGATTATGGCTCACTACGGCATTCCAGACAAGATCATATCTATCATCAAGATGTTATACAAGGATTTCAGTGCTAAAGTCATATGCGGAACAGACCTATCAGACCAATTCGCGATAAACACAGGAGTGAAACAGGGCTGCTTGTTGTCGCCGTTACTTTTCTTACTATGTGTAGATTGGTTACTGAAGGAAACGGTAAACAGTGAAAAGAGAGGTCTCACCTGGACTTTTACAGAAAATCTCGAAGACCTAGACTTTGCAGATGATATCGCTTTGCTAGCACAAAGACACAAAGACATCCAATGCAAAACTTCAGATCTCACAACAAAAAGCAAACAGATTGGCCTGAGTATTAATACCGACAAAACCAAACTCATGAAATTGAACACCATCTCAGAACAACCTGCTACCATCGAAAATAAAAATATACAAGAAGTGACTGAATTCATTTATCTGGAAAGTAAAATCACAACAGATGGAAACTCGTAAGAAGATATAAACTACAGACTAGCAAAAGCCAGGGGAATGTTTGCGTCACTCAAAAACATCTGGAAATCCAACAAGAACAGTACAAAAACTAAAATTCGTATTTTCAAGAGCAATATCATTGCAGTACTCCTCTATAGGTCCGAATCGTGGAAAATGACTCAGACCATCAGCCATAAGCTAGATGTTTTTCAAACAAGATGCCTCCGTCGTATATTAAAAATCTTTTGGCCCGACACCATTTCCAATGACGAACTCTATCATCGGACAAACACGATACCAATCTCGATTGAAATCAAACGCAGAAGGTGGCGATGGATAGGCCATGTATGTAGAATGGAGTCAACGGCTATCCCCTGGATCGCAATGAGGTGGACCCCAGGAGGAAAGAGGAAAAGAGGACGCCCGAAAGAGACATGGAGGAGGTCGGTGGAGAAAGAGATGAAAGATCAAGGCTGGACATGGGGTCAAATACAGAAGTGGTCAACGGACAGACAACACTGGCGTTCTTTGGTGATGGCCTTATGTGCTCCAAGCACGAAGAGGATTAAGTAAGTAAGTTAGCGTAACACATGCTGTTTCTTATTTAAACAAACATTTCATTAGCTACTCAGTCCATCGTGCTTGCTCTGTGTACTCAAAAGATAGCATAACGCCATTCCGGAAACAGAGCTTCATCGTGAGAACACAATATAAATGAAGCAAATTTTACGTTTTGAAGAAAATGCAAAGAATTTCTAAAAACTCAAAACCGCAGTGCTAGGGCTACGGGGCAGCTCAACCGTTGGTAGAAGAAAAACTTTTGGATTATATAAACCAACGTCGAGCCAGTGGACGTGTTGTGTGCACAGTCGAGATCAGAATATACACTCTTAAACTGATGAAGGAAATAGATGCCAGCTCGTCATTTCGTGCCTCTCCAAAATGGTGCTTTCTGACAATGAAACGTCATAACATTTCGATCAGGCGTCGAACATCCACTGCACAACGACCACCCGATGACTTCGAGAATACGCTAATAAAGTATAAAAGGTTCGTTGTGCAGCTTCGAAAACGACATCATTACACCGAGAGGATTGCAAACGCAGACCAAACCCCATTGAAGTTCGACATTCCTTTCACGCAGACTATGGCAATGAAGGGTGAGAAATCGGTTACTCTTAAATCCACAGGCAACGAGAAAAACCGGTTTACGGTCATGTTGTGTGCATATGTCAATAATGCCTCCGTACATCATATGTAAACGCAAAACTCTGTCAAAAAATGTCAGGATTCCTGATGGTGTGATTGTTCGAAATCACAAGAAGGGTCGGATGGACGCAAGTTTAACAAAGGATTGGATTAAAAAAGTGTGGTCAGTCAAAGGCGATGGACTTAGTTATTATACCTGGTGGAATGACAAGCCAGCTGCAGGTGATGGATGTCAGCTACAACCTTCCGTTCAAACAAGATGCGGAAGCTGTGGAATGAATGGTTGGTTCTTCTACACCCTCGCTAAATACATGGGTGAAAGACGCTTGGGACGCCATTGATCCAGCTATCATCAAGCGCGGTTTCAAAAAGTGTTGCCTTACAGATGCAGCAGTTGTTGCTTGAAGACAGTGACTCGGAATTTTACGGATTTGAGGCCTAAAAACTGTGATATCTGATATCTTGATCGTGTGTAAATATCGCAAGATTATTGGAAAACTGTACATATGGGGACATATATCTCAAACGTTATGTATGTATTGCACTTGATGGATATTATGCAAAACAACTCAAGATGGGTAGGTAAATGTTTCTTTTAGCTCCATGTATATTACGCACCCCAACTTTTGATGAATTCGAGGAATAAAATGCGTAATATACACGGAAAATTACAGTAGTCCCCTGACGCCGCGTAGCGTGGAACAGGGGACTAAAGCTTATGGGTCTGTCCATCCGTCCTTCCGTCTATCTGCCCCTCGAAACTTTTTTCATACCTTCAAGCCTACATTTCCTGATCGATTTTTTAATACTTTAAATATAGGTTGTGTGGGAACGTATAAAGGTAGGTACTGTAAATGAGTCGGGTCGGTCCAAGGACAGTGGACAGATTTACGCAATCCTTGAACACTTGAATGAATTTGTTAACACGCTTATATCAACTCAAGCCTACATTTCTTGACTGCTTGTTAAAATATATTAATTACAGGTAGTTTGTGCATTAATGAATTAACAAGAACATAATCAGTGGGGGACTTTTGGTATAATCAAATAAAAACAACTAGAGCAGTGTGCATAGCCGACACATTCCCCACTGGCCCCCATCAGTTAAACACGGCCATCAAAAGTCAATCAAGAGCTGAAATTTTCTAAGTCCAGCTGGTTCATTTTCCTTACACGAACCTGGCCCATTTACAATACCGATCTGTGTTTGTTTCCATAGAAACTACGTACCAAGTTTCATTAAAATCCTTCCAGGAGCTTTTAAGTTATCGTGTTAACAAGCTCACACAATAGTCAATCAAGAGCTGAAATTTTCACATTCCCCACAGCTCCCCCCCCCCCCCCCCCCATCAGTTAAACAACGCCATCAATAGTCAATCAAGAGCTGAAATTTTCTGAAAACGCCTAAAACTCTCCAAAACCATAAAATATTTCATAAGCGTATCATTTCATTTATTTTTCTGTAGATCAAAACCGAGCATATTGAACACAAATATGATGACCGTTTTAAGTGTATCTCTGTAACTCAACACGCTATTAAAAATATGAAAAGTGTCACATTTAAAATAAAAGTCTGCAAATCACATCGACATTTATTGTCAATAATCCCGATCGCCCCTGAGCATTCGGTAGCAGAACACTAATTTGGCCGCTTTCTTATTTCCGAGACGAGTCCGGCGTTTCTTGTGAATAAATCCAAAGGTTGAGAAAATTCGCTCGACACAGGCAGACGATGGCGGCGTGGACAACAGTTGTATGGCCATGGCAATAAAATCATGATCCAGTGTAGAACTCAGCAGCGCCTTCCACCATGTATCAGGGCGCATTTCTGATGCAGATTCTGAGAAGTAGACTTGAGGAAGTGGATGTGACTTGCCCTCAAACGCTATTAAGCCGGAGACAAAACTCCGTTGCCGAATAAAAGAATGCACCTCAGCAACCTGCTCCGGATTCAGCTTCCTACCACGATATTTTGGGTGCAACTTGTAAGCGGTCATGTGCTCAGCGTTGATGGCCTGTCTGAATCGCTTTTCAATAGCCTGCTTGTGAGTCACGGGGGCTTCGTTTTCGCACAGCTCGAGCCATGTGTGACAAGCATCTGCTATTGATCCGACTGACACGTTTATGCCGCAAGATAACTCGAAGACAAGTATAAATAATATCTCTAATCGGAGACAAAATGTCTGGAGAAAAACAATTTTGTACATAGAACCACCCTCGACCCAACATTTGTTTGCATAATGACACTTGCTCATTGTTTACACTGGTGAAAACAAGGATTACTTCTTCATTACTTCGTCAAACACAGAGGTCTCAAGTATTGGGGTCAAAATAGCAATGTGCTTTAATACTGGATGTCCAAAACCTGTCTTAAACTGTCCAAAACCTATTTTGGACGGGCAGTTAAGAACCGGTATAGAACCATGGTTTAAACCACCGTGTCCAAAAATTGCCAACACTGGCTAAAACTAATACTCGTAACCAAGACTGAGCAAGAAATACTGTTCTGGGATTTTTGTAACAAACCTTAAAATTCGCGATTTGCTCTTTTTGCTGTAATATGCTTACTGTGAGTCAAGTTCACCAATACAGGGTTCGTGCGGAATTTTGTTGAGCAAATTCCAGGAGTTTCCAGGAGATTTTAGACCCAATTTCCAGGAGTTTTCCAGGAGATTTCATAATTTATCCAGATTTTTTTAGTGAGAAAGAAAGAAAACAAACGTTTTTTTCGTGGCCTCCCACACTCCCTTACAGCCATCCTTTCCACCCACTTTATTTCATCTTGATCCGCGCGGTAGCAACGCCGTTGTTTACATCCCACAACCTAACATGAATGTCCATTGGTTTCGAGTTTGTAGAAGTGTTCATACTATCGTCAAATAATAAAATATATTAGTTTGATTTGACTTCCTTCATTAAACACATTCTGACATATGGAGCAACGCCAAAGTTGGCAAGATAAGATGTTTTTGTTCCCCGCATGAAAACTGGTAACGACTGGGTGATCTTTAAACATCATGCGAAACACATCTCCTACATCCTCATTGGAATGGAAAGAGCTATGCTCGTCTATTGTTCGAAGTGTCCACAGAATTTCTGATTTAAGCACGTCTTTCTTTAGGGCATAATCTTAAACTGTCACTGCAGAGCTAGGTAAAGGTTTAGGGGTCTCATTTGAAGATTTGTTTGTAGCAAATGACACCTTACTAGCAGAGGAAACTCTTACGGCTTGTTGATGCTTTTTCCCTTTCTGGCGACTTGTTAAGGCGGTTACTCCCATATTTCCGATATCGAATGATTTCATACACAGTATACATCGAGCTTTGTTTCTGTAAAATCTATCTGCACCCAAACACTCTTTGTAATTTTCCTTATGGAGTCAATCATCGCGAAACATACATTTGTATTTCGACATTGTCAAATTTGTTAAAAGTTCACTAAAACTCTGAAAAACGACTAACTTTCGTATTTAGTATAATTACCTGATTTATTAAGGGGCATCCATAAAAGAACATACGCATGAGGGGGGGGGGGCATCTGGGCCAACTCGTTCGCTAATTTATACGCAAACTGGACGATGTCACACAAATGTACGTATAGAGGTAGGGGATATACGCATGGAGGAGGGGAGGAGGAGGGGGTAGAGAGAGAGAGACAGAGAGAGAGAGAGAGAGAGAGAGAGAGAGAGAGAGGGGGAGAGAGAGAGAGAGAGATACAGAGAGAGAGAGAGAGGCGGTTGAGTCAAGGCGTACGCTTGTACATAAGCAAGTTGGATGATGTCACAAAAGTGCGTATTGGGGAAAGGAGGTCTAAAATCTGGAGAAAGTGCGCACGTAAGTTATGGATGACTCCTTAATAAACAACTGTAGATGGACCCATGCATTATCACATTACTTGAACATGGAACAATGTGTATCCTTTAACTTCTGATAGACCTCATTATATCTTGAAGCCTAACTGACCCATTCCGATCAGTATGTTTTTCTCACCCACCCTCCTAAAATCTTTAGTCAAAACTCTTCCACACTCAACCCTAAGACTCCGTTCACACATTAATATACGAAAATAAAATTAAGGAAATTTTATCCATCCCAATACGCAAAACACAATATACAATGATACAGAGTTTTCAATCCCTATGCGCGCTTGAGCAGAGGCTATACAGAAACTGTGTTTGAAGAAGCTAAATTAAAGGCCTAAATATGCGTGCGCATGCGTTTGGCTAGACCGGATCCCACTGACCACACTGACTCTGCAAGGCCTTTTATCCAAGTCCTACTCTTTGTGTAAGTAATATATGAACGGCCTAAATTCATTTTGGTAAATAACTCAAGAATTGATTCACTGAGCATTAAAAATTTACTCTAGAGAGTATTTTTTTAATGCATTTAGTTTGTGCATTTGATTAGAAATAAAAAGAGAAATTGACGAAAAATCGATTAGGCTTTAGAAAGATTCTCATTCTATTTGGTGTCGCTGATGACCCATGCTGAATCGTTGCCACAGAGTACGCAGCCAAAAAGTACACTGGCTTCTCGAATGCCTTTTAACAATCATTCATAGAATTCTATAATTAATAAGGGCATGCACGTGATTCTTTCCTAAATACGTGTGGAGCATGTTCATTTACAGTCACACCCCTCACAAAAATCTAGCCACGTAGACTCTACATAAACGCCATTTATGAAATGTACTACAGCATACCTCTACTTATTCCTAAATTATTCCAAAACACATTAACAAAACAGCAAGAGATCTGGAAGGTAGGGTCATACCATATTTCTATGTAACAGAGAATTGAAGTACTTGTTTAGGTGTCAAGTATTCAGTGTTCGAATAAGGAAATTTAATGCACAAAATAAAGAAAACCCTGTAACCCAGAGCATTCAAGATAAAAATTCCGGACTTAAAATGTATAACGATCATAATGGACATGACAATATTTATCTTTATTACCAGAAGTTCATATGAAAGTGTCTACGAGTCAACGATCTACCAGACTCTGATAAATAGGACAAATGGAAAAATCATCATATTTTTATATAATTATATCAAAATCTGGATATGCATATGAAAATATATATATATATATACAAATTAATAATTATGATTTCGATTTCCAGGAGTTTTCCAGGAGTCTTGATGGAATTCCAGGGGTTTTCCAGGAGGTTTTGTGACCATTTCCAATTTCCAGGAGATTTCCAGGTTTTCCAGGATTTCCAGGAGGCGCACGAACCCTGCCAATAGCATATGGAACAAATAATCATTTTTTTACTGATACAGAGGGGGAAACCAATTGTTTCCTAACCGGCACAGTAGTTTTGATTTCAGCGTGCAACTTTCTTGCCTTCACCAGAAATAGCTTTTTTTTCTTTTTTTAAGATGTATCATTTGTGTTGTTTGACAAACAAAATGGCGCCCTGATTGCCGGAAAAGGGTTCGATTTTAGGGGAAGTAACATCAAGTTAAAAGCAAGCATTCCATCATTTCATTAAATATATTTTTCCCACTGGTGCTCGCAAAAAGGAATGTTGGTATAAGTATGTCCGCGAACATTGTGCCCAGCCGCAAAAGCGAAGACATTACAAAGGTGAAAGCAGACAGCCACAAATTTTAACAAAATTTAGATTTGGTAGAAGACCTCCTGGGTAACATTACTATTAAATTTAAAAGCAATCAAACTGGCTCTGTGGGACGAACAACATTGTTTTTATGTTTCTTAAACAACATTGTTTTGCATCTCCTTAAATTTATTAGTTTGGGCTAATATTTTGGGCCAAATCATCGAACAAAACAGCAAATCAATAAATGGAAAAAATCAAGAAATAAAAATAATATAGCGAGTTTTATATATGAATTTTTCAGATAATTCTGCTCCAACAGATTTACAATTGCAAATATGCATCGAAATTTATAACGCCGTATTATTTAAAATAAGAATTCTGAAGCAAATAAGAAACCAGATATTTTCTGGTAGGCTCTTCCGGAATAGACTACTGATAAACAGACTGTCACAAAAATCGAAATTTTTTCATATATGAATACGAATATCAAAAAATAGATATACAAATAAATTTTTAAAACATTGAAATTTCAATTGGTTATTCAATACTGAAAAAGCCAGTGTAAATGCAATATTTCAATATTTTTATTTTCCCTTCACCAAAAGATAAGAATTTACATTATCAAATTAATTTTCACCCTTTGATGTGAGAAAAGTGAAGCATTATTGATTTCTGTGACATTCGAATTATCGGTAGTCTACACCGGAATAGCCTAACAAAACATATCTGATTTCTAATTTGCTTCAGAATTCTTATTTCAAATAATAGGGTGTTTATTATTATAAACTCAGGACTATTATAATTGTCCACTAGCTTCATAATCGATCCATTAACTTCATATACACATCGAATGCTTCTGCATTTCGTGTGTGTGTTTTTTTTATTTTGGGTAGCATTATGATCGGTTTCTTTTTTTAATATGGCTTGTATTTTGCAAATATTTTAACCAAATAGCCAAACAAATAAAAAAAGCCTGGCGGACAAACTTCTGGGAAACATTCCTGACATATTTCAAAACTATGGGGCCGTATTCGTAGGTAGAGCACTATTATGCGATTTTCCCTAAACTAAATCCCTATGCGTACGAGTAAGTGAACACTCCAAACATTAAAACAGGTTTAAGTACGAAAGTTGTTAAGAATTATGTCCTGAGCAGTTTGGTACACTTAAAGCCCGTATCTGAGAACTTATTTTAACTTGTCATTTTCTTAGTGCCTGATGTACAGATCATACCATTTAAATACGCTAAAGGCCCTCACGCCCTCATAAAAGTTTCGTCTTTAAAGTAGGAGGTTGTTACGTGTAAAATGAATGTTTAACAAGAACGTCCGCGAGCATCGTGCCAAGCCGAGAGATTACAAAGGTGAAAGAAGAAACCGACGAATTTTGACAAAATTTACATTTGGTAAAAGACCTCATGGGCAACACTGCGATCAAAAGTAATCGGATAGGAAATGCTAAAAGCTATCCGTTTATTCAGTCAGCTTTTCTCGAACCAATAACAACAATACAACTCCGCTGTAGTAATATAATGTATTAAGTACAAAAAGTATTAAGTATTATTACGCACCTTGAGCAACACTACAGAAACAGCAGGCAAGCGAAACACATAAAAACTGGATTCCACTCCGAGGGTTGAGCTCACAACCTCTTGCTTCACAGGCGACAACGCAAACCACTGCTTCTGTTGGAGGCAGAACTATAAATATTGCATATAGAACTGATAAAAGAAGACAGCGAAAATATTCACCTTCAGCGGGTTAGAACCCACGGCCTCGTGATTATCAGTCCAACATCTTACGGAGTTAGCTAACGGGCCAACTGGTCAGCAGACTGGTAAAGGCCCATCAAGGAGCGCATTGCGATTTTTATGTGTTATGCAACACATGTGCAGCCAATAAAAAACAAGCCATCGTCGAAGGCACTGACCCTAGCTGGACACAACAAGTAACCATTTTGGCAATTTTTTACCGATTAGAAAAATAACATGACGTAGTACAACTTCAATCTATATATTTTCACTGTGCAACGTGGCATATGCCTAGGATAAATAGTTTTGAAGAACTCGCGTGGAAAACACCCAAATCTTACATTGCAGTTATCTCAAGAAATCACAATTTTTGACAAGTCGCCATTTTGGCAATTTTTGGCCGATTTGAAAAATAACACACCGTTGCACAACTTCACTGTACATATTCACTGTACAAGGTTGTCTATGCCTAGGATTAATAGTTTCGGAGATGTCGCGGGGAAAGCACCCAATTCTTACATTGCAGTTATCTCAACAGATCACCATTTTTGACAAATCGCCATCCAAAAGTCCGATTGGCTCATTGTTGTAAAACAATCACAATAAGCTGTTCTAGAAAAATACTGTGAAATAATTGTTGATTTATCCGCAACGAGTTTTCAAAAATGATGAAAATTCAAGAAGAAATAGGCGAAAACTGGTGAACCGGTGGTTGCTATTTTCAAATCAGTATACAAGTAGCTGCAAGAAGCAGCCCGCTGCTGAAGTTCGACGAATCGCTTCAAATTCTCGCTATACAACGATATGGAAGTCAATTGCGCTCGCTTTTATACAACACTCTGGCGATTTTTGCGAAATTCAACAAGTCTTTATTGGCATTTGCAAAAGGCCCTCAGAATACAACGACAATGTTATACAGCTTCTGCGTTACGCTTTTTTTTAGAGAAAGAATTATGGAAATAACCACAAATCTCCCGCAGATATGCAGCCCATTAAAAATTGTGCCTGTTTCTCAAAAAGTGTATTTTGTACATAAACTTACAGTAAATGTTTGAAAAATAGGGACTTGTATGCAGGATTGGTGCCCCAGAACATATGAAGTTGATCCCTATTAGCGGAACATTGTAAAGCTTCGTAGCTCTAGCAGAGAGATAGGCGATGCTATTTGGGTCGGAGTTGCCTCGGAGCTAGCATATGAGAAGAAAATCTAATCGCAAGACCGTCGATCAATTTTAAAGTTATTTGTGTTCTTTTTAAGGATTAAATACATATGATTTCGCAGGTTTTTAGATTGTGCAGTGATGTGGAGAGAGCTGTATTTCAACAAGTAAGTATTTGTAAAACACGAGTAGGCCCCAACCGCCCCCCCCCCCCAAATTCAAAGGGGTATAAAGCGATGACAGACAGACGGACGAACACCGAAACCTAAAGGCCCCAATCCGAAGGGTTGGGGCCTAAGAAGCCAAATCACACTTTGGGTCTTCCCAATAAAAATGTGCAAAACTTCCGCGTTTCGAATAAATAACCGGGTAAAAATTAAACAAATGATAGAGAGATTTCGCCTAAATTCAAATTTCTCTTACAACTTAGAGCGATCGTTTTTTTTTTTTTTTGACAACCCGTATGCTATTTTAAAAATTTATTAGAAGTTTTAAAAAAATAGCTTTAAGTTTCAATTTCTTTGAAGTTCCCATTATGAGCTGTTTTTGCAATATTTCTTCTATATTTTGCAATCACTTCTTTCATTTTTCACCTCTTAGTCGAAATTCAAAATTCTTGTGCATTTTAATTGGAACGCCCAAAGTGTGATTTGGCTTACTGACTGAGGTCCAGTCAGGTGGGCGTGCAACTGTGAGGTGAACGATAATATGATATATCACCCGCTTTCTTATTCAATGTTGGCTGTCATCCACATATAACATGTTTTTCGTAAAAATAATTCCCTTGGCTTTATCAGAAAGAGTTTAATATATTTTAAATTCTAACATGTGTAGAGAAATATGCCATTGAACATGCGAGGGTTTTTTTTCAGAACTGACTAGTTGCATGCCAGGTATAAAAGGTAAATTACTAGGCAGGCATTAAAGGGAAATGTGGATATCTCTGCCCCATATAGCGACCGAAATGCGCATTACATTGAATATCACTGAGTTTCAATCCATGTTTACACAGAATAAATCACTACTAAATCCGTCTAGATCGACAAATACTTTTCAAAGACAAATAGGGTCGTGTCCAGAAATGGTCTGTATTGATATTCCTAGAAGGGCCTGTGTTTCTATGTTGTCCATTAAAATCATATTACACTGTTTTCACCATTTATTTATTGAGTCAAAGGAATTTTGTCAAAAAGACTGTATAATTCGCTTATTGATACATTGACATATATTTTTTACTTGCTTAAAAATTTCCGATAATGTGTTCTTCAAACGGAAAAAATGAGGCAGTTGTCGATTGTGATTATGTGTGAATTTTGCATTTTGATTGAAACTTCTTGGTTTTCCCAATGGTTTCTATAGTAAAAGTACGCGACCTTTCAGTGTCTTTATTTCTCTTATACCATCGGTGATCCCCCTTTTCTTTCCGGTTTTTGAATGCATACCCTCAAAGCATTAGACTGTGAAAGTATCATGGAAATGTCAATTGTAGGTGAGATACCCGCATTTCCCTTTAAATTCCCAAATAGTCGTTATTTGGTTTATGCTATTTTGATAGCAGATGCCCTGCCTGGAGCGGACCAAACACAGCAGTATCACAAGCATAACATACTGCAGAATGGTTGCTTGCATCTGAAAAGTTGAGTATCTAAATAACTCTGTCAATCAAATGACTGGTACTTTAGCAGTATACGGTCAGTATACGGTCATATATATATATATATATAATAAAATTACCACGACACGTATATATATATATATATATATATATATATATATATATATATATATATATATATATATATATATATATATATATATATATATATAGCTGTTATAAAATTACAACGAAAGTTTACTCAACTGTTTAATAGTGTTATTTTTAAAATGCCTTAGCTATTACTCGACAACTCCTATATTTCATCTTCCTCGATTTCTTTCACCTTCATTTACAAATCACAAATGTAGTTAAGGGAATTTTAGACCATCGATAATCCCTCCAACTGACAGGATTGGGAAGGGGGGCCTTACCAAGCATGTCCGAACAGCGAGGGAAAAGGGGATGTTTTCTAGTGGAATGTTGATTTTATTTGAAAGAGAAGGAGTTATATCCTAATTCAGTACGCATTCAGTTTTTGCAAAAAGAGGATTGTTGTGGAACTGCACTTAAAAATAAATGGTTGGGTAATTTTAATGACAACTACAGAAGGGCTTTTTCAAACTGGAATTTTGCGTTTAGTTGTCCATGTTTGGTTAAAATAGGAGCATTTTAAAACTAGAGTATAAGTGTTTAGGGGTCGCATTTAAAAAAATCACTCGCGGTAAGTGATATATGGTTGAGCCCTCAGCACCCCCAAACCCATGGTTGCCACTCCGTACGCAAATCATCATTACAGACTACAATCAGTCCCTTCCTATGCATTTATCTTATGGCCCTAAAATAAGACTTTTTCAGGTGGTAAACTATTATAGAAATATACATAATTAACATCAACTTTAGAATAAATTTTGTTAAGTAAAAAAAAGAAACAAGAAAGAAAAAGCAGTCAATTGTGAAAGAACCCAATTTTTTTTTGTGTTTTCTGTATAATATTTTTATATATTTACGTCTATATTTTTAATCAAAAACGAGGCGATTAAAATAGTCATTAACTGTACAGACAAAGAAAAGAAAAAATGTTGAACTTGAATATTATTTTTTCACCACACTGTCTCTATCTAGGTATTGCGAGCATATTTTAACCAAAATTAACCTGCCACAAATTCATTTAATAAAAGATCTTCAAGTTTTAGCGCATATTGTCATTAGATTTTTCATTTATTCTTTTCAAAGAGAAATGAAAGAAAAATGATGCACAAAGAACAAACACTTGCATTTCCATGCTTGAGAAACAGCGCATGCAGCGTATATGTCCGGCTCCATCAAATGTCATAGGCAGCTGAATTTGCAACCAGTAAAATAATCTCTATTGAATCGATTACATAAGCAGTTGAGCTATTTAGAGGAAATGAAATCAATATTTCTAAAATATTATCTTTACAGAATCTGCTAAGTAGCAATGCAATTTATGCTTTAAAAAATAAAAATCTAATTTTAGGAATGAAAGTTGCTCTTTAAATACGTGTAATTTGTAGAAAGTAGTATATGATAAAGGAAAACTGAACCGATTTCGCTTCCGAGTCGGGAAATTTACACTTTACCCTGAAACTTAGAAACATAGAACTTTGATAAAAGTACTGTCACAAGATCACCTGCATGTCCAGATATTCGAAAATGGAAAAAATTGAAAAAAATATTTTTCCAGTGACCGTAACCATCTTCATGTAAAAAAAAACAATAATTTTTATGAAAAGACAAATGAGGTTTCGTTTCTCTTAATTGTAGAGCTTGCTGAATCGGCCAAGTAAAATAATAGTATGCTCTACCTCAAAAACACACAGATACACACACACCTAATTTTGCCTCGTCACACTTTGTCAGTAGTTTGTCAAGAACTTGTCAGTTGATTGTCAGTTTGACAAGTTTGACCTCGTCAGGGCCTGTCTCGTCACACATTGACAAACACTCGTCGCTATCTTGTCGGAAACTTGTCACAAATTTGTCAAGTATTGCGTCACCATGACGTCACATCCTTATCAAGACAAGTGAAAACACGCGGACATCCTTTTTGAGATTTCTTAGGTTTTAATGAATATTTCTAGAAGTTTCAAATTATCACGTCTTAAAAACATGTTTATTGGATAAACTATGATGTAAGTGCACACATCATATTCTCTGCATGTTTTGAAATAAGTTGTGATGTTTGTAAAATGCTTGTGACAATTGTAGTATCGCCCAATGTTGCAATGAATAATGTATATTGTGTACTTACTGACATGTAATCAAACAGGGTGAATGGATTCGATTATTTTAGTGTTTAATATAACAAAACCTGATGGTATAACTATCACAATAACAACTGATGGTATAAATATCAAAATCTGCAGCTTATGTGTTCGTAAGTTAACCGCCATGTGCAATATATTATATATGACAATACTGCAAAACTTGTCATAAAATTGTCGGAAACTTGTCACAAGTTCGTCAACCTGACCAATTTGATGTGAAAGGACTGCCCTGGGAATTTCATGCCTTACGATGCTTCCACCTCTAAAGCTTAATCTTTTAGAAAGAAACCCCATTCAGTCGTCATTTCAGAAATCAGTAAATAAACAATATCAGTTAATAAATAATAAAATATAAAAATTTTATTGATATAATAGATCATCAAAAATCAGCTATCGAAATGAGTAAAAAAAATCCTCTTTGTCTCAATATTATTATAATATTTGTGACTTCATCAAAATTATCAAAGGGCACATTCAAATTTTTTTGAATGTCTTGAAAATATGCCTTTTGATTATTATTTTTTTCGGGGCATTTTCAAAATGTTCCTCCCATAATTTTGTTTTGCCTTCCATTTTAGCCCAAATGATTCTGAAGTGAATCTTTGTTTAAAGAAATACTTGTTGAGTACTTGCATAATTGTTGCAAAAAAGGGGCTCAATGGATCGTCAGTAGGAAGGATGCCTTTCTGTGCCTTTTCTGCTTTTTCTGCTGATGTAAGTACACTTTGGTACGGTCCCATACAGTGAAAGAAGTAAGGGGGTTAGTGTTGAGATCCGTGCCAACATTAGATGGAAGTTGGGGGGGGTGACGGTAATCAAAAACAATGAAATAGGGAATTGGCGATGTGGCGACCACCTTTCAGATGTTTTGGATAAAAATACCAGGGCATAATTCATTACAAACTTCAAGGTCCGGATAAAAAGATGTACCGAAAAACCTGTTTTTAGCCACCCCCTTCAGGAATCAGATGAAAAGACAAACAGTAAGACCTGCTTGTCGTGACCCGGATGAAAAAGACTTACAGAAAAACCTTTACAGTGACCACCTTCCAGATCAGGATAAAAAAGACGTAGAGTATAAGCTCAGTTTATAGTCGCACATTCCACATTGCTAAACATGTTCCCATACACATATCCATATATATATATATATATATATATATATATATATATATATATATATATATATATATATATATATATATATATATATATATATATATATATATATATATATATATTCATTCATATTTATATAAGATAATAGTTTTAATTTTGAAATAGTACAAAATTGTAAAACTTTGTAAACAGGAGAGGCAGGCGGTGGAAAAGGATGGAAGGGGAGAGGGTGGGGATGGGCTAACATTTGTTTTTGTTGACAAAAACAAAAAAAACAATGACTGCCTTATAAAAGAGTTTGACATGTTCGGGTATTCTGATGTTGGTGTGCACTGGCCACTCTAGTATAATTAGATATTAATGTTTTGGGCTGGAAACAAGGTCCCTGAACATTCTAATTATACTTGATTAACTTGAACTTGGCTGGCCACAATGTCCTTAGACAATGGTGTTTATTTAAATGTTTTCAAATCGTAATTATTTTGTCTAATATTCTTTATTCGGCTAGTTCGTCAATCACTTGTCAAAGATATTTAGATGAATTTGTGACAAGATATTGACAAACTGCAAATTAGGATTTGACAAATACATGACAAGAAAATGACAAGCCAGTGACAAAGACAAATTTTTGACAAATTTACATTGTTGAGTTAGGCATCGTCAAGTTGACGAGTTTAGGGTCGTCAATCAATTTGACGAAGTTTTGACGAATTTTTGACACATTGACAAGTTCTAAATGACGAGTTTCTGACGAGTTATTGACAAATTATTAGCATGACGAATTAATGACAAGCTGTAAACTGACGAATAAATAACAAATTTCTGACAAAGTGTTGACAAATTTTTGATTGGAATTCGTTGCATTGGGCATCGTCAAATAGACAAGGCAAATTAGTCAGTCTCTTGTCAGTTCCACAACTTTTCGACAAATTCTTGACAAATGCATATTATGTGTGTGAGTGGGATACGTATGCAATAAAGTTCATTGCAATCTGATGAAACCTGTAAGAATAGTAAATTTCATCAAATTTTACAAACGGATGCAGACGTAAAAATGATGATTTGTGAGAAGTATTCACTACGAAAAGGCTTTAACGTACCTCTTTTTCGTAAAAATAGATACATCTGCTGCCAGGGTCTTCATATATGTTGCCATGCCCACCCCTCCCCCCTCACCGGCGGGACCTCTCCTGTGATACTTAATCAAATCTTGTTTGAAGAATGTTTGCAATGTCTCTTAACATAGCAATTGCTTGGGACTTTCGGGCGAGGGGGGAGGGGGTGGTTCGGTTTCTGTAAGCCACACAGTTTGCGTAACAGGTAAAAGGTGACCATCAAATTGTTTATTGTGCACCTGTTACGTTGCTGTAAGTGGAAAAGCTGTGATAGAAAATTAACAGGAAATGTTATGAAATGTATTGTTTGAGAATTGTCTGAGGGAAGGCTGGTATGTACATTGTAATTATTTCTGTATCCAAGTGGTGTACTGTAACAGTGATGGCAAGAAAAATAATTCATGTTACCTTTTGTGTTATTGAAAACTCAATCATATATGCAAAACCAATCCTGAAAACTCCTCATAGGTACCACAGGTTGGGTAGGAATCTTTTCAGTACATTTCGGGCGATATGAAGTTTTAGTGTTTTTAACGACAAAACATCAGTGAGAACAATTTCCAAAACCGCTTAACGATTATGAAGCTCACAAGAACTTTCAACATTTTAGAGCACTAACAGATTGACCATCTCTTACTACGACGACACAAGAAACTAAACTGGCCAGTGTTTTTGCTAAAACAAAAAACGGATATGTCTCCGCCGCCCAACAATCGGTCACTTGGAAAAAATTCCTTACTTAAAAGTACAATATTGGCGAGCCAAAAAAATTTTAAAAATACATTTTTTACGGAAAATGAAGAAAAACTTCGCAGTAAACATTTGCACTCTATGTGGGTTCTTATTGCCACGTTTCAGCCTAATCCAACAAACTGCTTCGGAGATATCGCAACAATATGGCCCAAAGCTTAACAATCAGAAATTTAAAAAAATCGCCAAAAATACATTTTCAATGGAAATGAAGAAAACTTTGCAGTATACATTTGTGCTATATGTGTGTTCTTTTTGCGACGTCTGAGTCTTATCTAACGAACTGTTTTGGAGATTTAGCCTGACAAAGTGAAAAAATGCACGAACCCCCCCCCCCCCCCCCACCCCCATGTTCATAAATTTGATAAAATTAGAATTTTTTAAGGAACAAAAAAATATAACACGGGCATCATCTAGACATGTACTCCCTCAGGGGGAGACATATAACAAGCGAGTCATCTGTTCCATGTTCTCAAAGGAAAATGTTTGACCATAGTCCATGTGCTTTTTAATTTGGATTTCAAAATTATTAGGCATGTAAAACAGCAACATCAGCAATACCAACTGAGTCTGTTTACTAATCTCCATGAAGTACAAATTCTCTTTTCAGCACTTTCTGCGTCAATAAAGAATCATTCAGATCTAAAATTTGCTGAAACTTTTTGTTTTTATATAATGTGAAGGCTGCATTCAGCAAAAAAAAAAAAAAAAACAATTTTAATAATAAAGCAATTTTCTGGCAAAATACTATCATTGTTAGTAGCTATAACTGCAATCTGTTTGTCGTATTGGCCACCTGAAGCTGGACATGTCCATTGGCAATGTTAAGAAGTGGAGAAGGTAATGATTACTGTCCTAAAAAATTGTTCCCACTTAATTTTGCTCCTGTTTGGGTTATGATTTTACTCGTCCCAGGGTTGTGCCTTTTGTCACAATTTAGGTAAGTTAAATTTATTTTTATTTAATTTCCTTCAATCAGTTCAAAATTAGCATTAGCCAAATAAGTTTTAGAAAAGATGTTTTTGAACCAATAGTATTAACGTGACGGCAGCACCACCTGGCAATTTGGAAAATGTACCTTTGTGAAAGGGGATTACATTAAATTGAGATTTTTGGAGACTAGAGCCTTGGTGAGACAGGATCCTGCGTGTAACAGGACATTAAAAACCTGCTACATTTTGCCTAAAGAAAAGTTCATAACAGCATATTTTTCAACCTTGCACCAAATTTTTCTTTTTTTTATATTTTTCAAAAATAACCTGACGCTGCACATGTACAATTGATGGTCTTTTTATGCCTACAATATAAAATGCCTCGGAGATATCGCGCGAACAAAAGTGCGGACAGACAGACGGACAAGTTCATAACTATATCCCACCCTTACACGGGGGATAATATCCTGCCGTTGCACAACTTCACTATATAAACTTTCTGTCTGTAAGGTTTGGTTTGCTTCCGATAAAAAATCACAGAGATATCGCGCGAACGAAATTGATACAAAAACAACTAGGTCCCAAAATGTAAAATTGTCGAAATTTTCACATTTTTTACAAAATCGAAAAATAACCTGCCGTTGCACAACTTCACTACCAAAACGACTAAGTCCAAAAATGTAAAAACGTCTAAATTTTCACATTTTTCGACAAAATCGAAAAATAACCTGCCGTTGCAAAACTTCATTATATATAGGTTCTTCCTGTGACATTTGGTTTGCTTCCGATAAATAGTAAAAGAGATATCGCGCGAATAAAAAAGTGCGGACAGACAGACAGACGGACGGACAGACAAGTTCATAACTATATCCCCCCGTTACACGGGGGATAATAACTGCAGATATGTCGTCCACTGAACTACATACCCCTCTTTAGTAACTTCTTTGAGTATGATATTTTATAACATTAGTCCAAGTGGATAAAAAGGTTAGCCACTTTGATAATAATTTAAAATTGACAGGTATTGTCAGCGCACAAAAATCATAACTGATCCACATGTTATCATTTTAACATGAAAGTATAACACTGTTATTTGATTCAAGACTATATTTGATTATTTCAGTATTCTAAGCTACCGTGTGTACCAAGTTTTAGCACAGGAAAAAGTTTTATGAGAGATATAAATACATGGCGAAACAAGAGCATGGCGGTGGTTGATGCCAGTGCGTCGCACTTCTATGTGCAAAACATATTTGAATCTTTAAATTCAAAACACAAAGATATATTCTGAGGATTTAATACAGATATTTAAACACAATATGATGTCCAACAAAAGTAACTGGAGATGAACTACAGTGCCCAGGGAATACCAAGAACAGTGTAACCGAAAAAAAAACTGCTAGTCAACACTTTTGTTGGCTAGCAATAGGTTATATAAATATATAAAACAAAAAATTGTTTCCTTGACCCCCTCATCTCCCACGCTCAACCCTCGCCTTTTAAAAAAAATTGATTTGGTGTGACGGTGGGACTAGGGGCTGTTTAGTTACGGATGAGCAAACATGACAGCAGGGGACAAGTAAACACGACTTCGCCGCCTAGTATTTTTATAGCTCAGCAATAAATGGGTCACATGCTGCACCCAAAAAGCTGAGTTGTGTTATGCTGTATTTATTTGTTCATGTTTACTTGTCCGTGCCCCCCCCCTCCCCACTCACCCATTCCACGACACTTGTCTGAATGCAACCGTAGTCATTTTATTTCTGATTTTTTGTTTTGGATAGGAAGACGATAATTCTACCCAACCCTCAACTGAAAGGCTCTGAAGACAACGGCAACCACCTTATGAACCTGCATATGGTGTGTCGTGCTTCTTTTTCCAATGGTGCAGTACTTATCAAGTTTTTTGCAACGGCACAATAACGGAGTCACACACTGCGCATAAAAAATTGAGTTGCTGTGTGTCGTGTTTACTTGTCCAATGACGTCATGTTTACTTGTCTTTAACTCGACTACTCCAAGCCTCCAGTCCACACATAAATCGTGGTACGGCTCTGAATGAAACCTGTGTTTTTATTCGATTTTTTTTTGGGCTAACTTGGATTTTTTGTCCGACCTTCTCCACAAATACTGATATGGATCTCAATCCTGCGTAATGCCAAACCCCTACACTATTTGTGAGGGGGTTCCATTCACCCTCGAATCCAGATTACAAAAAGTCAGAATATCTGCCTGCGTATATCCTCACTCCATTACCCACAGCGTAGAGCCATGACCCCATCACCCCCCCCCCCTACCCCCCTGAAGTATGGATTTGACGTCATCGGCACAAATCACCAGACATTTGAATCATGGAGCCATACCAGCCCCCTCTTCACCCACTCCGGGTACAGGATCTGAATGCAATCTCAGATGATGATTCGTGATCCCCTTACTCGCCCTAAAATATCGACACGACGCTGACCCTCACTGCAATTTGGATAAAACCCTAAATGCAATCCCAACCCCTTCACCAAAAGCCAGGGTTTAAGCCTGCATATGCTATCACCCCATTACCCAAAAATGCAGATACGGCCATGAAATACCTTACCTTGGTGCGGTCTCATCGGACGGACAAAAAGCATAAGAAAGAGATTCTTCATAACTGTACAATAGACAAGTCACACACTTCGTATCAAATGACATCATCATGGTGTGCAAAATGCCGAAGCATCACATTCGAAATTTGGTATTGTAATGTACGTTGCGATAACCGGATCGTTACGCATACGACTGACTTTGGACCTCTAGCTTTCTATGACACGCTCTCAACAAACACAATACTCACTCAATCGGCACCCATGGTATAATCCCACCAAATTTGAGGGCTGACCGACATTTCGATCGAGAAACATCGCGTTAACAAAGTCAAGTATCCACAACAGGCAACACTTACACATACCACATACACAACTGTGGCATTACAAAAAAATGTTTCCCTCTGTCGAAGACACGTAACAACTGCAATACATATTCGTGTGCCAGTTATGTCGAAAAGTTCTGCTTCGAAGTAGGCCGATTTGCTAAGAATTTTGTTAATATGTAGAAAACTCGTACTTTTAACAAAGCTTTCTCGTAATCAATGCAAAATTGACGTTTTTTTTTTTTTTTTTTGTTGAAAAATTAAACAAAGAAGAGCTGCAGGTTATTATACCACATACGTAAACAGTACACAGAAATTACATTTTCTTCTTTAGCAGCTAAAATAAATGGCGTTTTGGGAAGCAGATAGTCATTTTCTTGCCTTTCAGAAGACTACTGTAATACACTCTACGACAAGATAATTTCCTATTTTTTCCAACTGAAATCACACACATCCAGTAAACGATAGATATAATATGAATATCCTCAACTAATATTCTAATTAAACCAATATCCTAATCCTAAACTAATATCCTAATTAAAAAATGTATTATACTGAAAAAAAAACTAACAGAAGTGATAGTTGATGCCATGGAACGACACGGAAGCCTCTAATCAGAAAAACTAAATTTCTAGCAAGAATGTCCGTGGGGATTGTGTCCAGCCGTAAAAGCGAATACATTACAAAGGTGAAAGGAGAAACCGACCAATTTTGACAAAATTTAGATCTGGTAGGAGGCCTCATGGGCAACACTGCTATCAGAAGTAATCTGACATGATCTGTGGGACTACTAGCATTTATGTATTTCTTTAAAAGCTATCCGTTCATTTGGCCAGTTTTTTGCTGAATCGCTAACAAAAATACTCCATTAATACTTATTAAGTACTATTACGCACCTTGAACAACACTCAAGATATAACAGGCAATCAAAACACACACAAAAAAGAAGAAGTAAAATAAAAAAAAAATAAAAATAAACAAATAAAATAAGATAATGTAAATTGTTGTCTAACTGGGGTTTGAACTCACAACATCCTGCTTCGGTGGTGGCAACGTAAACCTCTGCTACTATGGGAGGCAGAACTACAAACATTGCCTATAAAACCGATAACCCCCTTCAGCGGGGGTTGAATCATCGGCCTCGCATCAATCCAACATTTCACCGAGTGAGCTAGAGGCAAGTGGTCAGGCGACTGATGAAGGTGCATCAAGAAGGAACACATTGTGATTTGTTTAAATTTTACCGTTTTTAGAAAATATTTTGGCCAAATTTGGTCAAATCGCCAAACAAAATATCAACCTGATGTAGGAGATTGAGGGGAACATTCCTGTCAAATTCAACGCAATCGCGCCGAATTTGTAGGAAGAGTAGAATTTTTGGCTTTCCCAAATTTGGTCAACATTTTGGTCAATTTCGGCCAAAAAGACAAAAAATACAAGCTGTAAAGAGAATTAGGCAGGGAGCATTCCTGCCAGATTTCACAACAATCGGACCACAAATGTAGGAAGAGTAGCATTTTGACACATTTTTTGCACACACCCATTCTCACAACGAACAACAAATTCCTCACAAGTGATGAGTATAACCCAGCGACGATAGTCGGCTGGGCTAAAAAAAAAAGAAAAAAAAAAAGAGAAAGAAACAGAAACATATAAAGGAAAAAGATCTCATTAGGTACAACAGTAATAGTGTAAAGATGTATATTTTAATATTTATCGTCTTGTGCTTTAACCGTGGGTGAGAGGACAGAGCTGACAGCCACCGTCCAACAAAACATTACTATCACTGAAAAAGCAACCATATATTGTACACAATTATTTTAAGAATAGAAACTATTTTTATTATATCCTTAACATGGATGCCACATTTGTTTTATTTTTGATTTCATTTCATCCGCACTCGAAAACACAGGATCGTACGGAAAATAGTGCCCAAGGCATTTTATACTTTATTACTTGGGACTTGTATTCATATTTTCCAAATGACCATTTCGTACAATCCACTTGACTCAACGGATTCATCGGTAAAAAATCTAACAACACATGACACACTGTAAGAAATAATGAATGCCTTAAGCATCAAACTTTAAAACAATCGTAAATGATGACTGTAAATATATCAAACGTTTATCTAAAAATCTGTTTTGCTTGCGTAATGGTTATCAAATAAATGCTATCCCAAACCTTGACTTTTTTTCTTAACAGTAAACAAAACAATAGTGAACACTGATTAAATCAGTAATTCCGACCACAACACGCTTTCAGAGTTATGCTGAAATAAGCAGAGAAAACCGGGGAATTTGACTAAATGTGACTAAATTTGACTACTGGTTTATGCATGTGGGTGAAGAGAAATATGGAGTTCCTCTAGTCCCATTTGGCCGCCATGCTTCACAAACTTGTACCTTGCCAGATCCTTTCTCGTCACCAATCCTATAACCTGGAATAAGAAACGCCGAAGTGAGGCACCATTTTTTTTGTCGGATCATGTACTGGCTGCATTTAGTAAAATAAACATCAAAATTTAAAACGGACAATAGTCTATTCTTTGTGTTTAACTCTGACCCAAACATGTAGATTGTGAGCACAGAACTACACAGTTTAAATCACTATGTACTTGGTTTCGATAAACAGTGTATAAACTTGTACTTATTAAGCGATATAAAGCAATGTGACTGTGACATACTTGATTGGTTAAATTGATAACGACTAAATGCCGTAACCCCAGGCCTCGGAAAAGCTTGAACACTCTTGGTAATGACGTATTCTAAAAGCAAAAGTCAGGAACATGATGCATTATCGCTCATCGTACATCTTGATGAAGATTTATAGATTAAATTTTCAAACTAATACATAAAATTCAGAAAAGACCAGCGAACTGAATCAAATGAGATGAATTATGTAACTGAGAATATTTTGAAATTTCCCTGTGTGATATTTTTTACGTTTGCACTAACCAATTTGAAAATAAATTAGTTCAACCAATGCACTTTCCAAGTAGGTTAGTTCAATTAAGAGACTTAGTTAGTACATGGTTAGTTCTTTAGTGACTTAGTTTAACGAAGATCAACGTTGAAAGAAAGCAAGAAAACCTAACAAAGTTCCAAATGAGAATTTCAACATATTCTCAGTCACATAATTTATTTAATATGGTGTTTAAGGTAAGTCTGAACAATGATTGTCAAAGACGTCCATGAATAGTCTCAGATCCATTCTACATACTACTAAAATCCTAAAATTAGAATGTAACGATAATATGACAAGACAACAATGGTTCTTCCACGTCCACCAGCAGTTCACTTTTGTGGAAATGTTACTGTATGTTATATTGCGGTTTTAAACATTCCATGAAAAGATAGGTTTCTACCAAAATAAATCCACGACCGTACTCAAGTGAGCGGAAACTTTTTGTATATCTATACATGCAGATTATAGTATTTGTCGAATATTGCTTGGTAAAGGAATTCCACTCGACATCTAAGCCTTACGCAGGTCCCACAATTTATACTAAGCTACCACAAGAAAATTCACGTCTGACATTGAATACGGTTCCATTATTATTTTTACAAGGCTACCACGCGAAAACTCACACCTGACACTGAATACGGTTCCACTACTTATACAAGGCTACCACGAGAATACTCACGTCTGACACTGAATACGGGGCCGGATTCATGTAGGGTGTCAAATCCACCTCTAACTCCCTGTCTTCTATGGATAAATGTATTTCCTAAGCAAGAATACACACAACACCTGATCTTCAAAATATAGCATCTAAACATCTTATAAAGGCACTTTGAAGTTGTACGTGTTGTAGGGAATCGATACAATGGGAACTTCACACAATATCTTGTGTAGTGATTGAAAAAAATCAGTTACAATTGTGGTATTCTTAATCAAGTTGTGAAGAGAAATATTGAAATATTATACTTCTGTAATCTGTAAAGACAGAATTTACCAAATAATATAACTCAACCATATTTTACAGAAGTCGCGTTGTCGAGTTTTCTTACTGGTGAATAAGAGACTATTGCACACATTTCTATTTGTTTTGTGGCTACAATTTTAAGATGTCGTTATCAAATGCACTGCCGTCTCCTGTCACGTCGTGGTATTTCACCGATCTTTAATTTGATACAATATCTGTCTTGAAAAAAAGTTCGGCATTGCTACCAAGAATTCCCTAGGATTAAAATGAATCCCTGCAACATGTAAAAGCAGTTGGGTTTTATACTTATGATTAGAAAACTTACATCTATTTTAGGATAGCGAGGGTAGCAATCCCTGAAATGTCTCAACCGCAACTTCGGTGGCTGGTAGTCTACATCTGCTTCGATGAAAGCCTAGCAGAAGACAGATTTCCGGCAGATTAACCCACCAATCGATGAACCGCGCTCTTTCGAAATTTCGATGTAACCTTTTAAAGTCACTAAATTAACTCCACACGCCGATAAACCACACTCAAAGTGCATCAATAGAATAATTTTTTTTTAGCATGTACCAGAATGGCGTAAGTACCGTGAATTACGCCTTATGATGACGATAACCGCAAGATAACAGTAAAGCTCAGTGAAGAGGCGTCTTGAGTAAAGCAACGCACGAGAAGTTAGTTTTAACCATTACGGGTACAATTTACCGAATTTACTGAGGATACGTTTTTTGTGATGTATTAGTATAATAGTCCTCAACTTCTGTGTTAAAAGGCATACGACTTTCAATTTGAGTAACAATGGGAAATGAATATTACAGAGTTAAATTCACTCTATACGTTTCTCCAAATCACAAAGATACTTGTTTATCTCTAAAAACTTTATGGCTCTAAAAATCACAGCATATTTTGTTACGTAAATGGTGTAAAAAATACAGAGAATGAAAAGCTAACAGAAGCGAAATGCTTTCTGTGTTTCCTGTAATCTTTTACATATCCTTTTTAGTAAGCACACAGCAATAGATTACATATTTTTTCAACGAGCTTACCCTGTTTTTTAATATGACGAGCAGTTGAGTCCTGCTGATTAGTCCTCTGAGGGTACCAAACGTTTCATTTATATTGTACTAAAACACACACAAAATTAGTCCAGTCAGTTCGAAACAATACAAACATAAAAGTACAAATATGTTAGCGCAAAAGCTAAAATTAATATTTTAAGAAGATATTTTTCAAAGATCAATGCTTTGGATTGGGATGACTCGCAAATGTTATGCAAGATATCGATTTGAAAAAACCTAACTAAACTGGATTTAAAAAAAAAAAATTGGCGGTGCGACAGATCTCTTCAAATTTCAATATTGTGTTCACTGTATGCACCCCGAAGCCTTCAGTACCTGGATACAGAAATCACCCATTCAGTTCACGGTAGGAGTGGACTTATGAAGATATTGCCAAAGCTTCTGATGCAGTTTCATTTTTGTGGTCGTAGATCAAATAGTAAAAGTTAAAACATGATGCCAAATAGATCATTTTCTTTTGGTGGACTTTAACATTCTGTTAAAAATGGAGACAAAGCTCAAAATTTATTTTTAAAAAATATAAATAATTCGTAAATAAACCGACACAAGGACGAAAAATGTGAAGATTTCAGGAGCGTTGTTGTTTCAGTTGTTTCGAGCATACTTTTGAAAAATATTCATAGAAATCGACTGCGGTATCGGACGATCCAAGAAAGACCACACTATGTCTGCCACTGCCAAGATGGCGCTTCTAGACTGTTATTGTTCCGAGGCGTAAACATCGTCGCTGTCCCGAAGTTATGGACCTCAGGGCATTGTTTCGACTTCCATTTACAACCTTTGCGCAACATTGATCAGATCTTGCATTATCGACGTCCATCCAATGTCAGAAGCTAGGCGTTCTTTCGACTTCCATAACAACCAAAACCCACGTTGATCCGACGTCGGGTGCGGCCTATATCCAAACGCCCATTCTAATGTCACAATGTTTACTGGGAACATTCTCAAACTCAATTTATGGTTGTTTCAGATCATTTGAAGCATAGGTAATGATGCAAAACTGGAAACATTTCATTTTGCATTGGCGACGACGAATGGCGACGATACAGCCAAATTTAAAATTAACAGACTCTACAAAACTTCCCCCCAAATTTGCGACCACTCTTGAAGCCTCGCAAGAAGAGATCATCCTTTCATCAGACCATCGCAGTCACCCCCACACCACCTGCCCTCCCGTTTCCGCCCCCCCCCCCCGCCCTCCCCAATCTTCAGACCCAGAATCCACAGCAGGAAGCCGCAAAACTTAATCTTATATGCAGTTACCACAGTAAAGATAAGCCATATCAGAAAGAATAATGTTATCCATAAATATCCTTTTTCATTGCTTGATAAAACCGGTTATTCAATCGTTTTCATTAATAGTCTGTTTGGTTAGTAAATTGATTTTAGTCATAGCGCCACACCAACTCTTGCTTCTTAGTCATACACACATATGTCTGCTGAGCTTAAAAAGAATTCAATGCTCTGGTTTATAGCTACGTACATGTTCAGTGTTGTAATCTTGCACTACAGGGTAGCCATCGTGACAATCGTCTCGCAGTCTGTCCAGGATTTTGCCCACTTTTTCGCGTACGTTTAACGTTTTCACGGGATGACTCATCACTTCTCTTTGAAACACAAAAAGAGAAAATATAAATGTCTATTAAAATGAGAGCAGATAATAAATTATCCAGAGTCAACATGAAGCATTACTGACTGAGTCAGTATTTTGGAAACTGGTTTATAATATTTTCATGTTGATTCCACATAAGTCAATATATGCTTTGTTACATACCCACCTCACATTTTGATTGAAAATAACAGCAACATCTCAAACTTTTTGCGTTCCGGTCAATATTAAAAGATTATAGATCAGGGAATGGGCCAATCAGATTGCAGCGTTTTGACGATCAATAACGAAACAGTCGTCTACCAACAATGTCAAATTAGATAGGACATCGAAGCGTGAACCAAACATATGCAATTTCTGGACCTGACTTCGCATTCAATGTGTTTTTTAAAGAAAGAAAAACAAATGTAAACTGAAAAAGTGTACTGCACAATAACGAGTACTTGCAGCTGTGGGCCCATTTCTTTTAATATCTTTGCCAAATACAGCGCTGTTTAACAATATTATAAGTAGCACTTGTAAACACAAAAGTTTTGTCCACTTACCGAGCCACACATAACTTATATTACTTGCTTTCAATCCATGTAATACTTAATTGTTTAGATGACTAATACTCAATGCTGTATCCCCTAAAGTAAACGTAACGCTAAACGAATTCCAGTTTGCCAAATATTTCTCACAAAATATTACTGAGGAAAATCGATCTGCACTTGAAAAGATTTGACGACTAACAAATAAGCAGAACGTTATTAAACAGAACCAAACTGACTTAACGATTGAGAAACGGAAAACTTTTTGAAGTTGAAGTCATACAGACCTGGCAGTAATATTTGACGACATTTCTGGTGGTTCCCACCGTAGTATAGGCACACTCTGAAGCTCTATGTGAATGTCATAGAGGCCCTAGAACAACGGACTTGTAGTTATAAAAGCTGGTTAGAACAACGGACATAAAGCTGGTGTTTTAAGCGTGCAATTCTGCTGTGAAGCTCCGCGAGGATCTCAGTCCTAGATTCATCGAATTTGGCACGAATTACAAGTTTTCAATTGAAATTTGGTCTTTGAATTAAATTTAAATAGTACGCCCATAAATGCACACTGCAGCTAAATGCAATTTATGCACACATAAGTAAGCACTGACCTCATTGAATACATCACCGATCCATTTGGCCACCATGAGTACTATCATTATAGGCAAGCCGAAGCTGATATTGCCCGTGGCTTCGATGAGGATAACCGTTAGGCTGATAGTCATGCGCACTATGCCGCCTAACTGTGCCGCGGCCCCGATCAACGCGAACTTACCCGGATCCAACCACTCCTGCATAAAGATAACATTAGCATTCTGTTAACAGTTCAACTGGCAGGATCACAGTTGAACTGTGATAAAGGAAATAAAGGAAAAGAAGCTTTATCTTTAGCACACAAACTATCACCAAGGACTGAGGCTATCATAGTTTCGTGATATATTACTGGGCCGCTAAAAAGCGAATTGCTTAAACATCAATTTTTTTTTACAAAAAATGGTAACGTGATACTACCTTTCAGCCTGTTACAAATGTAAGATATCATATGATTGAAGGCATTCATTACTTACATACAGTAGCCTTTGTGACTATTTTATGCTTCATAGAAAAGAATTCCGCAGTAAAATGTTTTTTAGCAGTTTAGCACTACTCACACCGGATGGAAATATCATTCGTAGGAGGATGCCAAGAAATCTGCCCCAAGCTGCCCCGGTCAAAAGTGAGGGGATAAACAGACCGGAAGGCACACTCAAGCCGTACGTCCAACAGGCCAGCAAGAAATAAAATACCGCAAATAACCCCACTGTGACAAGCGTGAAGGAGCCTGAAATGAGTACAAGTGTAAACAATGACCGCAGCAGGCGATTAGGGAGAAATCACATTACGTTGCTGTTGCAACAATACAAGATGACGTCAGAGTATACACAAGTTTCTGGCAATAATGTGCATTACTCCATGACGAGATACGTCTTTATTATTTGACACTGCTGATTTATTGTGTCACCGTCTTTAGAAAACTCACCAAAGCAGACACAGTTCCTCTTTTTTTAACATTTCTTTTGTAGTGTTGGTCAGAATAATAAACTGAAATGAATTTCATGGTCATCTTTGCTATAAGGGACAAAATAACCCTCCTACTCACTAAGAATAAAGCGATATCTGAGTTATTCATTTTCACGTACTCACTTTACTTTTTACGTAATAATGACTGTATTTATAACAAGCGATCACTAGCCAAGATCAGTATCCAAATTGTTTTTCCCCGATGTTTATTTCAACGTACCCGCAGGGTCATGGAATAAGCTACGCACACTCTCTTCCGGTGTTTGAAACCACAGAGACGCCATGGCATTATACTGGCCATCTTCGCAAGACACCTTTATAAGCAAAAGAAATAAATAAATAGCTAAAACAAATTAAGAAAATTACAGTATATTGAACATACTGAAACAATTTATTTCCTGGATGATTTATCATGTGAGCCACTGATATAGTAACAGGTCACATTCCCTGGAGTGTTATTTGTCAACTTGGGCAAGTATCAATCTTTTTTTTTTTTTTTGCTGTAGAAATGGACACGTGTGCAACATGGGAGCAAACGCCTTCGACATATTAGAAAAGAAATTAAGTTAATCCACGGAAATAAAACATTCCACAACTTAAACCTATATAAAGGAAAAAATGATATGCCCAGGATCATATGTACACATAAAACGTCATGCATACAAAATGTGAAGTTGAATAGCTAACAAATATGTATGAACTGAACACTTCACAGGGCTGGTATTAAACATACTTTATCCCTGAAACCTTCCAAAAAAAGGATTTACCACAACAGGCATGATTTTCACAAATAAATCTTTTAATGTAACTGAAATATTTGACGGTACATACAGATATGATGCCTGGTAAATGTTCCTCTGCCTAAATAGTTGGAAATTTTGCCTTTATTTAAAGAATGTATACAACAACTGGCTATCGAATTCACCGTGCACTGAGTGGATTTGACAGACTTGAGCAGGTCATTCCCTTCAGATTATATGACTTATTTCCTGCAGAGTATTTTTTACACCAAAAGTTTATTTCAGCGACCAGTTCTAACTAGAGCGTCCAGTGCACACAAAACATAAGACTACAGCATTTTCCACCGACGCCTATTAAAGTTCTTATTTTTGTTAACTAAAACAAATGTCTTCCCGACTAAACACATAATTCACAAATAACCATTTTCCATTTTTCTTTTTTCCCCCCGACACTCACTTCATAAAGTTTTATTTGAACAAGTTTGTACTATTTTCAGAAAAATAAGACCTTTTACCTTTATAAATGTATCCCATCTGCCCAGAGGTTGGGTTGCGTATCACCTTTATCCAATTTTTGAGAGGCTCGAAATTTTTCCTTTTGTGTATTTCAAGGTGGGAGGGGGGAAGAGTATTAGATTCAACGACTGCAAAATATATCACTTGATCCTTTTCACGCGATTGGCGTCTTTCTTAACGTTCTTGGTTTAAGTTTAATACAAACCGTGTGACTTATCCAAGAAATAACTACACCAAGTGTTACACCATAGGAATTTCCGGTATCAAGATATTTTACACAATGACGCCAAATGTCGTTTCGTTCGTACCACTCTGGGCATAATTTAAAAGGATCTTTCGGACCTAACAAGCAACAATTCAAGCAAGTTTGAACTTTCTCCGATGTTAAACGGCTGAAATCTCGCACACAAGATTATTACCTAATAAATATGCCTGCCCTAATAATGTCACATGCGGCAAAAGTTGACAGAACCGTCCGACCTAACCAAGGAATAAACAGATCAAGTTTGAAATCGATCCAATTTTCGTTCTCGATATATCTTGCACACACCATTTTGTTCACAACAGACACACACACAAACGGAACGTAAAAACACTATGGGTCGATTTCACAACTTAAGTCTAGACCTGATTAGGAGCAAACTCAGTCTAGACCGCGGTTAAGACTGAGTTTCAGACCAAAGTGAATTTCACAGCCTCGGTCCAGACCACATTCATATGTGATCTCCTATGTCTGTATAAACTGACAAAACCCTGTCCAGACTGGGTTTGAAACCTGATTTCAGACCAGGTCTAGGCTTAAGTAAGAAATCGGCCCTATAGGTCTTCCCTTGGTCGAGGAGACATAATTCATTTCAGTGGTGAATTAAACATGTGTTGAAATAAAATTTAATTTGTACATTCATGTACTTATGTGGCATAAATAACCCATGTGCGTCTTACTGCCAGAAATAACACTTTTCATCTCTGAGGTGTCGAATTGATTACTATTAATATTATTCACAAGCTGCTCCATTTTAAAATTCAAACTTCGGAAAGACAATTTTTCAGACTTGCTTCTTCGAAGGGTAGCTAAGTTTTTGAACTTGATTTCCAACAATGGAATCCAGACCACATATAAGAATATAGCATGCTCTTTCGCCAGGAAGTGCACAACATGCACAACACAATTTAGTGCGACATAAGGGTGCCAAAAACATGTCAAACGGTGCCAAATTTGCAGTAGGCAGGAAGCAGCCACATTCACGGTTAAACATATCACCTGTAAGGGAGTGTCGGTGGGATCTTTTCCTAGCGCCTGGCAATCTTTTACAGTGAAAAGCAAAATGTAAGCGACCACTGTGCTATTAATAGCCACAATGCATGCTTCAAGCACTTGTTTCCATGGCTGGTACACGTATCTGTAAGGAAAACGTGTACTTTGACATTCTTTGTTTATTTTGTTCATGAAATGAAGTAATCACAGTAAAAAGAAAGTTTTAAACTTTGAAACGCGATGTCACAGTATTCTCAAGAAACTACACCTTGTATTTGGACCGTTGGCATTTCACTAAGTGCTTAGATTAACTTACTTCTTGCGAAAAATGCTCAGTTTGTAGTTAATATGGTTGAACAGCGCACCAAACAGTCCACCTGAAATTAAGCATCTAGCATTTTAAAAACAGCCATAGAAGTCATTGTGACTGCCTTCACTTTAACGCTACCCTTTTGAATACAAAATACGACGAAAAATAGAAAATTTTCCGCGATGGTTTAAGTTATAGTTAAACATTATGTCCATAAAAGAAGCATTATTGAATACGTGTCCTTTTTTATAGAAAAAGCCTCACCTACATAGTCTTACCTACTACTCCCATGACTACATAGATGGGTATTTCCGCACCGGTATATTCTAAATTCTGCAACATATATATAAAGGCAAACGTCACACCTCTGGCATCTTGCATGGAACTGTTCAGTGTCAAAGCCACATTTCCAACGATCTCTCCTACACCCTTCCTCATGCTAACCAGACTACGCTAGCTATAAGCAGGGCCGGGGACCATTGAAATGAATCATAATCAACAATATAAACAAAGAGTGCGACAACTGATTGGAAAAATACTACATGGGAAACGTCAGCTTTGTTCTCTATTAAACACAGTCACAATCACGTAAATATTTTTTTCATATATAAATTATTAATAAACTCACATGTGTTTCTGTCAAATATCTGAACTTGAGCAAGTCTGAAAAATAACTTACGGTGAACTCGTGAAAATTGAGCAGACCGGAGAAAGATAAACGCCAGGGCACATGATGAACATAACTCTGCACGACATTTAACGTAAATGTCGACATCATACTGGCAAAAAACTGAAAAGAAACACGCAACACTTTGTTATAATGCGCTTGAATTCCGCAGGAATTCACCATGCTAATGCTGTTCCTTTTAATTTTACTTCTTTTTTGTTCGATAAGCGCTTTACTAATTTGACTACATTCTTTACACAGCTTTAAGCCATGAATTACAAGAAGACATGAATGTCGTCACAAAGATACGTTTCACAGTTAATGAACAAAGAACAGTATCTGAATTCTTTTCCCACAAAAACCAAACAGATTCTTTCAGTTTCAAACTTACAATTCTCCATGTCTGTCCCTGATTCCAAAAACTTGCACCTTCCTCTAAACTAAACAGCACACCGCCAACGGGTGCCCCAAAAGCAGCTGAAACACCTGCAGCTGCACCTGCCGATACAAAATCTCTTTTTTCTGTATCGGTGCGGAAATATTCAAAGAGCTGAAAAAGCAGAGCAAGAAATAGTTACCTTCTATAGTCACATACAGAAAATAAGGATTTCTGTTAGCTTTTGTGGCGCAGATTATGTCATCATAGAGAACAATTATTGATTTCACGCTTGTGGAACACGATGAACACCTGTGCGCCTGTGACAGTTTTTTTCGATCAACAGTCTAATTCAAATCACAGTTAATTTCAGCCAATACTTTTATTTCATAAACATTTAAGGACAAAGATCCCGGGATTTTAAAACAAAACGTATTTTTATGTGAAACATTTAAGGCACACCCTGCAGTCGAATCTAAATGAGGTAGAGCGCCCCTGTGATATCCCGGCCGCTATGACTGATCCCGAGTGAATCATCGGACCTTCCTGAAACACCATACCTTCTATATTTGGCAATTTGTTCACACATATAACTAGGCATTTCTTTAAAAATTACTTCCAACGTAGTCACAAGTTAACACAACAATATTTGCTGTTGTTATGCCTGGCACTGATTCACACCAACGCATGAAACAAAAATTGTGTAATTTAAATTCAGCAAACAGCCTTGGCCAATTTAGATAGTAATACATTTTGTGTTGATACCTTTCCAATGGCTAGCCCTCCTGCTACCGACAGAATCACACCCACGACCTTGCATATCAGCGTTTTGATGCGAACTACGTAAGGTATTTTGACACCGTTGAGGAAGCACTTGATTTGAGGAATACCACTCCCGGCTGCAACGGGCTGTCAACAACACCAATAAGTGTGTCTATTCATGTTTTCGGTATTGGCTAACAGCCTTTCATTTACCTGTACATTTCTATGACACGATTTATATCTCCGCACCATGAATACACTTTAAGAAAAGGATCATCATGGTTCGCAATAATATATTATTTTTGCTACCCACACGAAAACTAGCGTTTGTATGGGCACTTCGAAAAATTGCAGTGTAAAGATGTTAAACCAACACGAAGTATTAGTGATGAGCGAGAAAGCGTTGTCCTTTCAAGCAAAACTTTCGTTACCGGTCAACATTTTCTTCATGTTCAACCGAATGAAGTCAAGATGCGTTTTGTTACATGACAACTGCTGAGTACAAATCACTGCAATATCTACTGACTTCGGCATTTCGGTGAACACTGAAAGATGAGTGACTAGGGAATCGACCAATCATATTACAGCATTTAACCAAGTCATATAGCAGTACTGTGTGTTTTCGGTTTTAAATACACAGCCGAACCAAAGTGGAGAAAAAAGGTACTGGCGAATCAAAGACAACTGACCCTATTCAAATGCCCAATGACTTATCCAATCAATACTTGGCAAAGTTACGAAAAATGTTCGAGCTTACCGCAATGAAAGCCACCAAAATTGCTGCAACGCCTACCATACCGGTATTCAAGGAGACCCATATCAACTGTGGTACTGCTAAACAATTGCTGGCAAAACAATCATCAAAATCTAAGCTTGCTGTTAAGGGGCTATTTCAAATCCTAACACCTACATCTGTAATTCATTTATGGTAGAATCTAAATTAAACAGCAATTGTGTTAAAATAAACTACATAAAACTAAATCAAAACCCCGTGTTGCACCTAGGTATAGAAGACTTGAAATCACACTGTTACAGGTTCTGTTCTCTGTTAGACCGTCAGTCTTTTTAAATAAAAAAACATGTTTATGTTCAACTCACAAGGTGAAAGAGTTTGAAAAAATTCGTAGTGTTATAATACAATCTTCTACTGTAGGATGGGAATGATATCGTACCCAGTTGTATGGAAGGAAGAAATCAAAAATAAAAGAAACTAATGTACTCATTAATTTTTTATGGCAACGAATAACATTTAGAAGAAAATATATGTAAAGCTGCAGTTCATTTCCAGTCTAAAACTAGTATCTGTTGCATTTAACTAACAACTTACATCTATACAAATCTACAAGCAGTAAAAGGATACACTTCTTGACTAAATGAAACTTGAGTGACGTCAGATGTGATATACATATGTCAATGACGGCAGCGACCAGGCCTGTAAGGACTCCAATGAAAAACATGACCACCCACCGCGAGAGCTGGATCTTCCGCACTTGCTGAAAGATATGATATTTGGCACCAACTCAAGGAAATGTTCCAAATGCCGAATACTCCAGTTATAGGATTGGCACCTGTACATTTAATGTTCAATATTTCATTACTTATTTGCAACATCATATATACGTTACAGGGAATTCAAGTAATGAGGGAATACGCGTTATTGCTGAAATTTCTACAGGATTCACTTATTCGCGGTGACCTTCAGGGAATACGTAAATTCACTAATATTTCTATATGGATCGCAAAATAAAAATGAAATTTTTTCTAGTAAACGCGTATTCTCGGATTACACAGATTTCCTGCAGCAGATATCTGCTGGAATGATACACAGTTGCAGATAAGCATGCATGCAAAGTGACGCTAGTTACAGCAAAGATACAGAATGTTACTAATAAACTGCCTTACTTAAAGCAATATTCATACGGATAAAAATCCTTAAAAACTGAAAAACAATCGGGTAAAAACTTTTTCATACAACCGATTGGTATCAGTTGTAGGCAAGGCATACTGTTGTTCGTTCACACAAAGCAGTGAAAAATTAGGAAAAAGACTGTATTTCAGGATTGCCATTTAGGTAAACATTTTGATCACTGCCCACGTACCATTTGAATATTTTGCGATTTAAATATTACAGTACTACGATGTATACATATGGCTGATGTTTCTGAAGAAACACAATGTATTTTATGCAACAGAGGCGGAAACGGATCATTTAAGGAGCCCTGGACTGAGAAAATCCTTCAAATTATCCAGAATTGTTCAAATTAAGCGAAGTAATTGGAAAAGTAGTTCCAGGAGACATATTTCAGACTAAGTATTCATACTTTCTTATTAAACGTGGTCTATTGTAGTTCTATAACAGTTCTATTAACCAGCAACAAACTGTTGGACATAACGGCACGAGGTTTTAACACAAGAAAGTGAAATGATTTCGCAAAATCATGTGACGTTTCCCTGAAACATCTAATTTCAGTAAAACCTCCCACAGTGAATACATTTCACACTGTATTATTTAAAATAAGAATTCTGAAGAAAACAAGAAACAAGATATATTTATTCAGGATTAGACTCCTGGTAAATCAAAGTGAAAAAAAATTGAACAATGCAGATTCTTGGAAGCGGAAAATAAAAATTTTAATTTACACTCAAAGTTTTTTGCTAAAAATCGGTACAGAGATTGAATGTTTGTAAAAGTTATGTTATTTTTCTGTTTTTTTTTATTTATTTTTCATTTCTACGGCAGGAAACTTAATTGTTTATATATTTTACAACATGAAACAGTGAACAAGAGTAAATCTACGATATTCGATTTATCGTTGGTCTGTTCCGGAATAGCTTACAAAAATATGTAGCTGCTTTTTTAAAGAACAAAACAGACTGTTCATTACAAATTCCTATAACGAACGGTAGGGAATGAGATAAAAATTGCGCCCGGCTCTTAAAGATTGAACTACATAGAGACAAATTGCTCGCACTTTTTAAGTGTGATACGCTGACAATATTTTTGTTGCCATAGACAAATGTAAGCTGTAATTACACGTCACAAATATTCATCATTATCAGCACTATAAAATGACGCCCTGTGTGATTTTAGAACATACCACAAATATTGGGTTGGGGAGGGGCAATTGGTCATTTCTCTAATCCATCGCTATATGATATAAACTAAATAGTAAATAACCACAAATGCTAATGACATTGGTCTAACATGTTTTTAAAAGTTTTCTGAAAATATGCAGCGACTTGTCTTTACATTGTTCTTGTCTGTTTAGATAAGATACACATGAAGTGAAAATTCGTAGAAGTGGAAAGTAAAACTAGTGGACACCACAGGTCACATCCAATTCGATTATTATTTCAGATACGCACATTTATGATTTTCTTGATAATCTCAATAATGGCATTCACGGAAATAATAGGAGCTTTTCAGTAGCTTGAGATGTATACTCAATGAAAGTGTATGCTTCTGAACAATTTTACAAAAAAGGGCCATAATTTCTCAATCAGAGCAAAGGTGGGTGGCGGCTGCAGGACGCAGTGTACTGGCAAAGCAATGCGATGCTGTGTCAGCAACAACTTGACAACTGACAGTTGCTAAATACTTCTTGCATTTTGTGCGGCGTAATAACGAGGCTGTACAGCCAGCTAACTACCCCATTGGGCTGGGGGAATCTTAAGCACTGCTGACTGTTCCTGCATGTCGTAGGAGGCGACTTGTCATTCTAGCTCTCCTTTTACTATTTCTTCATTCTTCCACCTTTTCCACTTCAGCAGGTGCCTCCCAATATAGTTTTCACTTTCGCTATAGGGGATGTTAAATACCAAACAAACAATCTACTAACTGTACTCTCTGGCTGCAGTTATTATATTTCTAGTAAACGTGTTGTGGAGCTGACAATTTTCCCTTCAGGTGAGAAAAGCCTATGGATTATACAAGTTCATTTCCCGACGCGAAATAAATAACCTCTTTCCTCCAATTTAGGGATCAGTTGGACCACACTTCAAATCGTCCTAAACCTAGTAATACAGCTATATATCGTTTTATTTACTTTGTTGACACTTTTACACTCACTAAACACGATAAAAGATTTGAAAAGATATTCATCTGATGTATCTGCATTGCAAGTTATATTTTTCAATGGAAAAGAATGAGACACGTTAAGCAGTGCTGGTCTCGTATTTTTACAAACTGTCTACATACCTTTCAGTGATTTCCCAATTTACGTGTGTCAAGATGTGTTCATACACTTATGTATATATATATATATTACGCCGGATCTGTCATATCAGCGGCTTCGCAAATTCGCTTTAATTTTCTGGCGTATCTATCACTGTGACATCTGATACCATATAATCAATTAACTGTTTTAAGGCGCATAACATTAATCACAGTCAGCTTCTTACCCTGTAACTTTTGAGTTTCTCTTCCTCTTGGTATAACTCATTTTCGCAGTTGTCGTAGTCCAAACTCTGAAACAAACAGTTCGCCGTTAATCAGTTTCTCGAACAAACAAAACAAAATTACAGTTGCTTGTTCCATTGGTCACTTTCACAATTGAATGTCCATCTGCCAAACAACATACAAAACGAACTACTAAAAAACACAAAACAGCCAGACAAACTGTATCTACAATAGTCACTCCAACAACATTCTACAAAGTTCCATGAAAACACCCGCAAGTACACCTTTCACTTTACATATGTGCATCATATTTTCAAGGCTTGACCCAGAAACCCAAAGATAATTGGAACATGTATAGACTATCAAACAAGCTTGCTTGACCTTAAAATAAAGGTATAACTTCATTATTAGACACATGCTTTGTTGACTCACATCCCTTCTATGAATTATAAATTCGTTTATTTTCATTGTTTCGAACCCCGTGTAACTAAAAAACTGATACCCGAAAAAGATCCGTTTCACACAATTAACTTAAGCAGGATTTTTTCTGAGGTTTTATTAGGTTTTCCTGCACCTCAAATTTTGCATTTAACATCTTCGTAACCATTTCATCTTTTCTTGCTTCGGTACTGTTGACCGCTTGATCCTAAAACATAAAGCGTTATTCATTCATAGAGCAATAAACTATCTCGTTAGATTTGTGATATTGATACCTGAATTTGACGTTGTTTCGCCAATGTTATTCCCTTGCTTTCTTGAAAACAAAGGCAGATTTTCTAATTCTATGACTGACATTTGACACATCAAAGTACGTATTTATTTTCAACCATTCATGCTTTATAGGTAATCAGCAAATAGAGTTTTCTGTAGACTATACTTCACATTGTCCAGATAGAAACTGTTTACGAAATTAACTATGAACTTTCTTACCCTTAACAATTCTGTTTCTGAACTTATGGTCTCTCTCGATGCACTCGATACCAGCCCACCATTCTCTTGCACATTCGATTCGGTATTTGACTGCATTTTTGATCTTTATAATCTCTTGACCCTTACAGGATTGCTTTAATGCCTTTCAAAAAGGGACACTGAAACCAACCATGACAAGCGCTCAAATGAAAAAAAAAACATTGTTCTTCATTGTGTTGGATAAATGTTTGTTTAGTCCATCTTTGTAATTAAAAAAGTGTATGACAAAAACACTAAAATGACCAGTGTGCCTGTATTTCAGCGCACAGAAAATGCTTTTACAAAGCTAAGGCCAACCTTTGGTATTTATCTATTGTTGTCTCCCAAATCCCAATCCCTCCTTCCCCCATTTCATTTCGCATGGTCATGCAAAGTAATTTGACCGCTGAGCAGTCATAATTAATTTCGGAGCAAGCTGAAAAAGCTAAGATCGTGTGCGATCTTATACATTTTTTGTACGAAATGTGTATGCACATTACCGTACATTTCGGCAGATTAATCGCTCAGTAGATTAACCATAACCCAAAAACATAAATGTACTTCGTTTCAATTCAATACATTAACCGCACCACTAGAGTAACAGCACCCAAAACTCAACAATAAAACGCTTTCAAATAAAAACATATCATTAACTAATTATTGACTTTTCAGCATTGCAGTGCTTTTCTGTTGGTCCATAACCTTTCACTTCTTCAAGAGCATTCAGCTGAAATACAACTGCACACTGTCGTCTTATGTAATGTAAGTACACATTTCCGGCTCTTATGAATGTACTAGAAATTACGAGCAAAAATGCCGGTTGTAGCACATTTGGTTTTCTTCACTGCATTAGTTGCACTGCTAGAATAACCACAGGAAAGGTTCTCATTTCGCAAATTTGTTAGAGTAAAAATGGTTAATCTACCGGAATCTACGGTAGGTAAATTACAAACTATTACAAAAAAATCACAAACAGGAAGTGCTATGCTTTCATGTGGTTGTTTTGCTTTCATAACGCCTTTGAACGTTTTGATCAACTCGAACTTGCGTCGAAAGCAAACGTAAACATATAAAAGGATACTAAACCATTTCACGTGTTCCATGATTTCAAATGTGGAACGACTGTACAGATGTTAAGTTAATAAAATAGCTCACGAAACGGGGAAGGATGAGGGTGGGAGGGGTTGGTATTAGATTCAGCGACTTCAAACTATATTACGATTATATATAACGATTTTAACGTAATAAAGTCATATGCCTTTCTTTAATTTCGCTACATCCGTCAAAAGTTAAAAGAACTTTCCGATCCAAGGAATACAAATAGAACTGGAAGTCCATACGACTTTCTGTTATCGAGACATTTTGCACACAAGATCTTGTTCAAAATATACAGATATTTTACATAATGACATCGAATGCGGCACTCGTTCGTTCTACTTACCACAAACGAATCTTCCGGAAGTACGCCGCAGGCGTACAATTCCAGCATTTCAACAGAAAAGTTTAACAACAAATCCCGGAAAAAACTTTGTAGCACACATTTTTCGGCGGCCGGCAAAACTTGGACCTAGGTGCACAAATACACCCTATAATCTTTCTCTATGCAAGGTTTAAATGGAATCCCTCAGGTAGTCTTTTACACCTATAGCCACAAAAGACATCCCATCCAGATGTTGACGGCCTAAGTCGGCCTAAGTCCTTAGGACACATTTTTGGCGGCCGGCAAAATATATCCAGATGCACAACAACAACCTATATTCTTTCCCTACGCAAGGTTTAAATGGGATTCCTCGAGTAGCTTCTAAGAAATATCGCACAAAAGACAACATGTCCGAAATGTTGACAGACGGCAGACAGACGCGTGGACGGATCCGAATTCCAGTGTCCCGCGCCGCGCCTCGCGGCGGACGAAAAACTACCCATAGTCGATCAGTAGCGAATCACCTAACAAGCCATTACTAAAGGGACAAGTAAGTATTTATGAAACACAAGCAGGCCCCAACCGACCCCCCAAATTCATAGGGGTATAAAGCGATGACGGACAGACGGACGGACACCCCAAACCTATAGGCCCCAATCCGAAGGGTTGGGGCCTAATAAAACACCGGAATGTAATGGAGGACGACGGACAACTGGTGTTCGAAGAATGTGCGCCGTATGAAGGGTACCGACCCAGATTAAAACAAGAATGTCGAGGAACATTG
Source organism: Protula sp. h YS-2021 (assembly GCA_949752745.1). Classification (NCBI taxonomy): domain Eukaryota; kingdom Metazoa; phylum Annelida; class Polychaeta; order Sabellida; family Serpulidae; genus Protula; species Protula sp. h YS-2021. Next base: position 21,088,250 of record OX457028.1, read on the forward strand.
CAACATTGCAGCCAGCCGAGCCCAACGCAAGAAGAGTAAACCACTTTCATTGTTGCTTACATTTCATTGTTGCTTACAAAATCATACATTCAGCTGTTGTATAAATACAAAAATATGACTGCACCAAAGATATGTTTCGGTAAGATGGACCCCTGTCTGAAAATATTACCTCCCTCCCATCCCCCAACAACAAAATCTTTCCAAAACTAGTGAATTTAATCACTAGGCTGGAATTTTACTCTTTTTTTTTTTCAAATGTAGATACTTGTGTTAACAGTCACTTGTCGTTCTCTTTTATTGCAAAGACAAAGTGAAAGGAATTCACCACGACTAACGCACCACCAAAGCAACTGTCATATTTTTATAGATCAAATTTACTAAACAATGAAGGGAGACATAGCTTTCTCTCTCCTTATGGCTTTTAATTGTAAACTGTCACTCAAACAAAAATGACTTCAAGGATCAAGCCGAATCCAACTTTTCTTGAAGGGGATGGGGGGGGAGGTTTCAACTTCTGATTCCTTGAGTTTAAAGTTTAAGAAAACCACAAGCTTAACGGTTATTTTTTTTTTCGAATTCAGGGGAAAGGGGGGGGGGGCACGACCCCTGACCCCCCCCCCCGGATCCGCCACTGAGAATTTTTCTTTGCAGTGTCTCATGTAATCGGCCCTTTTTGCAACACACACAACTCTTGATCGACTCCAAAGGCTTAGCACACATAGGAACTACAATGCTTAAAATAGGTCGTGGGGAAATCACAGGTTTCTGTTAACATTGCATTAAGACATGCATACACAAGACGATCTTTTCTACTGATTCAATCCGGTCAAAAGTAACTCGGTTCGTGTGTGTCGGGATAGGGGGGCGGTGGTGAGGGTCAGGAGAGGGGGGAAAGAGAGGGGAAAGGAGGGGCGGCAAACAGATATTAGATCAATTTACAAAGTCCCGTCATTATGGCTCTTTTCGGCCGATCGCAAAAAAGTAACTTTCTGGTAGAGGACCACTTAGAGATTGTACACGAGTAATATTAAAAAGATCCAACCAAAACTATAGGAAGGGATGCATGTTGAAAAAAAAAGTTTAACAACATTTCCAAAGTCTCGTTATTTTGGTTTTTTCGGCCGGTCTCGAAAAAAAGTAATTTTCCGGTCGAGAGCCACCTACAGATTGTACATGTGTAATATCAAGAAAATCCAACCAAAACTGTAGGAGGAGATACATTTAAAAAAAATGGTCATGAAAAGTCCCGTCATTTCGGCCATTTTCGGCCGATCGCGATGGTCTAATATAGTCCTAGAATCTATGACTCTTCGGTCTTCCTATGACAGCAAGAGTCACATTTCCTGTAATAGGAAATGTCATTGATGTCAATTTTCAAATCTCGGCGCTCGACTGGGGCCAACGGCGTTATTTTAGAAAGGGTGCATCACATAAATGGCCCAATTATAAATTATGGCGCACAAGTTTTATGGTCAGATAACAATTTTTACTGAGAGAATTATGTGTTTTCTTGGGATCAGGATATCGAATCCCTCATTATCGCCCACAACAACAGTGAATCCACAGTTGCAAACCACGCTTTACTCTGGTTTAGGAGTTTCGCTTCGCTGAGGTCGAAAATAATGCGCCAGGGTACTTCTCATGTTGCTCCAAGAAGCGGTACTCTACAAAGTTTCCGGATACCACTTCAAAGCCTCGCTATATAACGATAAGCAAATCAACTGCGCTCGCTCTGAGGCACCTCTGTGTCTACTTTATGCGCGATTCAAAGACCCATAAGTCTTTATTGGCATTGACTAAAGGCCCTCAAAGTTATGACGTCATAACTGTTGTGTTGTGTTGGAGATTAGTAATATTTGCTGTTTTATACAATTTTATTGTAAATATGTCAGACTAAATAATGAAATTAATTTAAACAAATATTATAAACAATAATGATTTCAATGATATCGAACTTTTTAAAAAGCTTTCAGGATTTGAAAAGATATCTTTGAAAAACCGATTGTAGTCAGGACTTCATGACAGAATCTGTCATTATCGCTCACTTTTTGTTTATATATATGACGAGTAAAAAAGGAAAGGAGTTTGAAGTACAACAAATTATTAATAATAATTTTAATTACTTATACTCTTATGATGCATTTGTGTGACAGAGATTGTGAGTAAATATAACAAGTTTTTGTGACTGTGTTTTAAAGTGTGAATTATTGTAACCAAGCAAGCCGCAAAAAAAAACAATAAAATAAAACAGACAAACAAAAAACAATATTGTGATTACAATATAAGAATAAAAAATACTTTATTGAGAGTGTATTATATTTCATGGAAATAGACATCCTCGGAAATCTGTCACCCAATAAAGTGCCTCGGATCCAAGAAAATAATATGGAAAAGTGTTGGACCTGTAAGAAACTAAAGTCTGGTGTTGAGCTAAGGCCACGAGGTGACAGACAGTGCAAAAAATGTCACGAAGAAAATGTTGCTGCTCTGAAAAGAATGCATACACCTTCCAACAGCAAACAAAGTGATTTATTACCGCTGGATACACATTGAACCGTGATTAAATCTAATAGAAAAGCAGACAAACGTGTTGATGCAAATGAACACGAAGAGCAAAACGCGATTAACAAAGACATTTTGATTGATGAACTCCTCTGCTTTATATCGAACAAAATTGATATCTTACCTCCAACAACGATCAAGCAATTGTGCGTTAATACATTTACAGATGAGGAGATTGAAAAATCAAAAAATCTACTGTACGATATCTGTGAGACAACAGATCGTAAACGAAAGAGAAAAGGTCCGGAAAAATCAAACCACAACATAGACGACATCATAAAATTTTTGATGGAACATGAGGATGAGCTCCCGAAATTTGCTGCACTTGAATTATCAAGACTACCTCCTATCACATATAACAGCATTGATGTGTCTGTGCTACTAAGTGACATTACAAAAGTTCAAATAGAAGTAGACCAAATAAAGGAATGTCTCAAAAAGCAAGCGAACACAAATGACAGTTTGAAAGAAACCACAGAAATAATAGTTCAACGACTTGATAACTTTGAAGAAACGCGCAACCTGGCAAAGGGACCCCCTAAAAGCTATGCTAGAACCACACAACGCAATATAATTGATAGATTATCGAACACCTATGTCAGAAGCACTTGGGATTTCAATGTGACCAAACCGAAAAAGACAATGAAAACAAAATCCGATGGCTCTATTGCAGACTCAGCTGAGAACAAATCTGACACTGATGTCATTATAGAATCTGAACAAGAATTAGCAAATAAGCAAGACACAACTGATGCAAATCAAACGACGAGAAAAACACACAGCAAGGAAGATGTAATACAAAGTGGAACCTCAGAAAGGAGAGACAATCTAGACCAGAAACAGGAAAGTGTTGATAATCTTGAAGAAACACATACAATAGCGACATATGCGAGAATAGTTGAACAAAGATCACCAGTAAAATCCAATGAGAATTTAGATGAGGTAGCACGTGAAGAGAATGACAAGGCATGGCAGTTAGTAACTCGTAAAAAATCATCAGGGAATAAAATTAACAACCAAAAATTACAATAATTGACAAATAATAATGTAATAGGCAAAGCCAAAAACTGTGGATTGAAAACATTGAACATTACCAGCAGACAAAGAATAGCTAATTTATTCGTGACACGATTTGATCCATCGGTAACTGAAAAGGACATAAAAGAGTACCTCACCAAAACCCTTAACCTTGACATCAAAGTGGAAAAAGTGCAAACTAGATATGACACTTATGCGTCTTTTCACATCACATGACAATGTGCACAGCCGGAGATTTTTATGAGTAGTGAGCTTTGGCCGGAAAACACTCTTGTTAGATGGTGGCGACAACCGAGAAATCTAAATGGCGCAAATTAAGATAATATCATATAATTGTAGAGGCCTACCAAAGGACAAAAAATCTACTTTTTATCGACCTGATATACATGAATTAATCAAAGACTGTGATATATTGTGTCTACAGGAAACATGGTTCACAAAACAAGACCTTGACAAAATCAATGGTTTGTACAATGGAATGCACGGAAGTGGAACAAGTACCACGGATTATAGAAATAAAATACTACAAGGTCATGCACCAGGCGGTGTTGCAATTTTATTGAATTCAAAATTAGATAATGCAGTGAAATACATCGATTTGGGTATAGACTGGTGCTGTGGAATACAGATAAAAGTTAATGATAAACAGTTTATAATACTTAACGTTTATATGCCGTATCAATGTATAGAAAACGAAGATGAATACGAATTTAAATTGGAACAATTAAAAACAATAATTGAGGAAATTGAAACTTCTTGTTTTACAATTGTAGGAGACTGGAATGCAAATACATATCTAGGTAAAATATCAAAGTTTGGACACTATTTTCATGCTTTCTGCGAAGATAACGCTCTGATTCAATCATCAAAATATAGACTACATGCAGATGCTTACACATTTACTAGCAGCAGTTGGGGTACAGCTTCCTGGTTAGATCACATTATAAGTAGTGAAGACTTTGACAATGCCATCATAGACATAGAAGTACTTTATCGCAAGAAGACCACATTCCTGTGTCAATGAAAATAAACTGCTCGAACATTCCAGACACAAATGTTAAAACACACAACGCTGTAAATGCAACCAGTATCAATTGGATTGACCTGAAGCAAGAAGAAAAAAACAAATATAAAGAGCTCACTGATATAGAATTATCTAAAGTGATTGTAAATGCAAATGCTTTATCTTGCAGAGATATAAACTGTAAAAATCAAGCCCACAGAGAGTTTGTTGATTCTATGTACAATCAAATTATTGCAAGTCTCAATACATATGCAGATAAAGTAACCAAATATAAAAACACAAAAAAGAGTACGTATAATAAACCTGGGTGGTCTGAGTATGTCACAGAATTGTACACACTATCGAGAGATATGTTCGAAATATGGAAACATGCAGGTAAACCCAGACAAGGGACTATATACGATAATTACAGAAAAACTAAAGCTAGATTTAAGTATGCGAGACGATATATCAAGAAACATGAGAATCAGCTGAGAAAAGAAAGTCTTGCCAATAAACTACAAAAATTATCAATAAAGAACTTTTGGAAGGAGGTGAACACGATGACTAATGCAAAACACCTTTACCTTCGTCAATTGATGGAATTACAGGAGAAGAAAACATTGCCGAATTATTTCAAAATCACTATAGCAACTTGTTTAATAGTATTAAAAGTGACTACAACTACCCAAAGAGAGATGAGCACACAAAAGAACAGAAAGAAATAGGAGTCAGTATCGAGGAAATGAAGAAAATAATAACTGAACTATATGAAAATAAACAATGCGGGAATGACCGAATTAATGCGGAACATCTAAAATATGCTTCAAATAGACTAATACCTTTACTGAGCTTATCCATCACTTCGATGTTTTACCATGGGTATTTACCTAAGGATATGCTGAAAGTTACACTTGTGCCTATAATTAAAAACAAAGTACAATCTATTTCCTCCTTTGATAACTATTGGCCAATTGCAATAGCAACAATAATGAGCAAAATAGTCGAAAAAATAATATATAATAGAATCGAAACACTGCTAACAACGAACCCAAACCAATTTGGTTTCAAGAAAAAACACGGAACAGACCAGTGTATTTATGTGCTCAAAGAAGTTATAGACATGTATAAATCCCTTGATGCCACCGTATTTGTATGTTATCTCGATATAAGTAAAGCATTTGATCGTGTAAATCATGATAAACTATACCAAATACTAGACAGAAAAGGTGTGCCGGGGTACATATTACGACTGATTATATACTGGTATGAAAATCAACTTTTTTATATTAAATGGTGTGACACGATTTCGCAATCATTTCGTGTATCAAATGGAGTAAGACAAGGAGGTATATTGTCACCACACTTCTTCAACGTTTATATAGATGAACTTAGTGATACATTAAGGAAATGCAAGACTGGATGTTGTATAAACGAAGTACTTTTAAATCATATAATGTATGCAGATAATATGGCACTTATTGCACCTTCGGTCAAAGGATTAAAATGTTTGCTAAGATTGTGTGAAAATATAGCTAATCGTCTAGATATAAAGTTTAATACACAAAAAAGTGTTATAATGATATTTCGATCAAATTTGATGAATACATGTAACTTTCCGAAATTTTACTTGAATGGTCGTGAACTGAAAGAAGTCACTGAATATAAATATCTTGGGTGTATTATAACAAATGAAGCAAGAGATGATAAGGATATTGAAAGACAAATTCGTACATTCTATGCTCAAGGAAATAAACTTATACGAAACTTTGGCATATGTACCATTGATGTTAAAATAACATTGTTTAAAAGTTATTGCACAAATATGTATGCGTCGCATCTCTGGCATTCATATAAGAAAGTGACTATAAGAAAACTACAAAAAGCATATCATAATATATTGAAACAATTTATGGGTTTAACAAAATATGACAGTACAAGTATGACTTGTAGCTTCTTCAATGTCAAATCGTGCATGGCTGTGATGAGAAATTTTATATATAAATTTATGCAACGTCTGAGTAATTCACCAAATGTAATAATAAAAAATATTCTTCAGACCAGTGTGCAACACACATCTAACATTTGGATACAAATTATACGTCAATTATATGTAAATATATATGTATGTATTAGTTAATAATTCTTGTTTATTTATGTACAAATATGGAACTGTATGTACAGAGTCTGTAAATAAAAATCATCTATCTATCTATCTACAACGGTAATGATTTACAACTTCTGTCTTACGCTTTCTTTAAAAGAAAATAACACGGAAATAACCACAATTCTCCCGCAATAATTGACATTTGTTTGTATACAGGGATCATACTTTATTACGTGAAAGAGAAACAATAATTTTTGCAATTATCCACCAAAAACTTTGGAATTGATATTTCAAAATGAACGTAAAAAAATAAAACGTCAAATATTGTGGGTATACAAAATAAATTTATACCTAACTCTGCATTTATCAACTATTTTAGTATATATTTTACAAATAAACTATGACCCCTTAATTTAAATTTTGGGTCATCTGACTTTGCTCCTGTGACATTTAAAGGCCGGAATGTAAACAAACACTTGACAGGTGGGTGCGGAAGCTAACTTTTCTGCTCTTTTATGAACAAATAAAAAATATACAGCTCACTAAAAATCGCGCCTATTTTGCAAAAAGGGTATTTTGTGCATGAACTTTCAGTAAATGTTTGAATTATTGGGGCTGGTGTGCAGGATTCATGTCTCAGAACATTCAAAGTTGATCCCTATTAGCGTAACAATGGAAGGCTTCGTAGCTCTGACAGAGAGATATACGATGTTATACAAGTCAGAGCTGACTCGGAGCTACTTCTCCTACGAGTAATGCTTTTAAAGAAAAAAGTCGCCAGTTCGAGCCTCGGTGTCCTTGAACGTGCACCGAATGATCAAGAGCCTCGAAAATTGAGATCAATGGCCATTTCTACTGCAGGAACTGTGACCCTTTCTGTCCTAGGAAGATAGAAAGGGTCCGCTGGGACTAATAAGCCAATTCGCACTTTTGACTTTTGCCGAAAAGTTTTTGCGTTTCAGCTGAATTCAGGTGGGATAAGGATATAAAGAAATGATAGGAAAAAAACGGCAAAATTCAACAAAATTCCATTTTGCCAGAAATATAGTCACACGTTGGTTATTAAAGGGACTGAATAATATGTAAAATAGTTTTTAAAAGATCATATGATGGCTTTATAAGTTCGAAAGTGTGCATGTTGAAAGAAAATTAGAATTTTGATGTTTTTCTCTTATCATTTCTTTTAAATTTATCCCCCAACATTTTCAGTAGAAACAACACTTCCACCGGAAAAACCCGAAAGTGCGAATTGGCCTACTTGGAACTATTTTACAGGCTACGAGTAGATTTGTTCGTGCACAACATGTAGGAAAACAAAGAATGCATTATATTAAATAAAACATCGATTGAACCTTTGAAAGAGTTTACAGTTGCATATATAACTACAATACTATAAATAAAATTTCCACAGAATGGAAAGGGAAAACTGAAACTGTATTTATATTTGGATTTTCCTGCTTTTTGGTGAGTCACATGATGTAACGAATCACGTGGCAAAACAAACCACCCACATTCTCGTTATCGTTCAAGAGCTAACCTCTTTAACACTTCGATCTGTTGTTTATCGTTGTTGTTCAACAGCTAACCTCTACAACAGTTGTGTCTAACCCCTTTTACTCCGCAGACCCACTGGGGATTTCGCGCAAAATCGTACTCACAAACGAGAGGAATCACTTTTTTAAAAAGTCACTAAAATATAGATTTTAGTGACTTTGACACTCATATTGATCCTTTTCACCAATGTGAGAGAATACTCAACACTGAGGGATGGACAGTAAGGCTAGAAGGAAAGAAATATCCATCCGTTCTGTGTTTCCACAAAACAGATTGATCTCCTCAGAGGTCAGTTGTATTATAACATCGGTTGTGTGTAGCACCTACTTACTCCGTTGATCCACTGAGGAGAATAATACTAGAAAAAGGTGAGGAACTACGGGAAAAAAATCATAAAAATCCGTGATTTAAAAAAAGAAATATAGGTATAAAATAGAGTGACCAGTGTACATAAAACATTTAAGTACAGACTTATATCACACACTTTTAATCGATACCCATTTAGTTTCTTGCTTTTGTAAACAAAAAGAAATATCTCCCCGATTGAGCGCATGATTCTCAAATAACAATTTTCTATTTTTCTTTTTACTGACATAAAAGACACATTTCTGCAAACAAAAATTAAAAAAAATAACAAAACTGTGAGTGGCAATGCTTACTAACAACATGTCCGAACATGTCAAACACTATTATTGACCAGCCGTCACCTATTTGCCCTTTCAGAAATACATTTATACCATTTCTAAAATAAGACTACCATAACAAACGTATTACATGTCCTTAAAAGTAGCCTTTATCACCTTTATCCTATTTTTGAAGGGGAGTGAAGGGAAGGGGATACGCCACTTTGACTTGTGGGTATATTAATCTTTTTTATACATGGCCATGTGTCATATATGTGTCTACAAAGTGGTCACTACAGCAAGTTTACCGCATGCCTTTTTATCCGGGGCTACAAGGTCATCACTAAAGTGGTTTTACTGCACATTCTTTGTTATCCGATACCGGATCGTGGTTACTAGTACTAGGTTTTATTCCTCGTATTTTTTCCGAGTCTGAAAGGTGGTCGCTCAGACAGGTTCACTCTACCTCCTTTTTTCCGATTTCGAAGTTGGGCAGTACAGCAGTTTTACTGTACTTATTTTTTTATCCGGATCTGGAAGCTATTTAAAACAGGAAGAATACGTCTTTTTATTGGATTATTGGAAGGTGATCACGGGTTATGCTTCAAGTCTTTTTATCCCGACTTTGAAGTTTGTAGTTACAAATGATTTGTTTGTTTACCTTATTACCCCCACCGTTGCGGCAAGAGTTTGCACCCTCAGTGCGGTTATAGTCATAATGTATACCCTGTCTTCTTACATTTCCATCGGCCAAAAAGCACTAGAAAGGCATTCTTCATAACTGTGCAACATGACTCACCTCGGTGCGAAAGTGGAGGGGGAGACATATTTTGGTGTTAAAGTGGTAAGCTGCTTGTCAAAACTCAAGATGACCCACTTTAAGTATAAAAACTACTTGCAGTTACTGCAAAACATGTTAACCGTTACATAATCACTACCATATACGAAACAGCTTGGCAATCAATGAAAACAAATTTGCTGCAAAAAAAACCGCTGGGCTTGTTAAGGCCTGTAACTACCACCAAAATATTCCTCTGTCAGTCATTTTCTTTCGTAATTGTTCGAAAAGAGGATTAATATCCCTCTCCATGTCCCCAAATCTTGATACGCCTCTGACCAAAACGGAAGTGGGATGAATGAATGAGGGGATGTTTTCTCAAACATTTTCCTAAATCAAGTGCGTGACATTTCTTGGCATAAACATGCAACTCAGCTTTTTAACTTTATCACATCCAGGGTGTTCTGGCAGATAAAATTTAATAAATTAGACCACAACTGACACTGAATTTTAACCGAGTGAGACGTTAAAACGGGAGAATCTTCTGGAAACAATAAAATCGCCAGTGTAGTTAATAACTGTGCTCAATCAACATCGCGGATGTGGGAATGTTGTGTTAAATACGGCGACTGCACAATATATCACGTAATGCTTAATAAGCACTGGCGTCATAAACCATTTTACAGTTAAGTTTCATTTGGGAAGCTGCACGAAGTTTGAAGTCGATCCGACCTTCCGTTATCGAGATTTTGCTAACAACAGACTTTTTCGTAATAATGCCATATTTTTATTTCATTCTCTTCTGGCCAAAATTTGACAGAATCTTTCTGATCTACCAATCTACAGACCCACGATGTTTTAACTTTCTCCAAGGGTCAGTGACAGAGAAATCTTACACACTTTATTTCAATGCAACGACGTCATACTGAACGCATGACTGAACTAAGCGACACTTAGACGAAGTTGAATGTTTAAACGAGTTTTCGTTATCGAGACATTTTGCACACAATATCTAGTTCTTAATATATAGAAAGATTTTACGTAATGACGTCATACGCAGCACTCATTCCAACCGCTCGCTCGAAATTTTGACGAAATCTTTCGAATCTAAAAGTCTACAATCCCACCAAGTTTGAAATTTTTCTGACGTATAGCGGTTAAGAAATTTTGCACCAAACATATTAACGTAATGACGTAACTTTATACTTAATAGCAACACATGTGTCCAAGGTTGATAGAACCGACTGATGTACCCAAGAAATAAATAGGCTAGTCTGACTTTCTGTTATCGAGACATCTTGCATACAGCATTTTGTTCACAACAGACTGACACGCACAGGTACATACATACGCACACACAGAACTTACAAACACTCCATTTCTTCCCCTGATCTTGGAGACCTAAGTAATTTCGATGCTGAATTAATATTTGTTGAAATAAAATTTAAGTTTTAAATCCCTGTATTTATGTTACATATATAAGTCATTGCCAGAAATACGAGGTTTCATCTCTGAGGTGTCGAACTGGTTACAGTTAATGTTATTCACGAGCTACTCTATTTTAAAATGCAAACGTCGGAAATTCAATCTTGAACATAACATTTTGTTCAGAACGTACAAACACTATACCTATATATAAATACCAGAAGTAATAAACGCTTCTCTGCATGTCTGAAGTGTGAATGAAAGCACGCAAACAAATAATAGCCTTGACTGGAAAAAACTCTTTTTGTGAGGAAATCACAGTAAAGAGAGCTAAGCATAAAGAAGGTGAAAGGGCTATAATTATAATATAGAAAACAAACACGCAAAAACAATAAGTCGTTAACAGCCAAAAGGTGTCAACTCTATTAAAGAAAGTTGAACTCGAACCTGCAGTCTCCCCTTTTATGTTTCACAATCTAAAGTTAGCTGTTTGTCTGGATCAGAGCAAGAAATATATAAAGGTGTATTATAAAACAATTTTCACTTATTTCGGAAAATTTTCAAGACAATTGCTTAAAGGGAAATAGAAAGACATACATAAACGTGTTTTCACCAACCTGGGGATCGTAGTATACTACAATCGTTAATCAATAAAAGGACCAATTTTTGTGAGGAATAAAACCAGTTCAAACGTGGAGAGATGCTTTATATTTTGTCATGGTTGTATATTTTGTTACAGTCACTGGAATGACTACAACTCTCTGCTCAACCTTCTGCTTCTGCTCAACTTTTTGCCATCCTTTTTCTCGTCCACATGCTCTTAATCGTGTCCATGAGGCTCCAGCTAGTGATTGTGCTCGTGCTCATTGCCGAGCTCGTGCTCGTGGGCCAGAACTCTTGCTTTATGTTATTTTACCTCATGGTAAATCGAATTACTATCATTTACCGATAATTGTTGTATGTTTAATGACCACTTTATTAATTAAGGTCTTTTCTTGCCTGTTTTTCTGTGAAATATTTCAATAAAAATAAATACTAACATACAAAATCAAGATTAAAGTACTTAAAGCTAAATAAAAACTAAAGAAACAAATCACTAAAGAAATAATCAACAATTAAAAGTAAAACACATAAATAATAACAATGAATATCCCCGAAAGGTGAGTAATATTGTCCAAAATGAATTTAAATAAGTCTAGATTACACCAAAGTATTACAGCCATAGAGAGGTTTAAAGTGCTTAATTTTTTATGTGCCTTTATGTGCCTTTGATGAACACCTGCGGACCTTTTAGACAAGAAAACAAATTAAATTGATCAGCACAGCCACTCTAGAACAGCTTTGGTATGCGTTGATTTTTTAGAACGGTGAACAAGCTAAATCAGGTGCAGAAAAGATTTCAAGGTCATAGAATACATGCTCAACGACAGAGATAGAAAATTTACAGAGATAAAATGAAGATGTCCTGTTAACTTTCTTGTATTTAGAAAGTACTGACATTTTGTAAATACTGTAATATTACACAAATACTGTATAATCGCCCACATAAAAACTCCCTGGACCTTGTCTTTTTAAATTGAGAATTTTTAAACTTTTTTAGTTTGGATAACTCTATCAATAGGGTCTCTATTTAGTGAGTTTGTAATCTACCATTTCACGGAGTCTCAAAGCTGTTATTTAGAAAATTTTGCAAGATATAAGCATTTAACACCCGTGGTCCTAGCTCCGAGACAGCTCCTCCACACTTTTACTCCGTATCAAGCCTTTTCAAGCCTTATATTGCTCAACTGGTAGGACCACTTTTAAATGTTTTAGGCTCTACTTCGCCGAGTTGCTCTTATCACATAAGTGGGAACATTTGTTGTATGTATGTGCTTTTGTCAACTTCAACTAAAAATTCTTATTTACTTATGAGGAAGAGGGCCAATACTTACTGTAGTTCTAGATTGATGAAATGATAAAAGACATATTCCACAGTTGGAAATAAATTTCTTTTGTTAAATATTGCAATTCGAGGATTGCAAAATTTGTAGGTGGTTTAGTCGCAGGGAGGCCATTGGTGTACCAACTGTGAACCATGCTTGTCCATGACCTTTTCAAAGGACTCCTAAGCGTGGGATGCTAATTTTGAAATGATACCTTCTGTTTTAACCAAACGCATAGTAAAGACCTGAGAGAACAACTCGGACCGCGTCTGACCTCAAAATTATACCCCTTTCTATGGGATGTTTTGGAAAGTCAAGTTAACACATGTGGCACCCTCTGAGACTTTTATTTAACTGAAATGTAACATTTTTGTCACTTATTATGATGTACTGTAAACACTTCTATCTCCTCTACCTCGTACAGGTTTTGGCCAAACCAACTTACATCAATGGCCTACACCAATCACTTGTGGTCTATCCGCTGTCAGTTATGCGTGTTTTTGTACGTTAACAATTTTTAAAACTGCCATTCTTCCCACATTTTTTGAAATTTCATAGCAATGTTCCCAAGGCAGTGACATGCAAGGATTTTTGTTCTTTTTTTTTCTTTTTTTTGTTTTGTTCTGTTGTTTGTTGTTTTTGGAGTAATGACATTTCGAACAGTCAGGATGCCACTTGACAAAAAGCAAAAACTGACATTTTTAATCTGTCTTGAAATGTTACTGCTGTTAGATTTTTAAACGGACTACTAACACAACTGTTGTGTTTGCTACTTAAATCAAACTAGTAAAGAACAAGCAGCCAAATAGTTCTGTTATGTTTTCAAATACTCACCGCTGTTTCCTGTTATGGGTTCAATTCTCACAGAGTTCTTGCATAGCAATTTCTTATGCAAGTAATAGGCGATGATCGGTGGTAGACCAAAGGGCTTAATTACACTCATTTATGTCATGCACAATAGATATTCTAGCAAATGTTTATTAAGGTGCTAAAGCTACAAGCTGTAACGGTAAAATGCAAAACGTTTATATCTAATGCTTTTTATGCGGTGACTTCTTTGGGGTGGCCTTATCACATCAGTGGGAACGGTCCATCCATGGTTTGTATTTATGTACATACGTTTGAAAACGTTTTCTTAGAATGCTTCTTCCTCTTCGGTTTTGATCGGATTCCTTGCAATTATTTGACGAATATTCCCTAAGTGGTCGGTTCTTGAAAAAATACTTTTTTGGCAATTCGTTCCAATTTGACGATATTTAAAACTTTTGGTGAGGGTTTCTTCCAAAATGCGCCGGCTTCTGCAGTTCGATTGGGTTTGCTTTAAATTTTAGAATAATGCTCTTTAGGTGATATTTAATTTTTTGTGCACACCCAAAAATTCACTTTATGCTCCCGTTTTAAAGGATTTGTCAAGTTTTCAAAAAATAGCTCTTAGCAAATACTTTTAGATTGCTTTAAGTATGTAGGAAAATGCCAGCCTTTAAACATTTTTCACAAACAAGTTTCACAAATGTTCCTCTTACTTTTTAGTGATATTACAAGCCTTTTACACTTCACTCACTATATCCCAGTTGGCAGCAATGTTGGTGGACAGTCTGGTCTTGTATTAGGATGTAGCAACCTTTTCGCATGATTCGACTCTTTGTGGATAGCATTCATATTTTTTTGAGTTGGAATTTTAGTACACAAACACACTTTTAGTGACACTGTTTTTAAATAATGCCCTGGAATTTTGAATAATGTGCGCAAAAGAAAATGGCAGGAAAATTGTGCAATTATGTCTGAGATCACCTAGCTGTTTTGATGATTGCAGCAAACCAATCAGAATAGAGTATATCCACGCCAACTCTGTACCATCCAATGAAAAGGAAGCATACCCAATCGTTTTTTTTTCAATATTGCTGACGGCGCATTGCACAATCAGCTGAAATTAGGTAATTAGGTTTATTTTTATGTATTAATTGACGAAATATTAAACAAAGCAGGTATGAGAATACCCACGCCAAATGATCACATGATTTCACAAGTTTAAGACTGGGTGTTTTGATCTTTGCATCATCATTCCGACAACAGATTTCGCACAATACACATCTTCTTTTGGATAAAATTGGAGAAAAGCGGTACTAAGCGTTCTTCAGTGGATAAGCAAGGCAACAAAAAAGCCGGTAAGTTTCTTTTGCCACTTATAATGTAGTTTATATATATTTTAAAAGCTTTTGTTTCACCAAATGATGAAAATGATAAAAAAGCATTTCATAATAACCATTTCTATGTACATCGCAGAGCTGGTGAAGCCTGATGCACAGACCAATGAAAGCAGCAAACGTGGATACATGTATCCACGTGACTCTTTGTATGACAGACTCTGAACGGACGGACGGACGGGTGAACGCGAAGGAATTATCATGGCTTATGTTTTACGCATTTTATTCACTCGTCAATGGTAAAACTGTATAAACATAACAAAAAAGATATCTTATTAAATAACATGAATAAAAGAATGAAGGAGACATGCAGCAGATTCTCTTTACAAGCCGAATTCAGTCATAATCTCCCACATGCAAAAATCACTAATTAGCATGATAATATCAATTTCATGTCTATTAAAATATTTTCTCACAGCACAAATGATAATCCTTAAAACGCATTTTATTGCAGAACAAATAGCATCAGTGCTAGTTTCGAACACTGGTCAGGTTGGAAATTGATTAAACATCTCAACCTGAGTATCGAAGAATCGATCAACTCTTTATCGATATAATCGATATAATTCTTTAATACTAACCGAAGTTAGGCCATGAACCCCTATTTATAGCATCACTGCACAGCTGTGGACAAACGTGCCCCTTCACTGTCGTCAATTTAAAGAAAAACAAAAATAAGAACTATAATTAGCTGTATTGTATTAACACCACCTCATATAATAATACTTGGAACATTACACGTGTAACGAACACGTGGTAACACGTGCTGACACGAGCCGTGGTATATCGAAGTGCATATGTACTACCTACATCATATAACTGTTTTGAATCACGAAAAAATGACACTGATGGAGCAGAGATACAGCTTTAATGGTTAGATTCATTAAGCGGCTATTTATCATAGCCAAAATCGAATAATTAGAATAATTATAATATTCTTATGTGCTTTCACACAAAATATTTGTAAGCACATGATTTCCTAGTAAGAGAACTCAGATTTGCTGTCAAACTTTTATGTCGTAGCACGAAATCTTCTATTTTCGCCCATTAAGCTCAAAGACATCAAGTAAAATCTCGAGCTACACCAGCAAGCGCACATAAAAATGTTTAAATACTCACAATCTTTCGAAAGCATTTAACTTCTCACAACGATTGGTTGATGTTCACTCGTCGAAAGACACATGGCAAAAGGGACGAAAAGAGGTAGGTCCCACTATTTATACGACACAAAATCCTGTTTTCAAGAATGACCGGCCCAGTGCCGAAACATGGCTCCCCAAAATTAGAGAAGCTAATTTTACAATATGAAATTAATAACAATATCAAACAATATTAACACTCAGTGCAACATTCAATAATAAGGATAATAACTTATCTTACAATTCTATATGCATTCTATAAAGGTTCCCCGACGGGGAATTACCCTATACAGACATCAAAACTGAATAAACAATGCTTCTTTAGGCTTCAACTATTAACACCAATTTATGAACAGGGCGCTCTAAATACATTACATGCCTTTTACGTTTTCCCTGTTTATCTAATTTGCTATCTGCGACAGCAAGTTTTACGCTACGAACAACATTATCATCAGAAACAAAAATCTCTGTTATACGACCTAAAGTCCACATGTTCCGAGGAACATTATCTTCCTTTACAATCACAATGTCACCAATTTGAAAGTTCCGAGTACGATTTTGCCATTTTTGGCGTGATTGCAAAACATGCAAGTACTCCCTTCTCCAGCGTGACCAAAACAAGTCTACTAAATACTGTACTCTTCGCCATCTTTTAACTGAATAGACATCATCACGGCTGAACTCTCCTGGGGGAGATACAACAATTTTAGTCTTCATTGTGAGCAAATGGTTTGGGGTTAGAGTGTCAGGGAAATCAACGTCGTTTATATACTCTAACGTAAGTGGACGACTATTTATTATAGCAGCAATTTCGCAAAAATACGTTCGGAGGGAATCATCGTCAAGTTGCGTTCCTTGTTGAGATAGGATAACATTTAAAATGCTACGAACGCTACGTATTAGTCTTTCCGATACGCCGCCCATGTGGCTAGCGTTGGGTGGATTAAATCTAAACTCAAAATCGCAATGGTTTTGAATCAGAAAGTTTCGAACCGCGTCGTTGTCAATTGAGTCTATAGCCTGTTTTATTTCGTTTCGAGCCCCAATAAAATTGGTACCTCTATCCGAACGAAGCAAAGCAATGGGACCCCTAATTGAAATTAGGCGACGAAGCGTATTGATAAAAGAACTTGTGTTTAACGAGGAAGCAACCTCCAAGTGTACAGCCCTTGACGAGAGACAAGTGTAGAGCACACCCCAACGCTTAATTTCCTTGCGATGTTCTTTAATGAAAAACGGACCAAAGTAGTCTACTGCAACGTTAGTAAATAGAGGACACGGCTCTAAGCGATCACTTGGCAAATCTGCCATCTTTGGAGACTGAAACAAGGTACGAACCTTCCTACAAACCACACAGTTATGAATGTATCTTGAAACACAAGAACCTCCACCTACAATCCAATAC
The DNA here is from genome assembly GCA_949752745.1 of Protula sp. h YS-2021. Lineage (NCBI taxonomy): Eukaryota > Metazoa > Annelida > Polychaeta > Sabellida > Serpulidae > Protula > Protula sp. h YS-2021. The sequence goes on from OX457028.1 coordinate 21,106,013, forward strand.
CCAGAAGCTCTAATGTCATTTAGAGTCATTCCTCTACCTTGATGTTTAACTGCTAGGTGACTTTGTCGAATAATAAGCTGCGTGAAATGACCGAACGCGGGGAGCAGAATTGGATGTTTCAAATTATCACTAAACTCAGATCTTCTAACCCTACCTCCTACTCTCAAAATTCCTTGACTGTCTATGAATGGGTCTAACTTTGTAATGGGACTTGTTTTCTTAAGACTTTGGGTTTCGCTTTTAACTATCTGAATCTCATCATGAAATACCTTTTGCTGTACTAAAGAAACGATGAGCAATTCCGCTTCCTTGAGATCTGCTACTTGAATTGAATCATATAAACGACCTTCACTCTTTTTGATTCCTCAAATCTTAGCTTTTAAAGTTCTTCCAAACTTCAAACATAAGGCAACAGCTTTCTTGAGACGATATAAAGATGAAACATGCTCGAAACGCTCGAGCGCAAACTCTCTGGACGACTTAATTGCAAAGGATTGTGTCCTTTTTATCTCAGGATCACTGCTAACTAACTGTCCATCTACCGAGCCAAAACTTGAAAGAGGAGCACTCCATAAAAACTCTGGGCCATTAAACCAACGTGAATTTTGTAATCCCGCTGCAGAGCTACCTCTTGATGCTATGTCTGCAACATTCTTTGCGCTTGGGATGTAATTCCACTGTTTCATTTCGGTATTGCTGTGAATAAACCCTACTCGATTGGCCACAAATAAATGGAAGCGCCTGAACTCATTTGCTAAATAGCCAAGTACGACTTTGCTGTCAGTCCAGTAGAAATGTTTGGGTTTTGAATAACTAAACTCCTTTGCGAGATATAAAGCTGCTTTCACAGCCACAACGCAGGCAGCTAATTCAAGCCTTGGAACTGTCATGGGTTTTATTGGAGATACTCGAGACTTCCCTAGTACTAAGGAGACATGGGGAGAACCTTTCTCATTTAATAGTCTTACATACGAACAAACCCCATAACCTAGCAAACTGGCGTCACAAAAATGATGAAACTCTACTTCTACAACCTGAAATCCTTCAGGCTTCACGCAACGCTCTATTTCCATTTCACGAACACCAACAAAATCGTGAAGCCACTCTTGCCATTTTGAACGCAAATCATCTGGTATGGGATCGTCCCAATCAAGACCACTAATGCAAAGTCGCTGCAAAATTCTCTTTCCCACTAAGGTAAGGGGGGCCAGAAACCCTAGTGGATCGTAAATCGAAGCCATAGTAGACAACAAGCCTCGTCTCGTGAATGGTCTATCTTTCAGCATAACATGAAATTTGAAAGTGTCTGATTTAATACACCATTCTATCCCTAGAGCTCTTTCTATCTGCAAACTACCGAATCCCAAATCTACATCTTGTACTTGGTCTGCTCTATCATCTTTGTCGATATTTTCTATCACTTTTCTTGAGTTTGAAATGAACTTATGCAGCTTCAACTTCCCCTTTAGACAAAGCTGGATAGTTCTGAAAATGAGATCTATGGCTACCTCTTCAGACTGAACGGACTTCAAACCATCATCTACGTAAAAGTTTTGCCTGATGAAGTCTCCAACGTCATACCCAAATTTGGATTCGAAGTCGGAAGCCACTTGTTTTAAACCAAAGTTCGAACAACCCGGAGAGCTGGTGGCACCGAAAATATGCACTGTCATTCTGTACTGAGTCGGCTTTGAGGAAGTATCACCGTTTTCCCACCAAAGAAACCTCACGAAATCTCGTTGTTGTGGAGGGACCCGAAACTGATAAAACATTTTTTGGATATCGCACATGAAAGCAACGTTCTCTTCCCGAAACCTACACAAGACACCGATTAGTGTATTCGTCAAATCAGGCCCACTCAACAGGCAATCATTCAATGATTTTCCCTGATACCTAGCACTGCAATCAAAAACAATGCGTATCTTCTCTTTTTTCGCATGGTAGACACCATGATGGGGAATATACCAAGCACTGGACTTCTCTAATTCCTCCACCGGGACCTTTTCTGCATGACCGCTATTGAACATGTCATCCATAAACCGTACATAGTCCTCCTTATACTTGGAGCCTTTATCTAATCGTGACCTAAGATGCTCCAATCGCTTCTGTGCTTGCCCTAAGTTATTCACCAAACCGTTCGGCTTACCATTCTTAAAAGGTAAAGGCATCTCATAGTGCCCATCATCAAGCTGTCTTGTTTCACTTTCCATGATTTCCAAAAATTTTTTGTCATCTTTAGACATACCTAAACCCTGAGTAGTATCCTGAAAATCGGACTCCAAAATGTTCAACACCTCTCGGGGAGTAATCTCTTTTGCACTTGCTCTAAATGAAATCTGTACGGGTCGATCTGAATTGAGAGCCTGATAAGTTAAGATCCTATGGCTATGCCCTATTGTATCTTCCAAATTGCAACCACCTTCAATGACGCCAACAATACCCCAACCTAAATCAGTTCTTTGCGCATATGGCCCATTGTCTTTGGAGGTAATCACCTCCCTTGGAACTAAAGCTTTCGGACAGTTATATCCAATTAGAAGACCGACTTCACAATTTCTCAGAGGCATTAACTTGTGCTTTACTGATCTAAGATGAGGCCATTTTTCTGCCATCTCACGCGTTGGAATGTGAGATCTATTCACTGGCATAATATTGCGAGTAAATACCGCGGGTAAACTAATCTTGAGGCTTCTGTCGTGACCTCTAACGATAAGACCACTGACTCGTTCACAATCAACTTGCTTGTGTTCAGCTAACATTGTGGAAAGCAACAATTTTGTCTTTGAACCCTCTACCCCAACGATTTAGCTGTAGCGTCCAACACAAAGGACGTGTCCGATTGAGTGTCTAATAACGCATAGACTAATATCTCCTTCGACGGATCACTAACGTGAGAAAGATACACCGGTACTATCATCGAACTCAACACACCCTCATGAGACACGCTCAAAGACACCGCACCTGAACACGCACCACTAGATTGCAAAACATTAATTTCCTTTCCAGGCTCAAAGGAAACTGCATTAGGTCGTAATTTCGATTTAGGACTTGACTGACCGTAAGACGGATCATGAATAGCTGTAGGATGTCTTTTTTTACAAGTGTCACAAGTTGACCTTCGTTTACAATCCTTGCTAATATGACCTTTTCCTAAACAACCGAAACATAAGTTGCTTGACTTTATAAATGACTTTCGATCGTCAAGAGACAACTTGAGGAACGCCTTGCAACTGTTCAGGACATGGTTTTTCTTGCAATGATAACAGCTCAGAACCCTTTTGGCTGAAGTGCTATGTGCTGTACCTTTCTTAATCCGACTGCTTTTTTCATCCGATGAAGCCTTTAAAGAGCTGAGCGAAGTGACCGGGTCATTTGCTATGTCAGATTCTTTCTCCAAAAAGTTCACAAATTCCGAAAACGGCGGAAATGAACACCTTGTAATCTTCCAATTAGCCACAGTCCGACCCCACCTTGTAACGATCCATTCCGGAAGTTTCCCAAGAATTTTACGGTTTTCGCGATCGTCATCTAAAAATCGTAAATTGTCAATTACTTTCATTGCGCTTTCAGTTTGACGCAGAAAGTCAACTTACTTTCTAAGGCCTATGCTATCCTTGCTTGCAACCTTGGGCCATTGCTCAAATTTATCGCGAAAGGCATTGGCAATGACAAACTTGTCACCAAATCTTTTTTCCAACAAACGAAAAGCCTCGACAAAACCGGTTCGGGAAGGAAATAAAAAACATCCTTCAATACAAGTCTTGGCTTCTCCACTTATGTACCTTTTCAAAAAATGCAAGCACTCTTCCTTAGGTACAGAACGACTAGTGATTAATGTCTCGAAAGCCACCTTCCAACTTGGAAACTCTAAAGGATCGCCCGTAAAAACGCTTGGTTCAGGAATGGGCAACCTTGCCAGCGACAATTGGGAAAACATTTCTTTGTAAAACTCTTGTTGGGGTTCAGCCTTGTTAGATTCAGCATTGACATAAGATCTGAAATAATCTTCATGATTGATATCTTTATCTAAACCCGCTAAAACTGACAGATCACTGTCGGCAACATCTGAGCTTTCAATACGACTTATAGCTTCAACCCTGGCCTTAGCTATCTCTAACCTTTTTGCCGCCTGTGTTTTTTCAAGCTGTCCCTTTTGTTGCAACTCGACATCCAAATATTTACATTTAATTTCAAGCTCAGCCACCTCAGCTGCGGCTTCAGCCAACATAGACTTGCTAATATTTGACTGATTCGATGCCATTGAACAAGCACTTTGCGACTTCTTGTCAGAATGCTTACTACGTACTGAAACATTGCTACGGGTTTCTAACATGAGTTGATTGATTGTGATGCCAACATTGAAAAGCACTTCGCACGACCTCGCCTCAATCTCCTCAAACTTATCTTGAAGCTTAGGATCAACCTGATCATTTGTCAAATGCTTTAAATCTTCGAAACACGAACTAACACTATTTAAAGCAAATTCATAGCCATCTCTAGCCTTCCTTAAGTCTTCAACACTAGTCTCTTGTGACAATAAACGGCTAATGACTACCGAGGATTTATTCAGTGCTTAAACCCTATCTTTGAAACCCTTTATCAACTGTGAAATCTTATACTCTTTACCCCTTTGGGTGAGAACTCGTTGGCGAGCACCTCTTCCTAGAGGCTCTTCTACTTTACTATCACTCTGAGAGCAAAGTTCACCTGAATCCAGTTTGAATTCGGGCTCATACAAATCTTTCGAGTCAATTGGAGACTCCAAACGTTCGATATCAGAGAGCAATTCCTTGAAGGGACCCTTTATAGACATCGTGACCTTAAACAACTACGGCTCTTAAAAAAACAATAAAAACGATAACTTTCCTAACTACAATTTCGCCATGGTGGAAGGCTAAATCTTCGTAAACATCAACTCAAGCTATGAGATAAAAATTGTCTATCATCTGCCTATCAAACAGAAACTTCAGTTAATAGCAATATCATCTCCCTTTCAATTTAACTTCACCTCGCTGCAATGATTTCCTTTAAATGTGATTACTATAATTGAAAAATAAAATGAAAGAATATTTCCCAACGGTTCAGCTGACCACAAAGTCACTGGACATCCTAAGTTCATTCAACTACGGAACAGACGCGACACACTAAGAAAAAAAATTAAAAGCAAACAACATCCCGCAAAACCAGCAGCTGGCAACGATGTCACAAGACATACAACGTCGAACACAAAAAAAATAATAAAAATAAAAAAATAAAAGAAATAAAAATAAATAATAAATATTCAAACCTTTAATGAACGTGCTTGAGATTTGACTTAAAATTGTTTAATTCAACCAACGGGCAATTTCAAACACTGAAAGACGGCAAATAGCCGTCTCTAAATACCTGCCGCACAGACACACGGACGTACACTCTGCAAATAAACATCACACCCACCTACGGACAACAGCCGCACGCTCAAACTTACGGGTTGACACACAGACGGACAGCAGCCGGACACTCTCCAAATAACTTCCCAGTTGACACACAGACGGACAACAGCCGGACACTCTGCACACTACTTCCGGGTTGACACACAGACGGACAACAGCCGGAGGTAGTTTTAACTTATAACTCCTTGAGTGCTGTACACACAAACAACTAACGACCAGCACTATACCTTCAGTGACTTTATCTAAACACACGGGCAGACGGCAAGCCTGACACCTTTAACTTTAAATCCCCTTAAAAATTTAAAACTAGTACACCAAAAAATAAAAAAAAACATGAAAAGATACAGTGAGAAAAAAGAGAGTCCGTAAAAAGCAAACTACGAACGCCGAACGCACCACATCGTCTCTTTGTAGAAAAGATAGAATTTACCCAAGTGAACCAGTCTAGTTGCTTAACTTTCAGTCCTTGTTAACAGTTGCAAACAGCACTCCCTGTTGGGTTGCGTAGTGGTCACTGCTGAGCTATGTAGTGGTCATTCACGGGGTAGCACGTGGTTGTCCGCCGGATGTAGCTGCCCCATCTTCGTTTTACTATGACAGACTCTGAACGGACGGACGGACGGGTGAACGCGAAGGAATTATCATGGCTTATGTTTTACGCATTTTATTCACTCGTCAATGGTAAAACTGTATAAACATAACAAAAAAGATATCTTATTAAATAACATGAATAAAAGAATGAAAAATGCAAAAATCACTAATTAGCATGATAATATCAATTTCATGTCTATTAAAATATTTTCTCACAGCACAAATGATAATCCTTAAAACGCATTTTATTGCAGAACAAATAGCATCAGTGCTAGTTTCGAACACTGGTCAGGTTGGAAATTGATTAAACATCTCAACCTGAGTATCGAAGAATCGATCAACTCTTTATCGATATAATCGATATAATTCTTTAATACTAACCGAAGTTAGGCCATGAACCCCTATTTACAGCATCACTGCACAGCTGTGGACAAACGTGCCACTTCACTGTCGTCAATTTAAAGAAAAACAAAAATAAGAACTATAATTAGCTGTATTGTATTAACACCACCTCATATAATAATACTTGGAACATTACACGTGTAACGAACACGTGGTAACACGTGCTGACACGAGCCGTGGTATATCGAAGTGCATATGTACTACCGACATCATATAACTGTTTTGAATCACGAAAAAATGACACTGACGGAGCAGAGATACAGCTTTAATGGTTAGATTCATTAAGCGGCTATTTATCATAGCCAAAATCGAATAATTAGAATAATTATAATATTCTTATGTGCTTTCACACAAAATATTTGTAAGCACATGATTTTCTAGTAAGAGAACTCAGATTTGCTGTCAAACTTTTATGTCGTAGCACGAAATCTTCTATTTTCGCCCATTAAGCTCAAAGACATGAAGTAAAATCTCGAGCTACACCAGCAAGCGCACATAAAAATGTTTAAATACTCACAATCTTTCGAAAGCATTTAACTTCTCACAACGATTGGTTGATGTTCACTCGTCGAAAGACACATGGCAAAAGGGACGAAAAGAGGTAGGTCCCACTATTTATACGACACAAAATCCTGTTTTCAAGAATGACCGGCCCAGTGCCGAAACACTTTGCTCAAGATTATGAATGATCAAGAAAATCTAGAAAAAGGAACATGTACTGTTTTAAAGCAGACGTACTCATTCCTGCCAAATCATTTTCTGTATCCCGTGGAAATGATGGTAGAGACTTCAAATTTTGTGGGAAATGTAAAGAGAACTGCTGTGGACGTTGTAAAATACTTCTTCCTTTTAAACCATTTCGCAAACAGTGTGGTAAACAGGGAACAGAGTGTGCGTACTGCCACCGCACGATACCTGAAAAAATTATGTTTAATCAGATCGCAAGTGTAACGTTTGTGGATGAAAACATACAAATTGAGTGAGAAAATATGGAAAGAAAGAGAAGAATAAGTAAGGATAAAGACTGCATAATCCATTACATTTTTTTCGCAAAAACATCATACATGAAGTTTAAAAATTGGTCACACCTTGTTTTCAGATGAGGCATGTGATGAATATGATGGGCCCAGAAAGTCAGTGTCACTGGGAATTGGAAATTTACGACTAGTTTTGTCACCTAACCTTGATTTTATAATTACCAATGTCTCGTCTCGCAGTATTTCTCTCCCTATACAGATGTATAGGGAACTAGTACAACACTTGCGAAAAAATAGTCAGCAGCTGCATGGTGCCAAGAATAATAATTGTGTCTATTATAAAATGAAATCAGTTGAGCATTTCTCTGTAAATGTCAAATCCCTTACTGGCTTGTAAATATTGGCCAATGGCTTTTTGATAAAAATGGTAAATGGAAGTTTCTTGGCTGAATTCAGTTGAAACGCTTAGAATGGAATGCCTTAAAAGAGGCTATTAAGCAACTGGATTTACCCGAATAAAAATCAAGACAAAGATAATTATGTTCTCCTGGGTAAAACAATGCTGAGGAAAATTACTTCACCCAATTATTGGGGCAGTTGAAGTGTTATTGGATAGTAATAATAACAAATGAGTGGATAAACCAGGAAAGGTGTAATGTAATGCTTGGGATAGAATGGAACCCTCTTCTTTATCACCAGAGAGGGTGCAGGAAGTTTTATTACATAAGTCCTGTGAAAATCAAGAAGGATTAATTTTTGACCGGTGTGGTGCTGAAAGAGGTTTAAGTTGACATTGCCATGAATGTATTTGTCATTATTGCTATCCTGAACGTTTCTGTAAGCTCTGTGGACATATAGATATGTATAAAATTGTATAAACATAGATTCTAAGTACATGGTGTATTCGTGTGCATTCACTGTTGTATAATAAATAGGAGCAAACCTATGAGTGTTGAGTCATTCATTCTCAAGCCTAGCAAGATTTAATATGAGTGATTGGGAAGAATACTTAAAAATTTATATAATCCCTCTCACAAGGGTGCTTTTAGTGGACATAAAAAGCAAAAACTGAGTAAAGACGGAAGGTCCCCAGTTGGATATCACAAGATAAAGAACAGGTGACGAAAACAGGCTGCATATGGTATTCAACAACTAGTTAAATATAAATTTAAGCGAGATAAACTTGTTATTCAGGGTACTGACAATCTATAGGATATGGACTTAGCTGATGAAAGCGACAATGATGGAACAAGATATCTTCTGTTTGTTGTTGACGTTTTTTTCAAAACATTTGTGCTTACAACCTCTAAGAGTCCAAACCCATACTTCTGTTGTGCATGCATAAACAAATATATCCAACAAAATATCAATCACTACACGACAAAAAAATGAAACAAGAATCGCTTTACAACAAAAACCCAAAGCCTTAAAGTTTAAAACTGGAGATATGGTTCGCATAACTAATTGGAAGTATCCATTTCAAAGTGACTATCAGCAAAAATGGTCTGAAGAAGTATTCAAAATCAGGAAGAGATTTCGACGTAGAGGCATTCCCACGTATCAGCTACATGATTATGAAAATGCACCTACAGATAAAATATTTTACCAAGGAGAACTCCGGGAAGTCTAAAAAAGCTCATGATGATCTTTTAAGAATTAAAAGAGCTTTGAGAAAACGAAAACGTAATGGGGTAAATGAACTTTTTGTGAAATGGAGAGGACGGCCTAAGAAATTCAATATCAGGATATATGTTCAACAAGTAAGAAAGAACATAGCTTAAGATATTCTGCATTTATGCATGAAAAGTGAAAGATGTAACATGGTTATTTTTGTCAAATTTTTGGAAATTAATACACAAGACACCATGGTTTAAAAAGACACGAAAAGTATAAATTTATATGGGTACAAACACAAGACCCTCGAAATATATTGTCGCACATGGCGCCGCAACCGCCGCACATGACGCCGCAAATTCAAGAAGACTTTCATTTTAGGCTTCATTTACTATGTCGGACAAATCTACATGGATTAAATACTTTGCTTCAAAATGCAGAAGATGTGATTACACCCCCACCAGCTAAAATCTTAGGGTTTCATAAGATATGGGAACGTATGTATACTGAAATGCAAGAAACTGTACCCAGAATTGAATTTGCACAAGAATACCATCACTTTTTTATATGCAATATCCCACGGTTTTCGTCTTTGATGATCTCATGAAAGATGTAACAAAAAATAAAGATATCTTAGAGCCCTACACAGAAGGCTCTCATCATTGCAACTTGTCCGTTGCCACAATATTTCAAAATCTTTATCACTACGGACGTAAAAACAGAACATTAAGTTTACAAAACCAATATCTGATCTTGTTTAAGACATCTTGTGATCAAAGCCAAATATCAATACTTGCTGGAAAGATGTATCCTGGTAGCTCCCAATATTTCATAGAAAAATTCAAGAATGCCACCGAAAAACCATATGGATGATATTTACTTGTTGATTTGAAACCAGACGCACTAGATAAATTTCGTCTCAGAACTAATCTATTACCAACAATCAAAGGTGTTATTAAAAAAAGATTTCTTTTAGTTCTAAGCTGTCCAACCCACATTGTTTGCGATCTAGTATACGCTTCCTCCTTTGATATGCAAAATCACGTGTTGCATGGCTGCAGAGACAAAATAACAAGCTTTGAGCATGACGATAAAAAAGATAAAGCAGAACAAGATTTAGATGATCGTAAAGTGTTTTTTTATTGTAAACATCTGGGAGAGCAGGTGATACAGTAAGAGAGAAGCAGCTGACACAATAAAGTTGTCTAGTGTATTAGAAAGGATTTAGAGAATGATATATCACTCACCAAAGCTATAAATAGAGCATTTCAGAGTTGGAGTGGGTATTCTGTTACCTGATTGGTTTAATATTTCGTCAATTAAGACATAAAAATAAACTATTTACCCAATTTCAGCGAATTTTGCAATGTTCCGCAGCCATATTGAAAAAAAGCTTGGGTATACTTCCTTTTCGTTGGCTGTTACATAGATGGATATACTCTATTCTGGTTTACTGCAATCATGAAAACGGCTTGGTGACCTTGAACACGCTCAGACATGATTGCACAATTTCCCTGACATTTTCTTTTGCGCGCCTTATTCAAAATTCCCCGCGCATTATGTAAAACCAGTGACGTCATCAGTCAGGTGATCAAAATAGCCAATCAGGACAGGTGTTGCAAAACGACTGATTATTACCAGGTGGCGCGAAACGCCTGTTTTCTCCCTACTAATAAGTTCTAGTCTAATACTATTCTTACAGTGCTACCAATGAACTCTGTTCGTTTATTGCATAAGAAATCGCTATGCAAGCACTCTGTGGAAGTCGAATCTTAATAGCTTACAGCAAAGAGTTGTGACTAAGAACATACAGTTATGATCCTTTTAATTTTCTTTATTATTCTTTATTTTTTATACTTTTTTAAAATAGCGTCCAACAACGTAATTTTCAACGAAAAGATCACCTGAAGAAAATTTTTCTAAAATTTATAAGAACTCCAATCAAAATTTCGGAGGAAGCACAGCTTTTTGGAAATTGGAACACAGCTTGTTTTTAAATGCTTTCACATGTTCAGCATTTGACGGATTGTAATTTTTCAAGTTAGGGCTACATATTGAGCATTCCTACAAAAGTTTAAAGCAATCCATCAAACTGTACGCAAAGAGGCAATTTAAGTAAAAGTTTCCATGCGCACACACAGACGACATATGCATCAACTAGCGTTGATACATCAGTCGACGTAATTGTTCTGAAACACATCAATGAAGAATAAAAAATGGGAATAGCCCACCGACTAAAACCGGTTGAGTTGGAAAACAAACGCGTAAGCCGTATCTAATTTGACCACTGATTATAAAATGCTTTCTATTATGATTCAAAAATGACACTGTATTTACCTCTCTAGGTTTATTATTACAATCTCACAAGGAATATTAAATCCATATTTGGTTCGTTCTTTGATGCTAATATGGAGTGGGCGCTCTTAGACTGTATATGGCGTTTGATGTATATCGTGGCCCTTATGAAAAAGGTCACTTGCCATTCTAGTTTAAAAATATGCAATTTCATAAAGAAATGAATTTTGTAGAATCCCTCTTTAATGTGGATACTTACAAGATGACAGGATAGGATAGGGAAATGATATTGAAATGTCACAGCAATATAAAGGTGAATAAAATCTAAACCTTAAAAACATACCTTTTCAAGCATTCATTAAAATTTGATACTTGTTACATATCATAAATAATTCAATTTTCGTCTCTAAAGAAGAAGGCTTAACGTGCAAAATGAACGTTTTAAAAAGCTTCTCGTTTCCAATCGTTTTGCACTGCATAACGCCCCCTTTGTAAATCGATACACATCAGCGATATGGAAATGCCATAGCAATATCTGGTGAATTACATCACAAACGATTGTGTAGTTCCTAATGACTCCCTCTCCACAGAGTCGTGGGGGCAAAGCTGGCTGGACTAAAGTTATCCGGAACTAAGAGTTATTTTCTTTGTTGGATGATAATACAACATATATGTATCATGTAATAATCCTACAAGACACACTTTTAATGATGCATGCACATAAAGATATGGCTGTTAGTACTGCAGTTAAGTTCTTAAAAGTGGAAAAGAAATCACTAGTTTTGTGTTTACTTTTCATCTGTTGACAGTTGAGACTGGAGTAGAAAATTTGCATAACATAAAATTTCTGGGTACAGTTCAAAGGCCAAGGACGCATGGATTACTCGAAGCCGGCGGTTTATTAACGACGGTTGCCGGTTTACTAATCAATAACTGTGGTATATGCTGTTATTATAATACAGCTGACCTCTGAGGAAATATGTCTGTTAGGTATAAACACAGAGCAAATGGATATTTTATAAATGAGTACTATTTTCGCGGAACCCCATGTGGGTGTGCGGAGAATCAAGCTGTTACACACAACAGCGTTGTTATAAAACATCTTACCTCTGAATGGATCTATCAATTATGTATAAACACAGAGTGTATGAATATTTTGGAAAGTAGTTTCATTCTAAATAACATATTATCTGAATCTCGAGTTGGTCTGCTGAGTAAAAAGGTACTATACACAAGAGGCCGAACTGCAGTAGAGGCTGGGTGTTTGGCAACAACGAAACAACAGACCAACCCGCCGTAGAGATTGGAACGCAGTGGGAGTTATGCAAATTTGGAAACTTACCTTTCGGTTTTTGTTTACTTTGCATAGCGCTAACTTTCGCTAGCGGGTCACTCCACGTGTTATCGTAAAAAAATATGAAAAAATATGTCTTCGCCGGAGCATAAAGAGTTGTCTAGTAGTGAAAAATTAGATTTAGTCCTCCGCTCAATCGATTCATTGAATATTCGTGTTGCGTCGATCGAGCAAAATAACAGATCACTGGATCTAGATCAGAGAGTAGACACTGTTACTAAAAAGCTCAATGACCTCGAAGCATCATCGTGTTTTAAGAACCCCCCTCCAGTTAACAGGGCCGATACCCCTTCAGGGTGTAAATACGCGACCAGCTTTATCAGCCTCCCAAGGGAGCACACGGGTTTAGCCCCCGCGGTCCAAACAACATATCTGTTTCCGCCGCGGATGCTCGGGACGAGTTCAAAGGTATACGCGATAAATGCGCCAGTATTGATATCCCTCCAAACTTTAAGCTCAGTACAGATCGCACTGGCGTGAAAAGGGAAGATCAAGGCAAAATAAACTTAATAGCCTGTTGTGCAAAGTTTTCTGAGACTCTAATGAAGCTAGCCATTGCCAATGAACAAGACCCCGAATTGATCAAAGAGCAAGTGTTTACCATCGCTGCCGCACAACAGAAACTTTTACAAACAGAGTACTCCGCAATCGTCGTAGAGAATTCTTTCGATCAAAACACCGCCAAGTTTTTCAAACAACTTCGGAAGCATACGGGTGCTTTCGATCAAGAGTCCCTATCGGATCTCAAAGACGCCGTAGCCGTCTGTGCTCGTTATAAACCGTCAGAAAATCAGTAGAGAGGAAAGCCCAACTACCGTTATTCTCGTAGGGGCGGTCGTGGCCGTGGGCGACAGGACGTTTATGCACAAGTTTCTGGTTATCAACAGATACCCACGGCCCGTTTTCAACAGGATTACTAATAATGTCAACATTTGTGGCAGGATCCCTGCAGAAAAACATTGATCACTGGATCAGCATAGGTGCCATGGCTGAAATTATTGATTGGTTAAGGTATGGGGTTTCTCTTCCGTTCAAGTCAGTGCCAGATTCATACGAGTGTAAAACCACTCGTTTAATGTCGCACAATCTGTCTTTGTAGACCGTTAAATTAATTCTCTATTAAAAACAAACGTTATTTCGCAAGTAGCAAACAAACCGTTTTGTGTCAATGCCTTGGGTTGCGTGCCCAAAAAGAACAAAAAGTAAGGCTCATCGTAGATTTGCGTCCATTGAACAGTTATATAAGTGTTCCTAGCTTCAAAAACGACGGGATTGATATTGTATGTGGGCAAATTGAATGTGACGACGAGTTCATATCGGTTGACTTGACCAGTGGGTACCACCATATTTTGGTTCATCCGGATTTTCGTGGATTCTTAGGTTTTTCTTAGAAGAAAAAATACTATGTATTTAATTGTTTACCATTGGGGTTGAATATTAGCCCATTTTACTTTAATAAAACTATTCGGGCAGTCGTACAGTATTTACGCTCACAGTCCCTTAGATACACTTCTTTCGTTGACGATGGATTGTTAGCGGCACAGCCCGATAAAATTCATGATCAAAAGCAGTTTTTGTTAGACACTTATAAACGTTTAGGTTTTCATATAAACCTTGAGAAATCAGAACTCACGCCCAAGAAGGAAATATTTTTCATTGGCTACGTTTTAAATTCATTAGGGGATGGCAAACATCCATGGATATCCATTCCAAATTCTCGCATATACAAGCTAAAACGGGACATCAAACGCTTAAATAAAGGCTCCGCCTCGGAACGATTCTTAGCTCGGGTATGTGGGCACTGTATTTCATTCAGCAAGGCAATTATTCCCACCAAGCTCTTAGGAATTTATATCGTCTTCAAAGCTCCTGTAAGTCCTGGTCGGATACCTTGCCCCTAGATAACGCGAGCATCGAAGATTTAATATGGTGGATCGCCGCGCTAGAAAATTGGAAGGATAAGCCCGTCACAAAAAAGAGTATCGATATTCAAACCTTTACAGACGCATCCAACAGTGGTTGGGGTGGTGTGTGCAACGGGCTAGAGGTCTCAGGCCCGTGGACAACAAACGTCAAGTTTAAATCTATCAATTATAGAGATTTGCACGCTGTTTTTCTCGCAATTAAATCGTTCGTACATGAGTTAGCTAACAAATGTATTCAGGTGTGGTCAGACAATATCGCGACCGTTGCTCAGTTAAACCACTCGGGTGGGAATATAGAAGAGCTAAACACCTTAACGAAAGCAATATTCTCGCTGGCATACCGCCACAATGTAGATATTCAGGCAAAACATCTGGCCGGGTCCTTAAATTCTCATGCAGACAGACTTTCGCGCATTGCAGAAAACAGTACGCAGCATTGGAAACTGAACCCGCGAATTTTCAAAATAGCGAACAGGTTATACGGGAAACATACCATAGATCGGTTCGCAGACATAACAAATTTCCAGTGTAAAAACATACAGCAGCCTACTCTGGGATCCGTTTACCAGTGGTGTCGATGCGTTGGAGCAAACAAATTGGAAGTCCCACAACAATTTCGTAAATCCTCCAATCCATCTTATTCCCGATGTGTTACATGTGTTGAAAAGTCAAAAGGCAACGGCCACACTAGTAGCTCCGTTGTGGACCGCCCAACCGTGGACCAATACTCTTCTGGAGTTGTCACTAGCACCACCCTTCGCTTTACCCGACTCTCGGTTAGTAAATTGGTGCATAAGCAAAAACCCAGAACCACGAAAAAACAAGAAGTGGAAATATTTTCTTTGGAGGATCAGTGGGCAAACATGCTAAAAAAGCAGGGCTGGTCAGTCGATTCCACCAAGATCATTAAAAACTGTCTGGCTCCGTCAACTCTTAGCCTGTATAATAGGCAAATTAATCGTCTTAGGGAATTTTGCGCGGTTCATCACGAACATTTTCCGCCTAATAAATCGAGCGTCATAGCGAACTACCTCTGTACGGTCGCTGCCGTTTCGAATAGGCCGAACATCATACTCATAACCACTCTTGCTGCTGTAAATTATCTGTACCAGGTAATTGATTTAACAAATCCATGTAGCAGTCACGTTTGGCAACTACATAGAGCCCTGGTCAAGTCAGGTACCAAAGCTCCTCGCTCTCGGGTGAATATACTCCCTAAGGAACCATTCATGAAACTATTTTCCGAATGGCCGGATAACGAAGACTTGACCATTTCGAGGTTACGGCTTAAAAACATCACTCTCCTAGCGTTCACATTTATGCTACGACCTTCGAATATTGCTCCGAAATCCGTTACGTATAACCCTACTTCCGGCCTTGAGCAGAAATTGGTGTTTTCAACCGACCAGGTGAAGTTTCAAGAAAACGGGGATTTGCAAATCTCGTTTTTCGGCATAAAAAACGACACTCATCGAGACGGATTTTCGGTAACTGTGCCCCCAGCATCGGCGGAAAAGGTCGACCCCGTATCTGCTTTTCGTACATATATACGTCGTACAGAGCACATCCGACCATGTGATTCCAAGCCTGTATTTCTGTCGGTGAAAAAATCCCATAAGGCAATCACAGCTAGCACAGTGTCGACCATCCTAGAAGACGCTATCTATCTTGCAGGGTTAGACATTAATTTATACTCTGCGAACTGTTTCAGACCATCAGCGGCAACTCAGGCTGCCGAAGCAGGACTCAATTCGGATAAAGCCCGAAGCATTGGACGATGGAAGACCCCATCGGTATTTATCGAGCATTACGTATACGATACTACTCCAAGTTCGTACAAAGACTCGATGCTATTTTCAACAAAGAACTATTAGACTCTAAATTTAGCTACATATGTAAGTGAAAAATTTGCCTTAACGTACATTTCCCTAAATGGGAGTTATTGGAAAACTTACCTTTCGGTTTTTGTTTACTTTGTATAGCGCTAAGTTTATAGCATTCATGGCGAAAAGGATGCCGCATCGTTTTATGTGGATTAACCCCACGGATATATTTGTATATAGTGCATTTTAATAAAGATATCTCGCCTGGATGCACCTACAGAGTGCGCACTTCATAAGAAGACCCGCTACAGAGCAGTGCTACACAGAGCTATGGCTACACATGTAAGTGAAAAATTTGTCTTAACGCGCATTTCCGTAAATATATGCACCACAGCTTCACTCTTAGCCATATTCCATGTGCGGTTTCATAACGCAGTCAAAACACAATGTCTCAAACACTATGCAGATGTTTAATACGCTCTTTATCAAATCAAGTGCGGATAAACGTTAGGTATGTTTAGGAAGATTGCTGCACAGAAAAAAGTATCTTTTAGGCTCACAAGGAATGTTCTATAGATTATCGCCCACTGAATTCCAAGGTCGATTTGTTTTAACATAGTTTCATTGTTGTGTTCATCACGGGACTGGACTTTTTATGTTGGGCCAACTGAAAACAGCTTTTCTTACTGCTGGCTTGTCTAATAATCAGTGTGTCTTTGTTTCGGCAAACAAAAAATATTGGGCGATAATTAGTGTATTGGGTGAAAATAAGTCATAGATTACTCTTGCGGTTAGCTCCAAGAAGCGGTACGCTGCAAATTTTTCAGGCACCGTTTCAACGCCTCGCTATTTAACGATAAGCAAATCAACTGCGCTCGCTTTGAGGCACACCTGTGTGCTAGATTCAAGGACCCATTAGTTTTTATCGGCATTTGCTAAAGGCCCTCAAAGTACAACGATAATCGTATACAACTTCTCTGTTACGTTTTCTGTAAAAGAAAATAGTACGGAAATAACCCCATTCCCCCCGCAATAATTGACATTTGTTTGTATACAGGGAGAAGACTTTATTACGTGAAAAAGTAACAATAATTTTTGTAATTATCTACCACAAAACTTTTAAATTGATATTTCAAAAAGAGCGTAAAAATAAAAAGTCAAATATTGTGGGTGTACAAAATGAATTTATACGTAATTCTGCATCTATCAGCTATTTTAGTATATATTTACAAATAAACTATAACCCCTTTATTTAAAATTTGGTCATTTGACTTTGGTCACGTGACATTTAAAAGCCAGAATGTAAACAAACATTTGACAGGTGGGTGCGGAAGCTAACTTTTCTGCACTTTTATGAACAAATAAAAGATATACAGCTCACTAAAAATTGTGGCTGTATATTCAGTATATTGGGCATGAACTTACTGTTAATGTTCGAATAATAGGGGCTGATATGCAGGATTCGTGCCTCAGATAAGTATTAATGGAGGTGTAGTATCTTTGTTATCGGTTCGGCAAAAACTGGCAAAATAAAAGGACAGCTTTAAGACAAACACAAGCAGTGCTGTTCGTCCAACAAATTCTGTCCAATTACTTCTGATAGCACTGCTGTCCATGAGGCCTTCAACCAAATGTAAATTTTGTCAAAATTGGCCGATTTCTTCTTTCACCATTGTAATGTCTTCGCTTTTACGGCTTGGCACAGTCAGTGTCTATGGACATTCCTGTTAACACTAGCATGCAATTGTGAACATGATTTAGCAGAACCTATGAAGGGTTTTTTAGCGACACTAGCGAAGCTACTGGGCGTTGAACTTGAAATCTGACATTGTCGTCTATAGGTTGAAAACGTTTACACAACAGACAGAACCGCCGCATCAACGGAAACCACTTTAAGTTGATTATTGTTACAGGTGTCCGCGATCTACGGCGTCTCCGTATGTTTCCCTGCAAAGCTTCCGGCATTGTTCCTCAGTCTTATCACCGGCAACCCCAGAAGGACAAGAAAAAGAATACCCGAACAAATTGAAGGAAATAGTGAAAGAAATAAGCCAGTTAACATTGTTAGAAGTTTCAGATTTAAACGAACTATTAAAGGTAGCGTATGGCACGGTCGTCGTGTCCTCGTTGAACAATTCGTAGAGAGAAGCGTTTTCGTTTTTGTTTTCTTTCTTTTGGGGGTGGGATTGGTTTTGGGTTTAAAAGACTGGTTTAAAAGATTAACTTCAGTGGTTTTGAGGCAAGTGCATTTGCATTTTTAGCGCCCAACCCTTCGGATTGGGGCTTATAGGTTTGGGGTGTCCGTCCGTCTGTCCGTCATCGCTTTATACCCTATGAATTTGGGGGGCGGTTGGGGCCTGCTTGTGTTTCACAAATACTTACTTGAGAATTTTATAATGGCAATTGTGAAGGTCACTAGTTCTCGGAGAACTGCACTGGAGGGGGATTTCGTGTGGAAGATGGTCTGACTCGCTTAAAAGTGGTAATTTTTTTCACGTAACGTTCTTCGACCAATCATATATCAACAGGTTGCTTTATTCTGTCAGTTGTTATTTCTGAGAAGCTAAGCAAAATGCACAAAATTTGAGCATCTGTCTGCTTACAAGGAAAAGGCAGTCACTTAAGAATTCTGTGATTTCAACAGATGTTCTTTGTAAGTAGATGACCGGAATAAAGCTGAACGTTGTGGATTTTCCCGCAGTAGTTCGAGGGGTCTTGGGACAACTCGGCCCTTTGCTAACTCGGCCCCTCGCGAAAGACGACTCGGTCCTTTTCTGGGTCGACTCGGCCCCTACTTGAAAGACGACTCGGACCCTAACTATCGACTCGGCCCCTACTTAAATTTTTTTAATTTAATGATGAGTGAACTGTTTCCGCCGCATGAGTTAAACTTCAACGCTATAAAAAAAACGAGAATAAGAAAACTTTTTACTTTATTTCCAACAACCAGTACCAATTCACTCTGTGCACTGTGCACACATTCTATTATTTGTTGGCGTGGGCGGAGGCCCGCTTTGCATGTCAAGCATGTATCCAACGACATCTCACAAAATTATTTTCAAACTACCCAGTTTTCGATGTGATAAATCTGTTCCTCAATGATCAATGTCGGTGTTTCCTCTTACTCTTCCAGTAAAACTGTTTGACGTGGTTAGAACATGTAAGGTTTTTATACCCGACCCAGCGAAAAAGTATTAGCCAGTTAAAAGAAATAACTTGATTAACTCCGGTGAAAAGCTCCGAGATTACACATGATTGGCGGATCATTGGGCGATTGAAATCGGGAAAGCACTCAGCAATGGCATTTAAGGAAATCGCGAAGCTTCCTCATTTATAGTGCAATTAACCATCTATATAACTGCAATTACAGCACAACATTGAAAACGTCATAAAAAATTACCAACCGCAAATTGCAATAAATTCCTGCTGTCATAACAATATGTATTGCATTTTAAAAGAAATTTCTAAAGCCTTTCATGTCCCTTTTTAGAATAATAAAATAAAATAATTAAACACTTCCATGCCCCTGCAATTGAAATTGGAATTGCATTTCAAAAGAAAATTCAAAAGCCTTTTATCACTCTTTCTTTTTAAACCGAGTTGGCAGTGAGGGTCCGAGTCGTCTTTCGGTAGGGGCCGAGTCGTCCCAAGAATAAGGGGCCGAGTCGTCCAAAAAGGGCCGAGTTGGTAAGGGGCCGAGTTAGCGAAGGGCCGAGATGTCCCAACCCCGTTCGAGGTACAGCATGTTCATTAAAGCCAAAAAAAAAAAAATAAATAAATAAATGAATACATAAAAATCGGACGAGGCTAAGATCAATTTGGATCGGACTTTGCCAGGTCAATCACATGTTCATTAAAGCAGAGTGAGGCCAAGATCAGATACGGAAAATGTGTGTGGGAGAAATCTAATGTAATATGTATTTAGTAGGGTTCACAAAATTTCCGGTTCGGTTGCCGAGGGTTTTTTCGGTGCCAATTCAGTGTACGTGTGTGTCGGTGTAGAAAGAGTGACGCCAGTTTTCCACCCCCATCCACCCCCCACCCCCCCCCCCCCCGCCGTGAATAACATGGCCTACTACCGTTGAGAACTCCCCGCCCCCCCCCCCCCTAGGTTATGACGAATTGTCCAGGTGGGGTGAAACCAAAAGTTGGTTTTGAAAGGAGTGTGGTGGAAAATGCGACAACATACTGCTCGGAAAAACTCTCAAAAATCTCTCCCTCTTCCCAAATCAGGACCCTCTTTTCCTTAACTAAACTTATCATGTGCCACTGTGCCGTTATGTATCTTAAAAGTTAAAAGTGAAATCATTTTTTTTTTCAAACTTGCGTGTATTTCATTACTCAGCTGACCGAAGAACTATTGTGTCGGTTTCGAGCACCGAGAGTTGCGGTCTGTGACCGAATGAAAAATTTTGGCTTTTATGGAGTTCAAAAAGAGGAATGAAGATGTAATTGGTACATATTTTAAGTGACGAGTTTCGTGTGAAGACGTCATCATTGGTACATATTTTAAGTGGCGAGTTCCGTGTGGAGACGTCATTGATACATATTTTATTTAACGAGTTCAGTGTGACGACTGTCATTGATTAAAAAATCCTTGCTGGAAAAAATGGCGAATAATGGGTGAAATAGTAGTAGGGTTGTTCTGAGAAATCTATGGTATATTGTATTAAGCTTTAAGTGTGACTAGATGAACTTTCAGATTGATCGGCGAAGTATCTTTGGGGGTTACAGCCTTAGGTGTAAAATGTAAACATGTCTAAGACTTATTTCAAAAAGTTAACAAGGTGTGTTTCGTAGTAAAAAAAAATGTGTTTATAAAAAAAACCTGCTCTGACTCCAATTATTAATGCGCAATTTCTATTTTGCAGAAAACCTTAAAAATAAGCGATTCTCCTGTGATGTCCATGGGCGTGGCTCCAGCTGCGCCAGCGGTATGGCTTTACTTCCTGTTTGCAATCTGCAGTAGATGCGTTTTAGTTCGCATCACGTGGGGCCTACAGAAATGTTCATTTTATCTGAAAGTATTATACGTCTGTGTGGGAATAGAATAAAAAATACAAATCGCAAGTGGAAGTTTGCTCGAAGAAAGCAACAAAACGAATTAACGAACATCTACTGTAGTAGTAATAATGATAATATGACAACTTAAGTGACGAAGTTTTTAGACTAAACGTTTGATTATGTGGGAAGTAGGAAATCATTTTCTCTGAATAAGCGCGAGACACTAAAATATTTGAGTTATGCAGGGGGGAAAATATGAAGAAAACGAGCAGCGCATGTGGCATTCTTCCACTCACTATAGAATGTTCGTTGTTGATTAGGCACAACCTGAAGAGGAGGAGACTGCCGGCAAGAAATTCGAACAGATAGAATTTACAGTAAATTTGGTCAAGTTCGATGAATCCAAAAAAGTGGCACTAATTAAAGCTATCAAATCTGTCATGACGGGCATGAATCTTGTTCAGGTAAGACTGATTACCACATCAAGTAAAATTCTTCCAGTGAGAGCCTAAACATTCAACGAGATATTTCAAATGTTCTTCTTTTAGTGAAAAAATCGAATGATTCAAACAACAACAACAAAAAAAAAAAAAAACGAACAATGTTCATTGGGCACATTTGCAGTTTTCAATCTACAGAGTTACCGAGGATAAGCTTGGCAGAAAACTAATGGCGGAGTAATGAATTCTCATTTGAAATACATTTTTTTTAGAAATATGATTGATAATTATTAAATAATTAACACTTGACAAGCCTTTGGCTTGCAAGAGTTATATGAATTTGTGCGAGCAAAATTCGTCCTTTTTTTTTTCTTCTTGACACTTTTTCCGATTTTTTGTGTCTTCTTCTCCTCTGGCACTATGGGCCCTACGACCATGAAACTTGGGACTTATGAAGAGCTTGATCTGAACATGTGCATGTCACTTTTTATTTTCGTCTTTGATTTCGTTTTCTTTGTTAAAACGCCATGTGAAAAGAGTATATTTTTTGCAAATAAATGCGTAGCATCTAACGACAGCACAGAATACCCATTTGCTCAGTGAGCTTTGTGCCAGCTCTCACTGCGTAAATAGATAACAAGGCGTATGTCTGATCAGTCAATAAAAGTCAACAACAACCAAACACTACTCGGCTTATAAGACGTATTCAAGCTGTGTTGTTTGCAATATATTATTCAAGAAATAACCCATTGAAGGAAGTATTTTTGCGTTTTAATTTTTGTCAAGTGTTTAACATTTCGCTAGCGGAATGAGCTTCTAGTTATATTTAATTTAATGATAGATAACCTAGCAATCCCTTTTACACCCCCTCCCCACCTATCTGCACACAAACCCTCAATGTTTCCAAGTGGCAACAAATTTTGCTCAAGCTGTCGCACTCAGAAGTAGCCTCTAAATATTAATATATATATATAAGAAAACAACAGAAAGAGAAGTTACTTTTTCTTTATTTGGTGGTTGGGGAGGGCGTAATTGATAATTTTTTCAAGCGCTCCCCCCTGCCCCTAGGAGAGAGGGGGATGGAACTATACGGCAGGGAACATAACCCCAACGATAGGCACCTAACAGTTTTTTTTTTATTGCGTCAATTTTTGGAGTTTTTGCGTACTTGACCATATCTGTATGCAGGCAACGTGACAGCTGATGTCACCCGAGCACATGCTTGACTTTTTCCGTGTGTATTTATGGAATACAATACATGGTTAATGCCTCTGGGCATGTTCTGGTGATAGCGGATAATCTTCCGCAGTTACGGTCCTGTGTTTGCATGTTGACGACGTTTCGAATGCCTTAAGGCCATGTCCTTTTGATTGTGCAGAAGAGTTTTGCAGTGTAATGAGCAGGATGGCATTGACAATAAACTGTCCCTGATGATTGCAGGCGAAAAAATTTGTCGAGTCAGCACCGCAACCATTGAAAGAAAATATAACAAAGGAAGAGGCGGAACAATTAAAGAAAACGCTGGAAGAACATGGTGCCACTGTGGAGATTGAATAACACGATTTGTCAAATAGACTGGACAATCCTAGGCTGTTCCTGACTGGGGAGTGTTGTTTCGTTTTTCTCTCTCTCTCTCTCTCTCAGATTCGGGTGTTTTAAACAGGTGCGGATTCTGTGGTGTTTCCGCAAGCTGTGCAAACTAATTCTGGTTTAAAAAGAGGAAGAAAATAGCAACCTTCTTTCGTATTGAAATGGATGTTGGTTGACGAAATTCAGACAAATGTGTAAAACAACCCTGGAATCCGTACAGCAAACTGGTGGCATTCGTGGTCTTCAGGCAAATTCTATAACCATCATCTATGCAGTGATACATTAAGAGCATGTTTTCACTTCAGTCGGTTACATTTTTGTTTCTTTTCGCCAGAAAATATACACGCGCTACTTGCACATGGGTATGACTAGGTGTGCACTAGGCAATAGTTAAGTGGCCAAACCTCGCAAAATGGTGACGACATTTCTGTAAGTCGCCGGGTTCCATGTGATTCTGTTTTTTTTTTTTTTTTCACCAAAGTGCATTTTGGTTAACCAGTTGACTTATTTAATTTCTGAAAAAAAAACAGCAGTTGGCTCTTAAATTTGAGCCGTGCAGATGAAAACATGGGGTTGAAAAACCATTTTGTGAAGTCTGGCTGTGGGATCGCAGCAGCTGATTATTTAGTAACATTTGCAAATAAAAGCAATGGTCATAATGTTCGATTCCGTGGTCATAATGTTCGATGAATAAAAAATTTCCAGCTAAGCAAGGTGGAAATTTTTACTGTGCAGTTGTTATCGAACAGCAATGTATGTTAACTGGCCGGGTTATACCGACTTTCTGTGAACAATTTATCAGCTCACCATTGTACTGATGATAAGTTCACGAAAATAGATCCTGTAAAATCGACTTGACTACGTTTAAGGTCCTGACTGAATGTTTTGGGGAGCATAGAATTAATATCAAAAGTATAATCAGTTAATAAGATTTACCGTCAACAGTAGGCTGCAACAATTGGACCATAAATCTGCTCATTTAGAGCCTTTTGAACATACATTTTATGTGGAGTCAAAATGTATAAAAAAAAAAACTGCCTGGTTTCTTGTTTTGTCTGAAAGCTTTAGACGCCCAGTCGGTGCGATATCTGAACCAGTTATGCCAAAAGAGCATCTTGCATGCAAAATATATGCGTCATGGGTTATTTGTTCAGTATTTTAAAATGGTTTCCAGCCTGTTCATTTCAGTCAGTGTTAATGCAGCTTTAACACACCCCCTCCCCCCCGCCCATACTTTGCAGAGCCTCATGCAATGCAATGATTCTTCTAAGTTGTAAAATGAACATGGTGGAGTGGTGTCGGTGTAGTGTTTAACGTGACCCAGAATGAGATAACCTGTGAGATAACCAGCGGAATTTTTGTGTGTTGGGCTGCTTGTTGGGTGTCGTCACCCATGCCTTTATCAACCAATCTAAGCTTACTTCCGGTCTCTCCGGTTTATGTTTGCCGAACTGGGCTGTGTGGCGTTATGTACTGGGAGGGGAACCGCTCATTTCTCTCACCAGTGTGTCTTTTCTCGTGTTTGTGACATGACTGCACAAGTAGAGCATACACTTAAAACCAATAATAAATGGGGTGTAATTCAAGACGTCCTGATGTCCACGCTATAGTAAAAAGCATCAAAATATTCCTCAGATCAATAGTCACTGTTTTCAGTATGTTTGTTTGGACTAAAGATTCATATGAAATCTAATGAACGTTATGTTGCGTAATTTTTGACTGAAAAAAGGTAGCCTGATGTGCAACGCCGAAAATGTTTTCATGCGAATGTCAAAAGACCATACCTTGTTAAACAGTGAAGATGATAGGAAATAAAATCAGATTGAACATTATGTATTTCGTTTTTATTCAAAGCCCTTTATTAAAACAATAAGCAACAATTTAAAACCGCAATAGTACAACAACGAGTGGTATGAAAGAAATTGAAAATTTTCCAAAAATAACAAAAAAAAGAAAAAATGAATAATTAAATAAACATGGAAATTGGAATGCTTGGATAATTACTCCGGAGAAAAAGTGCAGACTAGTACGTCCTACAAATAAATGTTCCTTCTGAATCCTTAATAGCCATTTTTAACCCTCAAATATACAGAAGGTAGTTGAACAATCTTGGCGTCCAATCTAAACCTCCCTATTCCTTAGTCTAAGTGTGGATAGTTTGGAACGAGAACTTGCTAAGTACACCCTCGACAGTTGTTTTTGCCTCAGAACTTTGCATAATGATTGAAAGCATTTATTGCGTGTAACATGTCATTCCATTCTCAAAGTTAAGGAGTTCGGGAAAAAAATGAAGTTATGCGCTACTGGCTATTTATAGCATACTCGGTAATTCCCAACTGTCTTACGGTATTCAAGGCAAAACAATTGTAAAATCTCAAAATCTTATTTGTTGGTATCCAATAACTACCGCTCATTCGGAACTGCCCTTTTTACACCATAAACGAAAATTACACGTGAAGTTTGATGCATAACACATTTTGATTTGTGCCAGAACAATAATGATAATAAAAAGGTACTAAGACAAAAATAATGTCATACATTATATCACAGTTAGTATATGGACATAAATTAATCAGCTGGGTATCAGATCTTGCACCAAAGACATATATAGAATTAACTGGACGGTGTTTTTGTAACGCAAGTTTCACCACATAGCAATAGGCTATAAGAAAATACAACCAGAGCATAAAAATTATTCATTACAACGTCTTCAACGGCATTATAAACCAACACCACGAAAAAATTAATATTAGTTCAAAATAGATGACACAAGAAGACAAACCTGAGCACAGCTGCTGCAATTCAGTCACAGGTTGGAATAAA
Source organism: Protula sp. h YS-2021 (assembly GCA_949752745.1). Taxonomy (NCBI): domain Eukaryota; kingdom Metazoa; phylum Annelida; class Polychaeta; order Sabellida; family Serpulidae; genus Protula; species Protula sp. h YS-2021. The sequence goes on from OX457028.1 coordinate 21,132,283, forward strand.
ACAGTTTGCTGAATAGTTTTCACAAATTTTCATAAACTTCTAAGATGTACATATTAAGATAAAAGCATGTCAAGTAACCTGAAACATGAATGTGTTTATTTTCCTTGCGGTTGGAACTGCAGCAGGCCCACCACCCCAGGACAAATTGATATTTTCAAATAAGCCAAAGGTGGTATCTGTTACACGAGATCTATATAATCAGTGGTTTCATGAAACCGCTTGACATTTCAGCGATTTTATGAAACCGAAGGGCAAATTTCTCACATCAGGTTCAGACCTGGCTGCCCATAATCAAGCTTACAGAAATCATGTCTAACCCTGGACTGAGAAATTCAGTTGAGGCGTTTGGGAAATGGTGAGAGCCAAATGGGCGTACAACCATCTACAAAAACACAAAGTGAAAAACCAAAGCGCATCTAATACATTTCAGCTATAAAATAAAACGAGATGGAAGTTTAAAGCCCAATCTCTTGAATTATCAGTTTCATTCTTTACTTTGTTTATATAACAAAACAGCAGACGAGCAGTTTGATCACAGTTTATACAATTTATATAGCAATACAAGCAAAAATGATTAAAACAAAACCACAACACATAGTTAATGTAATAAGAGACATGTCCTGAATTCAACGTATTTAATAGGTTATCTCTCTTCTTAAATTTGGCCCTTATCCCACAACAAGAAATTAAAGCGTATTCAATTTATAACGCAAATACAAATATAGCAGAAAAAATCCACCTTAAACAGGACCAACAATTTAACCGATTTAACACTAACGCTAAAATTGGCAATTTTCGAGTAAAGCGTTACAACCTTCTCTCAAAAGTCCAAAAAGCAACCCACCCCTCTCTAACACAAGAAAATCGCAGGAGTGCACTGGCGGTCACATGATTCACCCCTGTATTGACCGCTTGAATATTAGTAAACTTCAAGCAATGCCCACGTCGACGGCTACATTGAGATGATAAAATCAATCACAAATTATATCACAGAGCAACAATCACAGGTATCGAAGCCCAACGCTTCAAACGGTTAAAACTATTGACAAGTGTAATGCTATCAATTGATTATGATTTTATCACTTGATTTTCAATACTACCTGATTGTTCCGGGACGGAATGGAAATTTAAAAAAAATTGTTAATGATGGACGGCTAAACAGATGAGTGTTCTTGCCATAAAACCCGGGGACAGCTCCTCTGGTAAAATAGACGAGCTGTTCATTTGGAAGAGAGTTCTTTCAGTCGCACTGCTAATTCTGTTACTGTCAGGACAAAGGAACTGGAAGGCAATTTTTTGCGGCGGGGTTGGGGATGGGAGGCTGCTGCCGCGTTTTCATGCCAGACATTTATCTGGGCTGGCCGCGCGATTTGGCACTAGGGCGAGGCACTGCGCCGGATCCGGAAGCAGCTGGCGGATCGTCATACGGGTTCCTTATAGTCTTCGGTTTACTGATTTTACTTCTTTTCTCCTGTAAACAAAGCGAATGATACGAAACTATCAGCACTATCACCAGAGTGAGGCCTCTCTCTGATCTCATTTGCGATTTGACTCCTAACGAAAAATCAAAGTACATTGAGATCCAAGGCACAAGAAACTTTCACTGTATATGAAAGAAAAAAATCAAACAGTGTATCTTTTTTTTTAAAAATTATATGGTAGATCGTCAACCTCTCTCTGTTTAACCGAGGCTGCTGAACGGCAACCACAACCCCACTCGAATTGAAATGACAAAAACATGTTGTTGTTTTTTTTTAATTATTTGTTTCAATTGTTCTTACATCCATTTTCTAAAGCTATGCAAAATCCACATCAATACTTGTTCAAATGAAACAGCAGTGCGTATAACCTACCCTCTCCTGATAGCGTCATTACGAAATAAAATAGCTATGTGCAAAACCTACCGCATCCTGATAGCGTCATTAGGAAATAAGAGCCGTGCGCATAACCTACTCATCTTGTAATAGCGTCACTACGAAATAAAAGAATTGTGCTCATAACCTACTTTCTGCTGACACCGCCATTGAGAAACAACAGAGCTGTGCGCAGAATCTACCTGCTCCTGATACCGCCATTGAGAAATACAAGAGCCGTGCGCATAGCCTACCCTCTCCTGAGACCGCAATTGAGAAATACAAGAGCCGTGCGCATAGCCTACCCTCTCCTGAGACCGCCATTGAGAAACAGAAGAGCCGTGCGCATAACCTACCCTCTCCTGAGCCCGCCATTGAGAAATAGAAGAGCCGTGCGCATAACCTACCCTCTCCTGATAACGCCTCTCGTAGTAATCCAGCTCCGATTCATCCGGTTTTCTCATTGCCGACATACGCTCGGCCAAATCCTCGTCAATCTTGTCATAATCTACGTAAAATACATCAGTGATAATGCACGCTTCTTTATGTTCACATTCACGTAATGTGGCAACATTTTTTAGCGACCCAGGGATGGACGAATTGTTGAATTCCGTGAGAAGTGATTTCACTCAATGCGTTCGATTAGCTCAGGCAACTGGAGCGAACGCCAGTCCCCAACTTGGAATGACTAGTTTTAATCCCCGGGCGTCATTGTAATAGGTTTTCTTTAACAAATAAGGTATTTAAACATTCGGGAAATAATCTGACGCCGTACTTAAGCAAATAATTTATATCTCGGACAGTGAACATTCGGAATAAAAGAGCGATGTGTTAATTTTTATATAAACAAGGTGAGACGGATCGATACTTTGTTCGAAACGATTGCTCCGTCAGGCAGACACATTTGGTAGAAAGCACATAAAAGGAATTGCCAAAAATACTTTAAATTTAACTTTTCAGACGAAATGGCTTTCAAGGAGGTGGGGCTGGGCAGGGGGGGGGGGGAGGGGGGGGTTGTCGGGGATGGTTGAGGGGGGGGGTCGGGATGGGGAGGGGGTGTTGGGAATGGTTGAGGGCGGCGGGATGGAGTTGGTATGTGTGTTCCGCGGCATGTCATCTATGACAGCGCGCCCGTGGGACTGGATAGACGACACGTTGGCTTTCAAGGAAGTAAGGCGGGGGAGGTGAGGGGCGGGGGTGGTTGAGGGGAGAGGGTGGAGTTGGTATGCGGGTTCTGCTGTGAGTCACCTTTGACAGCGCGCCTGTAGGACTGGATAGACGACACGTTGGCTTTCAAGAAGGCATGGTCGCTGGACGTGATCTCCTGCGCTAAAAACTCCTCGTCGGGGGCACCTGTGAAAATAAAACATGCGACTGCATATCAGCTCGTTTTGAAGGCAGCACTACGAAATGCAGTGTCATTTCACAACATGCCACTAGATTTTAACTAATTGTTTGGATCTCAACTTTCGGGCAACTGCTCTCAGCTTCTTCATGGCTTTGTTCAAAATGAAGCAGATTTTATAGTGTACTCACCTGGCAGAAGATATTTGTTTAGTGAAGTCCCTCATAGTCGATTACGAATGTTTACACAGCCCTTCGTGACGTCATAACATAACATATCAACGTTCATTTCTATGCTTATTTCCAGCTGTAGCATAATCGGATATTACAGGCATCTCAGAGCAGAGATAGATTTTTGCATGTGAATGTAATGCAGATTATCCCACGAATGTGTGTGTGCGGGAGTATTTGATTACCAACCTCTTCCGCTAGGGTCAAGCCTCATGTAGCCCTCGGCCAATGAACTGAAGCCCGTGATGCCGCCCATGGCCTGATATGGCGTGTCATAGCCCACGGGGTGGCCGCGTGCTTCACGCTCCTGGCGGCTTTCCACGATCATGGCGTGCTGTGTATAGCGCTCGCTGCAACCGCACGTGTAGCTGCTTTTGAAACCAGCGCATTTCTGGCAGATACCTGAAGTGACAGACTCGCCTCGGTCATAAACGTGTTTTTCTCTCTGAACACATCAACTGGCGGCCTCAGGCCCACTTGTTTTTTGTCACAAAATATTCAAGAGAGCTTTATGTATAGCGTGTCCATAAATAAGCAAACAAATAACAACAATAATAATACTAATAACAATAATGATAATAAGAATAAGAATAAAAGAAGAAGAAGAAGAAGAAGAAGAACAACAACAAAAACAAGAAGAAGACGAAGATTATTGTTTGATATTATCATTATTTGTCTTCCTTACCAGCCACGGTCTTACATATGGAATGCTATTTTAACATTTAATACTAATTTTTGATATCAAAATATAATTAAAGATATCAATAAATTAATTTAGATCTATCACTTTATATTTTGCAATCAACAATTGTATTTTAAATGGGAAAAATTTATTTTTAGATAAAAAAAATAAATTTATAAACTTAAAAAATCTTAAGAGATGTACATATTTATTTAAATTTTAACGAATCGTCAGTTAAAGTTTAGAGGTGAACAACTGGCTTATTGATCTCAGTAATAACAACACAATAAAAGAAAGATTGTGTATACAGCGGCGTTTGTCTTTGAATTTTAGATATAGAAACAGAGTGATATTTTGAAATCAAAAATTGATCTTTGAGATCAAAAAATAATTTGCAGATTTCAAAATATAAATGAAAAAAAATCTCTCTCTAAAATAATTTGATCTAAAAAAAATTTGTTGATATCAAAAAATTATTGAGCTCAAAATTGAGATTTTGCTGTCAAATGTTTAACTTTTGCCACCCAGAATTGAACTTTCTATCTCTAAAATCAATTTTAGAGATCATTAAATCATTTTTGATATCAATATTTTTTGACCTCTTAAATATATACTGATAACAAAAATTTTTTTTTTTTGAGATCAAGAATGCATTTCGACATATCAAAACTATAATTACAGATAGCAAAAGTTAATTCTTGATATAAAAAATGAATTTTTGAGATTAAAAATTAATTCAAGATATAAAAAATCAATGTTTGAGATCAACAATTAATTCATGATATCAATAACTGTCTAATAAATATGAAAGGGGCATTTCACACACACCGTATTTACGTGCGCTTTGATTGCAGACACTCACGCAACCACATATGATGTGACAACTGAAATAGAAAACAGCAAGCAGAACACGTACTCTTCTTGCACTGGTAAGGCTCCACCTCTGAATGCTCATTGGCCAAATGCTTGCACGTGCACCTGATTGGCTGTCCTCCCATCAGTGGAATATAGTGGTATGACGCACACTTGCAACCTTTCACCTGAACATTAAGATTCTTCTGTACTATCAAGATTTAAACCTAATAAAAATTGAGAAAAGCTCAGGTGACTAGAGCGTCCAGTATACCCAAATATCTCTTGCCGGGATACATTTTAACAAACAAATAAGTGATATAACTCGCTTATACTATATACAACCTAACACACGACCCGAATGGTCGGTACCACTATCACTCAGTTGAATGCCCAGGACAGTGGTAACAGTAAGAACAGCACTGTATGGTCCAACAGCTTCCTTTACTGCCTCTCACCACATACGGGAAATGTTAAGAGAACTTTACTTCCTCATCAGTATAGGTGTATCACGAGACAGCCATCACATCAAGTTATTAAAAATATCAACAAAAAACCGAAGCAAACAGAACAGTACAAAATTATAAACCGAACAGCAAACTAATGATGACCTTGCACGGTAGGTGGATAGGGCGTTCAGCCGGCAGTGTTTCGAAATCAGTCTTGTGTTGCTTGTATCTACCAACGAAAGAAGAGGTAATTGTCGACATACCCCAAATCCCCGTTCATTCAGATTCTTTTGACGACCGTCAGTGAGTCATAGTAAACTATATTCTTTCTCGTAAATAACCAAGTAACACCCTGAACTTGATATTTCTCATATACATATTTTATACAAAAGAAACCTTCCGGCGATATCACGCTGTCACGGAAGGTTATCAAGTAACCCGGTTGTAACATTTTCTCAAACTTATCCAACCGTTTTAACTTATTTTATACGAAAAAAAATATTTGTCTCATTGCATGTGTATTCAGCCGTTTTTTAGCTCTTCCAAGAACGACGCAGGCAATCATGAATATGCAAATAATGCGCATCTAGCGATAGGCGAGGTGACTTCATTTTACCTGTGTTCACAAAAGCAAGGCGTTTCGGGTCCAATCAACTTGCAATCCATGCCCGTAGAGTTCGTCCAGCTGGTATACAGGCGGTTTTTCACTCTCTGAAGAGAAATCATTTACATAACCGCTACTTGTCAATCACAATGCAATACATATATACCTCCGATGTGTCTTTTTCAGTGAAAAGAAGTATTTTTTCAACTAGTGCTGAAGATAAACAAGCGAGGTATCTATTCTAGATTAAAAGTTTGTGAAATGCCAGAAATCGATGTCCTGTCCCATCGTCACTTTCTTCGCACTGATTCCGGGGCTCAAAAGGTTCCGGGTTCTGGCCAGTCTGACTAACGCAACTGTTTCACGGTTGAGTGGGGAACACGCGATTTGTACTGTAGCGATATACATTTGAATCCTGTAACGCAAGTCTCTCTGGATTCGAGCAATGGCTGTTTTTGCATTACAAGGCTGTCTGAACACAACCGCATTTAAACTTAAGATCAGTCCAAACTCCTTTTCAAAAAGTTCGCATCTTTTACATCATTTCTCAGTACGGCGACCTTGACCAACAAACCTGCGGCACAACCTTCTTTTTGTACTCTTCATACTGATCTGGTGTAAACATCTGCCCTCCATCATCGTCGCCTACAATCCTGAGAAAATAAAAAACAATAAGAAATAATATCAACTGTATTACTGGTGGAAACAATATACAGTCTGATAAGAAATGTCGCAGCTCGCTATCAACGACGATACAAGCAAAAAAATGAAAAAAAAATGATGCTAATATTGGCAGGTGTGAGCCTCCGCATCCGGGTAATAAATCTATTTTAATTTATTTTTAGTGACCCAACGTGATTTGCAGTTTCAATTCCCAATGCAAGCAGCTTGGTTACGTACACTCTTACGTTTTACAAGATTATCAGTTATACTACAGCGACAGACGTTTGTCCTTTCCGCTTAATATACTTTACATTTATCACAAAGTATCTCACTTTCTGTGCCCATCCCGAATATAATTTTAAAATCAAAATTTAAGACCCAAAGAAGTAAATACTGTGATGCCGTGGATTTGTTTTTACAAACGTGTGGTTAATTCTAAAACAGTGACAACAATTAGCTTGCTCAGACCCTGGTACACTTGTAATGTAAAAAAAAAGAGTTTTATAGCATTGCGACTTAAATCCAAATAGATTTGTGTACAAAGACAAAACGATTTTAATTTTTTGAATTGACTTTCATGCTTATGTTTGGTCTCCCATATAAACAAACTGGAATACCCAGTGTACCCGTACATTAGAACATAGGAAGATTTTGTTGTGTGTCTGTTTTGAGGACAACAGATATGTCACCTGACCTTGTTATACGCTGTCCTGTAAATGATGCATTGACGCAACTGTACAGGGATAGTTATATACCGCGCTCCCCCCCCCCCCCGCATAATAAAAAAAATGGTATCCATTTTTGAATTTGAAATAAGGTACAAATTCTGCCGAAAGGGATATTTGGATGCCAAATATAGGTGTGAAATTTGTGACGCCCCACAATACTGCTTTCTAAACAAATGAACACGCAGTCAAATTAGAATCTAGATCCACATGCTGATAAAGATATTTTGTAAAAAAATATCGCTTAATTGTTTTCGAAATTATCGGGTTAAAAATCCTAACAGATGGACAGATAGGAAGCTAATGACAATCAAGAGGTATAAACTGTTTATGCCTCCGCCACCCTTCCACCCCCCCTCATCCCCTCCCGCAGACCTAGCTCGCTGATCATACCATCTTCACTAGCAATGCATGGGTAATTTTTGGTGCGAACGTCTTTATCATTGCCCATAAACGGCAAAGTACATCCTCAACAAATTATACGCCGAATGAACTGAAAATGAATACGTACATAAAGAAAAAAACAAAACAAGATTTTATGGACTTGTGGGACATTTGACCGTTTTGACTTTAATCGCTGGCGGATACATTTGGTACCAAAATGGTGAACAAAGCGCTTCACACTTTCAGAAGCGAAATAACAATGTTCGAATCGTCCCCTACAAGCACACGTTTGGAGGCTCTGTTAAAGTCGAAAGATGAAATGAAACTGGTTGCAGTAGCTCCAAACTGGTGACAACTAAAGTTAACACTGCAACACCAATAAACAAGTGAAATGCAAATTAGATAACGCTTTCCACTCAAATATTTCTTATTTTGCGATACTTTACAAAAGAAACTGGTCTTGAACCAGGGACAATGTTCTGTTTCATTTCACCAATTAGATCTACTGCAACACTTAGTTCGATTTCCCCTCGTACTGGTTTGAATGCGGTGTTCTGGACGGCGTCCAGAAAGAGACACAGCCTGCAGATTTATGGCCAATTCATTTATCAGACCTGTGACCCTTTCTGTCCCTGAAAGATAGAGAAGGGTTCTCCCGCAAAAACTGACATTTGTTCGTATCAAGGAAGCATGGTTTATTATGTGAAAAAAAAAAACAAAAAATTTTGTAATTATCTACCAAAATCTTTGGAACTGATATTTCAAAAAAGCATGGAAGAAATTTAAAGTTGAATATTGTGGATGTACAAAATAAATTCAAGGCTTATTCTGCATCTATCAATTATCTAAATACATATTTTACAGATAATTTATTTAAATTTTTGGCTACTTGACTTTGGTCACATGATGTTTAAATCCCGGAGAGTAAACAAACACTTAACAAGTGAGTGCGGAAGCTTACTTTACTGCACTTAAACGAAGAAATAAAAGATATGCAGCCTTTAAAATTGTGCCCGTATTGCAAACGGGCTACATTATGTGTGAACCTTCAGTAAATGTTTGAATAAGGGGACTGGTATGCAGGATTCGTGCCTAACAACATATGACGTCGATTCCTATTAGCGGAATAATGGAAGGCTTCGCAGCTATGACAGAGGGACACACAAGTAATTTAAGGAAGAGCTGACTCGGAGCTAGCAATACATAACTCTTGTGGTCTACCTATGGCAGCAAGAGTCATAGTTCCTTTAACATATATTGACATTGATGTCATTTTTGCTAATCTCGGCACATGACTCCTATAAATTACGGCGCGCAGTTTTTTATGGTCAAATAACGATTTTGTACTGAAAAAAAAATAGATTTCTTGAGATCACCCACAACACCACTGATTCTACAATTGCAAAACCACTGCTTACTCAAGTTTGGTAGTTTCGCTGTGGTCGAAAATAATGCGCCAGGATACTTCTCAGTGTGTGTGTGTGTGTGTTTTTTTTAAAGAAAAAGCCTTCTAATTAGTCCTAGATGACTCCTGCTGTCTTCCTATGACAGCAAGAGTTAAAGTTAATATAATAGAACTTGTCACTGATGTCAATTTTGCTAATCTCGGCGCCCGCTTTAGGCACTTGCGTTATTTTAGAAAGAGTGCATCACATAAATGGCCCAATTACAAATTACGACGCACAATTTCACGGACAATAATTTTGCACTGAAAAAAATTGGTGTATTCTTGAGATCAGGATAAAGAACCCCCATTATCGCCCAGAACAATAATGATTCTACAGTTGCAAACCACACTTTACTGAAGTTTGGTAGTTTTACTGTGGTCAAAAATAATGAGCTAGGATACTTCTCGGTGTGCTTTTTAAGAGAAAGCCTGCTAGTCTTACAAGGACGAGACAGTAACTGGGACAAAATTATGGGTTTTAATGATTTCAGGGAAATATCCCTCAACTTACACGTGAACAAATATACACCACCGACAGAGGAGGTCTAACCAAACATTGCTAATACAAAATACAGCAACTTCCCAATATACGGACATTAAAATACACAAAAGTATAAACTGTGTTTCTGAGGTAAACAATAGACAAGTTTGGGACATAAAATGTTGGCCTGAATATGAACTAATCACAAACAGGGTTGCGACCGATGTCCCAGAACCAAGATGGCGACGTCAACAAATAAACAGCTGATCAATCTGGCTGGTTTATAACTTTTCTCTTGAACAACAAATGATACTTTCAATTTTATGCTACAACACTATGAGATACACTTTTCCAAGTATGTGGCTCTAAGGAGATCCAATAGTAAAATGAGTAAAGCAGGTTTCAGGCTATCTGCGTCAAATGTCTCATTCTACCCTCTGCCCCATTCTACGGTTTGGACCTTGGTGTCCTGGAACATGCGTCGGAAGATCCAGAGCCTCGAGAGTTGAAATCAATGGCCATTTCTGTTACAGTAAATGTGACCCTTTCTGTCTTAGGATGATAGAAAGGGTCTGCCGGGACAAACTAGGCTATCGAAACCGTACAGTGACTTATTATCGCCAGCGAATGTTACAAACGCGTGCCAGTGCCAACCTTCTGTATTCTAGATATGCATCTACCGCGGCTGCCTTATCGCCAGAAAACTTAAGATGATACTGCCTGTCGTCCATTCCTCTATCTGCAGCAAAGGGGTTATACTTTAAGCTGAAAAAAAAAATGTTTGTTTACATTGGATGCAGAAATGTCTACTCGTACAACGACCATACGCATATAAAAGAGTAATGGTGTAATTAAGGGAAACCCTTATTTTTTATAAGCATTTACTCTTAACTACAAACTTACCTAAACCTCAAATCTGCCCAAAATGAGACCTCAAAAGATACTCAAATTTGATACAGAGTTTAAAGGCAAACGTTGTCCCAAAGGTAGCCTTAATTAAAGAACACATGAAACATATAATATACAGTATAGCATAGTAGCATAGGTATAATACAGAATGATAGCATAGTTATAATATGCCTAATGAGACATTACAAACGCCATGTCCGGAGGCAGTGTTGAAAATCAGCCTGCGCAATGTACAAAAAATTATGTTTATGAATAAACTTTCAGCTGTCCAACTGTTGGATAAGATCTCGTGGGATGTTTTTGGTGATAGGTATCAGTAACTTTGTATGGTATATGCAGGGGTGAAACTTAGGATTTTTTTTGGCGTGGCCGCCGGGCCGGGAGCCTAAAAAATCTTGGTGGCCCGAGCCAAAATCTGGTGGCCCGGATTATTTTTGCAAATAAAACGGTAAAACAAAATAAAATAGAATAAAAACCTTCAAAATACATTTCTGACACTAATATTCACTCATGTGACAATCTTAAAGTTTTCATTCAATGTTTTCCGCTAATCCAAGCGTAAGCCATGCTGCCGTCTCTTCACATTCGATGGATTCTGTGTCAACCGTTTTCGTGATTTCAAAGTCTCGAGCGCAGGGTTTTCTAGGGCGCATCCCACCCATGCTCCACAAGTTAATGGCGATAGTTGGATCAAATGTTGCTATCTCGCTCGATTCTAGCTGAACCATTAGCAAATCGCTCAAATGCGAGTCAGTGAGGGTTGAACGCCAGTTGTTTTTCACTCGCTTCATTATGCTAAATTATCCCTCTCTTTCAAATGTTTCGTGGCCCAGCGGGCCACGAGCACCCAAATTCTGGTGGCCCGAGTCAAAATCTGGTATATGTCTTGGATATCGTAAGCTTATTATTCACGACTTTTCAAAAGATGAAATCTCGGCTGTAGAAGCATGCACTTATATTCAGAGAACATGCACGGCCTATCAAACAGTACCTATAACTGTAAAAGCACCTAAACACACAATGACAGTAATTAGGACAAAAATTATTTATTTTTACTTGTGTTCAACTCTCATAAAATATTTTCAGAGTTTATGTTGGAATTTAAAACAAACTACGGAGTTTATACTCGATACTAGCTGATGTATTTAAATTATTTAAGTGCACTTTAAAAATATGGAGGTTTACAGAAATTGTTTTCCAACTATTGTTGGCTTTATTTATGTAGTTTAGTTTTACTGGCATGAGATGATAAAAAGGGTTGACATTTGGGACTTGACTGATAGACTACCTACTGTTTTTTAGATTAGTGAGAAATTATAGACAAAATAGTCACAGAAAGAATGAAAATACAATGATGTTGTTGATGTTTTCAAGAAAGCAATATTGGCAACGTTATTAAATAAAAACCAAACACGAAATTTTGAAGAATTAAAGTACAATTTTGAGTTTATTAAGCTGAAGTGAAAGTTAAAGATCGTAATTCTGTTCATCACAATACTCTTAATCAGTCGTCCAATTCGATCCTTATAACAGGAAAAGTAACAATGTTTATTATCACCTGCAACAAATTTGTCAGTAAATTCGTAAATAAATCAGGAGGTGACACGTTCGGGCTAAAGAGTTTGCAAGTAATGAAACTGGCCCATTGTTTAGAACAATTGCACGATATGGATTTGACGCTCACACTTTCCATCATTCACACAAAATCACTGAATGAACCAGAATATATTGTTGATAAAATGGTTGATATTTAAGTGTTCTGCGATATAAACATAAACAATTTATTTTAAAATACAACTAAAGTCTGATACCAACCAAGTCTAATAATTTCGATTAAAATTACCGTATCAGTTTCCTTTAAAATTAGAATAAAAGTGAGACTGTTTTTCTTCTTGACCTCATGTAACAACTTCGAAGAAAAATCAAAGTAGCATAATGTCAAGATAAAAAATATCCTGTCATTCGTTCTTTCTCGTTACTAATATAATCGTCTGTCAAGTCTTGTGCCATTTGCTAGCTATGTGCCATTTCGTCACGCATTTATTTAGAATAACAATTCTAATTACGGTTTTAAACTTGTTGCTCTTTTCATAGAACATATGCCTTAGAAAACAAAATACATTGTTTTAAACACTCGAAATACTTTGTCGGCTACTATGGATTTTGATCTGAATTTCCTCTTAATTCCAAAATTTACATCAGCAATAGCATTATGTATATAAACCCATATATCTTATACATTATATTAATTTTTAGCTACGGTTAAAAAAAATGTTTATCGGTAGCCTTCTGAAAGTCATCTTCTAGTTTCATCTAATGTTTAGACAAGTGTGATAAAGTCAAATATTATTGAATTTTTTGACAACACATATTGACTGCCGTCAACGTTAACAAGCAATTAAAGAGGACACCTATGACAGAAAGGTAACTATAACGCAAACTCACTCAGTTCCCCAGAATTAAGATCACACCGAAAAAAGACAGCTCTGGTCTAGACACACGGGTTGTCTTACTTTGAAGGTTTACTTTATAAAAAATAATCACTGGAAAGAGTATATTAATTTTGAAATCACACGTTTCAGCCATATGTGATTTTTTACTGTTTGCTGTAAGATTAAAAATCGGCTCTTCTTTACAAATCATTTCAACTGTTTGGATTTTTTCAACAGATAACTTTATTGCCTGTTCACATTAAACTTTACAAAATCAATGTGCAAAACATAGAAAACAGGTATTCATTTATGACACTGTGCGACTGCAATAATCTCTTATAGATTTTTTAAAAATAGCAACTTTAATATAAAATCGTTTCCCACAAATGTTTTTACACATAACTAGAAACATAAAGTCTATTTCTACGAAATGATACTCTACAAATAATCCGTTTTTCTTCAAGAAAAAAAAAGATATAGCCTTTAGTTTTGAACAAAATTCTTTCTAGGAAATATGAATAGTAAAATACTTCTATCTAGGAAGTATGAAAAGTAAAACATTACTTGAGAAATGATTGTACTCTATTTTCTAAATATTTTAAGCTAACGAAAAGCGAAATGTGTTTTTAAACCCAACGACAGTTTGTAGGAGGACAGAAAACAAGCACCAGCTCAGACTGTCTAAATAATATGTAATACTGATTTACCATAAGTGTTAAAGACTATCTAAGTCTAATAAAATACAAATAAAGCTAACACATAAATAACATAATTTACAATTCTGACAACCCATGAAGCCATAAAAAATGCACTTCTTGCAGTCAAACTATTTGGCAGTGTGAACGATAACTTCCATACTTTAATTTCTTTTTATTTCAACAACATCGGCATAGAATCCAGCGGAAATGACGTAATGATGTAACAGTCGTAGCACTACCAGGTCACGAACCCTTTGAGGATCAAAAATCAGTGGCTTCTGCTTCTTCGATCTGAACATAGAATATTTTATATTGCTGCCGAAAAATCGATTGATTTCTGAGTAAAATTAATTCATAAAACCTTGTTCTTGTCACAAGAATTTTTACATGCCTTTTGACTATTTGCAAGGGGTTACATTTTTGTATCCTGTATTCAAGTTTGACAAAAGTCTTTTGCTTAAACCACCGCAGAAACTTTTTAGATTATATTTCTAGGTGTGAATTATTCATATTTAACGTACTATTTTTCTGGAATTATTTTCAAAACAAAACTTATTTCTACATACAACTACTAGCTAAAATTTCAGGAAGTTATTACTAAATTAGAGCTTGGATCTTCTTTGGGAGTAAAAGGAAGGATAAGTTAAATTTTGCTATTTGGCTATTTTCCCCAATGACAATAAACCATGCTGTTAGCAGCAATTTGTTTCCATTTTTAAGTGTCTCAGTTTTAATTAGAGGGATTTTACTAAGCTTTTCCCCTGAAAATAGTATCATTTTTTTGGTGTCAATGCGTCCACAATAAACGATTTTGAAGTATGGATACAAAAAGGTTTTGTTTTCAGTTTTTATTTTGCTTCCACACCGCCCTTTTGTTATAAAATAAAATATGTGGTTAAATTAATAAAGTTTTACAGTGACATTTGCTAAACTCACCCTGACTCCATTCTGTTCCATGGACTGTTTGAGGTTTTCAAGGTACTCCTCTGGTTGTTTGGCATCTATCTGAATGTTTTCCACCTGCTTAGTTACAGCCTCAACGTCGCGTGTTTCTTGTCTAAGTCTAACAAAATCATCTACAAATAAAATATATTTGAAATTATTGGCAAGGAAGCTCTTCCTTCCTAGCATTTCCAGGGAAGCTTTTCCGTATGGAACATGTAACAAAGCATAGCAGTTCATGTTGACTTCTTGAGAAATACTGACCTGAAGTTCGACCTTTTCAATGCGGTTACAAAGACCTAATATTCACTCAAAATAAGTCCATAATTGCGAATTGTTCAGGGAGCAACATGAAGATCTTCAATTATAGCATTAATTTATTTATTGTATCAACATATCTATGCAAAAAAAAAAAAAAACTACAAAAATACCACGTAACATCTTACCTGTGGAAACATGCTCCTCTGATGATCTCCTATCCATGGACCTTCTAAGTTTATTAAATGTCTTAGAAGGAATACTTTTACCAACATACACTAAGTTTTTGTACGGTTCTTGGCATTCAGAGCGCTCACTGTCCGGAGTGCCAGGATAATCAACTGAAGATAGAGACTCACCTGCCAAACAAAAAGCTGGTTTTTAACGATTTAAAAATAATCGATTTATAGACAGCTGATATTTAATAGTAATATAAACAATTAAACTGATTTATTATTTTATTAAATTTGCTACTTTATAGATTTCTACGGACTTCCATCAGGAAGCTATCAAATAAGATGTATTTTGTCTAAACGTGAATACACACAAAAACAGATCAAATGTTTTCACTGGATGATCTAAAATCTTACCGCCCCCCTCCCCCCCCCCCCTTATTAGCATACGAGAAAGGTGTGCTGGTAAACCTGTTGGAACAAATGTTTCCCATGATTTCAAACACTTTTTGTCAGTTTTAACAGTGAAAAAATATTTAGTATATTAAAATCACTGTTAATGAAGAGGAAATATATCAGTTGCCAGAAATAATTAATATATATTTCCACGGGGAATAGCACCTTTTTTTTTTTCATTTTAAAGATCCCAGTGGAAAAGTGGTATGTTATTTATGTTAGTGATGCTACATTCTCCACTAGTTTATCAATTTAGAAAGAAAAATCGGCCCATATGTGTGTGTGTGTGTGTGTGTTTTTTTTTTTTTTTTTTTTTTTTTTGCAAATATAGTACATTTGACATGTATTTTAACTTTGAGTACATCCAGTTGTAAATTTGCATTTCAATCTTCATTAATAATAAAAGTGAAGATAAAGTACCTCTAGAGCCTGGTGAGGGATCTCGACTTATAGATCGTCTAAGTTTGTTGAACGTTTTTGACGGAATCCTCGCAAATCGACCTGAATCAGTAGATAACACGTAATATTTAAATAAACAACCATAAGCAGTAACTAAAAAGTCCGGAAGAATATGTTATAACCAATGTGAAAAAACGGTACTACTGATTTGGCCATTTTAAAATTTCTCGTGTTGTAGAATGCTGAAATAATGTTTTATTCTGATACATCACAGTTTAAGAGGCCGCTTGTCAGCATGTCCCAATACTGCAGAGGCCTACCTCCAGGGTTACCGCCAGATTGTGGTCCATCCTTCTTGCCGACAAGAGCTATTTTTCCTGCCAAGTAGTCACTTTCTGCAAATACGCCACTCTCATCATCGTCACTGTCTGGTTTCTCCCATGGTGCCCTCTCGCGGTATTTCTTTGGCTTTTTCTGTGGTGTGGCTAAGAAAAAGAAGAAAGATAACACTGTTTTGTGATTTCTGGTCAGGAGCTGAAATTATTGACCAGCAAGTACTTTAGATTTGTCATTTCTTGAGAGTTCTGTATTACTATTATTATTATTACTATTATTATTATTATTATTATTATTATTATTAATCATTTAAGCTGTTTGATATAATAATTATGCATGTTAAAATTAAAATGTCAGTAAATATCATTTTTTTATAAGTTAACAAACAGAAATTCATTCATGCACAGGGAAAGCATTTCCCACCGTCCTTTTAACAACCACATTTGTCGACGCATAAAACAAGATACAGAATTCGATGAAAATAAACCTTTTACTGCGTCACATTTTTCTATTAAAATTTGACGTTTTTCTTCCTCCAGTCTATAACATAGACCAGACCATTTGGGAGATCTGTGCTCAAAACCGGGATCGAGACTGCTGAAGGTGTCTGGTGTGATGGAGTTCTCCAACTTCTGCCTGAGGCTCGAGGTATTAACCGGATATTTGCGAACCACGTGTTGTATAGGGGTTCGCAGAATGTGACCCGCCATGGGTGGTTTCTCATTAGCTGTTACAGAGTATTGAAATCGGTCAAATGTGTGACGAAGATCTTTGTTATGCTGTGCTAATTGCAGTGAGAAAAAACGGCTATGCGCATAAATGACCATTTTGTTATTTTGAACTGCCTCTGGGTTAATATTGATAAATGAACAAGCCTGTGATATATTTCTCCTTCTCTTTGAAAACTTAAAAATATTACAGCAAGCTGTCTCATTGAAATGAAAACCGCTGCGGTATTGTCAAAGAAACGCACTTTAAGCAAAAGAAAGAAATAAATTAAATTTGTATAAAGTTTGAAAATATATCTTTCAATAATTTGACATAAACCCGGATTTCACCATAATCCCTTCGCAATTTGTGTGACTGTGTAAAAGATACAAAAATCTCGAATAGTAGATTTAAATAAAA
This sequence comes from Protula sp. h YS-2021, assembly GCA_949752745.1. Classification (NCBI taxonomy): domain Eukaryota; kingdom Metazoa; phylum Annelida; class Polychaeta; order Sabellida; family Serpulidae; genus Protula; species Protula sp. h YS-2021. The sequence goes on from OX457028.1 coordinate 21,149,729, forward strand.
TGATGCCAGTGCTTGTTTTATTACGACAATGTTTTCCTTTTTCTTCTGAAATATTCAAAATTTTTCAGTTTGTTCACCACACAAATTTTTCTAGGGAGCAGGTGGAATTCCTGATTACCAAGATTCCTTGTATGTTGGTATGGCCTTTTGACCTCCGGGTTGATTTTCAATTTTGTTTACAGAGTTTACAGTTTTTCTAAATGCTGTTTTTATATACCGCAGTCGTAAGAAAATCTCCTACCTTTGTTTTTGCGCGCTAATATTTCTCTATAGAAGCTTTTAAATTCCTTCCTCGAGAATTTATGACAAGTTTCGTTTTCTTTGTTCTGGTGAATATCAGTGTGATTGATACTGATTTTATTTGCACAAATCATAATATCGTTGAAATCACTCTCAATCAAAACGCTGCTGTCTAAACTCGGCATTTTCACACTGTTCCAGTTTCTTTTCAGTGCTCAGACTTAAGTAATCGTGTTATGAGTTGAAATCTGTGAGTCTTGAAGAATTCGTGTTCTTTTTTCACGGTGCACACTTCTTAGCGTGTAAACTACGAGTACCAAGCGTTCTGCTTGATTTATTCCTTGCTGTTGTTCATTTTAACCAGGCTCTATTGCAACTGGTTATATTTGTTTTAATTGTACAAACTTGCTGAAAACACACATAAAGCTTTTTTTGTATTTTGGCAAACAGCAATAACTTTGCCTTCATATTTTCGCAAAACTCCTAAAGCTATTAATAAACACCTTTGTTCTCTTTCCCCCGGGCCGGGATGATTTCAATTAATCTGCCTTAATTAAGTAATTCCAGTGATTTCAATTAATCCGCCTTGCTGTTTAATAGACTATTGTTTACAGACTTGCTTGGGCAAAATCGGTACAGCGATTAATTCTGTCAGAATATTAATTACACAGAAACCAAACGTTGCAACATATTTTATGGATCTTTTTTATTAGTGTTATTTGTAATCGTTTCCTGGTAACAATATTCTTATTGCCTAGCAAATCGTTCATTGTTTTGAAAGTTTAAACCACATATGGTCATTTCACATGTGTCTAATGAGATGACCAGAAGCTCACAGATTACTTGCAGGAGACATTAATTCTGGTGTTGGCAGTCAAAACGCGACCTGTGCAACTACGCACACTTGTCTATGTGCAAAGATATCTATTCCTCGTTTATGGAATGTATTTTCAATTTTGCCAATGAAGTCTTACCTCACCCCAGTCTTACCTTTAAAAAGTGGAGCCCAGATACGCTTAGGAGGTGATAATCATTCAATCACGACGTTGACTCCAAGCTTTAACTTTACCAAACCAATATTCACTTTTTTGCACAAGCGAGATTATTTGATCAACACCAAGCGAGAACGAGCACCACACAACTTTTAAACATGAGTCGCTTTCAATTTATGAACAATCATTGCATGTAATTGCGTTGTATTTTAGAGTTCTCATTCATTCTATGCCGACAAATTAGCCACAGGCGTTGTATTTTGATATAAGTACTGCAATTTAATGTTTTTGACAAAAACTGTTAACACTTTTAATATCACTATTTTAAAAAATGAATATTGAAATGCAAAAGGTAAAAAATAAGTTTGAACTAAATCAAGGCCACTCTGTCAGAGATTTTCAACAGCAGTGGATAGCTTGACTTCCTGTCTGATTTCAAGGCTTAGTTTCAAGTATTTTATGATAGCCTTTTTGTTTTTTTTTCTTTGTTTTTTTGGCGATTTCTGTATTTTTATGGAAACGAGCCTGAATTTCCCCCATCATTTATTATTTTAATTACGTCTGCATTTGTATATATGTTTATCTACATCTAGTTTCGGTGATATTGAAGAGTGTATATGTGTGTGAGGGGCGGGGGGGAGGGAGCGGGGGTCAGGCAGTAATACTTCCATCCTTTTGATGTCTCAAAATGCCCGCGTTAAGATTTAAAAACTGTCTATAGCTGCTATTTTTCCATCTGTTCGTTTGCAATTCACTTCTGTGATGACCGACTCTGCTTTAACTGTTACCCAATGTTAAAAATCTGAAATTCACTTCTTGTGATCTATGTTTTTTCCCCTTAATTGGACTGGATTGCTGGTTAATACAACGTATGTTTCGTACCAATTCGTCGAAGCTTGTTCACATTCAGGCGGTGAGAAGATCTTCATTTATGTGTTGTCCGACCATTGAAAATGGAGAATCTTAGGACTATAACCATTTTGCCCCTAATGGAAAACACGTTTATTTACACCTTCCTTGTATTTATACACACCTTCCTTGCATTTATGCACACCTTCCTTGCATTTATGCACACCTTCCTTGCATTTATATACACCTTCCCTGCATTTATATGAAATGGTCCCAACTGAGCTATTAAATGAGCAGATGTTTTCTCCCAGCGCATCGAACAATCCAAGTTCTCGAAGCCGTCTCACCAAAACAAATAACCTTTTCCAGAGACTGATTTCTACCCTGCCCCCCTCACCCCCGCCCCGAGGAGGGGCACTCGTCTGCCGAATGGTTACTGTGCGTGTTCATGGCTTCAGAACGATCCCCTAAACACGGAGTTCTAAGTTTAAAAAATACCCCTTTTTAAGCAATCAAGGGCACCTAATTTCATATCCAAAACGCAGGGTGTCAAATAAAAAAGTCATATTTCCCTAATTATATTTTCATAAGTACAGGCAAATTCACACGTGATTGCAATGATAGAACAAAACAAGACAGACACAAACACGTACATTCGAAAAATACTTTGCACACAGTTTTTGATGTCCCTGTTTTGCTAGAAACGAGGAGTACTAGATGAGAATCACAACCCACCCCAACCCCGAAACAAAATTTACGCTACTCCGTTTTTTTCCGCGTGTTTTGGACAAACATGGTAACACATGACCTGCCGAGTGCCCCCCCCCCTCCTCCCCCCGTTTATTTTACGTTCATTATGCAGCGTAGCACATTGAAAACATGGAGGGTGCAATATTCACAAATCAGTGAATCTTGACTCACCAGTCACCGGCTCCACTCGTGAAAGGTCACCACTAACAATCGGGACACGACCAGCTAAAAAAGCTTCCTCGTCAAACTCCTGCACTTCTTCTTTTTCTTCTTCAACCATCTGGGAGGCATCGGCTTTAAAGAATGAAGACAACAAAAAAAGCAAGATAATTGAGGATGTTTATTTATGACATTCGACATTGGATCGACAACCATGAACAGGAACAGACAGACAATTTCTATAATTCTACAGTTGATTTTCGCTAACTTGTAAAACTTACATCAGCTTAAATATTCCAACTCCAATGTGATCTCTACCAGTGCCGATACACGGATGGTACAGACGTCAGCCGTCAGTCAAAATATTTAATGATGAAATTAATTGACAGATTCAAAACACTCTTATACAATACAGCAAAAAGTGAAAATAACAAAAATAAAAATGGAGGTTTCCAGGCGGAAAATTAACATGGCAGCAGCAACGCCGTAAAAAACGTTGCGATATTAAAATGACACCGAAAGAAGCAGGGAGCAACCAGTTGTCGGTTGGGGATAGTTACCCTGGGGGGAGCTTGTGGGTTGTAAGACGACAGCACTCTCTTTTGGGTAGCTTTCTTGACGCCTGACTTCCCATGGCGCAATATCTTTCGCAATTTCTGAACATAAATTAATACAGCGCGACCCTTCGGAGTAAAAATATTTAACTGAAATCGGACTGAAATTCACGACGACAACGACGATGTCGATGACGAAGACGATAACGATAACGACGACGACGACGACGACGATGATGATTATGATGATGATGATGATGATGATTATGGTCATGATGGTGATGAGGACAGCGTGTCACAGAAGATAGCGGATCTTTAAAAATGAAATTTTTGATTCAAACATAAGTTTTTACGACATGGTTGGCAAAGTGAATCCATATTAAAATTAAAACACATTCTTCAAAATACCTCATATCAATTTAATTACTTCTGAACGAGTTAAACGAGTTAGTAAATTGCTATGTCAAGTTAAAAAAAAAAAAAAACAAAACAAAGCAATGCAGAAAGCTTAGTCAACCAGTTCTACCTTTTTTCCTAAACGGTTCTTCTGCAAATATTTGTTGGCGTGTCAAATCCTCGTTCTCATCTCTTTCCCAGGGTGCCCTTTCTTTTCCTTTCTTATCTAGATAGCAATATATATATATATATATATATATATATATATATATATATATATATATATATATATATATATATATATATATATATATATATATATATATATATATATATATACATATATATATATATATATATATATATATATATATATATATATATATATATATATATATATATATATATATAAATATAAGGGAGAATCCTACCGTGTTCATAGCCATTTGGTGTCCATTTCTTTTTTTTTTGGGGGGGGGGGAGGGGGGTATTTTTTTACATAAAAAATTGAACAACTTAACTTAAACTGATAACCAGTTATTCTTATTCGTTATCAGTTTTGGATAAATCGATACTTTTTTATCATGTGTGTAATAGTACAAAATAATTTTAATTTATTTCGTGCATCATAAAATAAGCGGTATTAGAATACCTGTAAAATGAGTGAAAAACGTCGAGTTATTTATGTTTATCCCATGTCCATTCTCTATTATTCTTTTTGCAATGCTCAATGACATTTTTGTGTCTTATCCACATTTAATCACATATTTGATTGAATCAGCTCGACATTATCAATCCTTCATTGAGGTGAAACTTATTACGTATTGATCGAGCTGGTTTGCAAAACTACGAAATCAAATTAACTCCCTCAAAACATGTCGCTGTTACGTCCTTTGTACAATTTGATAGATATTTCAAAGTGTAAAGAACTGCAAAAATAGCCCATCTTCAGTCTAAGCCGATTTTATTCATATTATTCAATGCATTGTCACGTTTAAGATTCTTCAACGTTAAATTAGATCTCCTCACTACTTTGCATACATGTGTTAACTAAACTACACTATTGCTGAATGCCCTAACAAGGTCACCATCACTACAGACACGTATAGTAGGACACAAAACAAAGAAAACAACCCCATTATTTAAAGAGTGTTTACAACAGTATCTCCAAAATAGGTAGGTAGTTTTTACTATTATTAAATCAATTGTATTGTTAAACAAATTCCTTTCACACTGAAAATGTTGGTTTCGTAAACATGTAAAAAAACTGTACCAGGCCAGCAGGTTTATATTTAATTGTGTGTTTGAAGTTGCATATGGAGAGATTCAATTAATCATGATATCCTGTTGTTGTGCTTTTTAATAGATTGCATAAGCATACTTATAAATATGCGATGATTTAATTCTACAGTGAATAATGTGACCAGTTATGCGATTGAATAATCACAACTAATGATTGTTTGCATGATAGCTGTTTTAGTATTCGTAACCTCGGGTGCCTCCTGCGTTCCCAACTAGTTAATTGATGATACATTGAGCTTGAAATGAACAATCCGCCAAGTGGTATTTGTTTAGGGTGGGTAATACAAACTTTCCACCCCATTCACCTAGTTTTTACGAAAAATTTATAGTGACAACCGTTGCCATGGCATTGACGCGCAGTGCTGGAGCAATGTGATGTCACTTTCCCACCCCATGAGAGAGAGAGAGAGAGAAAGAGAGAGAGAGAGAGAGAGAGAGAGAGAGAGAGAGAGAGAGAGAGAGAGAGAGAGAGAGAGAGAAAGAATGAGAGGAGAAGAGAGAAAGAATGAAAGACAGAAAGAAAAGAGGAAAGAACAGACAGTGTAACTGTTCATTGCTATCATTTTGCAAAAAAAAAAAAGTGAAAAATGTTCTGGACTGGTCTAACATATTGATACCCTTAAAAATAGAAAGGTGTCGGAACGTTTCGATATCCGACGTTTCGAAAGTTTCGATATTCGATATTTCGAAAGGAGCCTCAAGAGTAAATTGTTCTTCCAACCTTTTTCGGGGGGGGGGGGGGAGGGTGCGTGGAGGGGCAGGGTTGAAGGATGACTCCGCTCTAAAATTTTAAACAATGTTTAGCCAGAATCCTTAAAAAGTAATTCCCATTTAGCACTCAATGTTACTGATTCCCCTTCAAGAGTACTTATTTCTTGCCGAGAAGTCACAAACGACGTTAAAGTGGTGTTTTTTATACGTATGTGCTTTGTCATCTCCAAGCTTAGTGCAACGTCTTTTCGACGTCAAAAATTGATTGTATGTTTGCTGGGATTTTCAACAGATAATATATGTTGCAGATAATTACAAGCTTAGTGCTGCCAAAAACATTTGTTGACGAGAGCCATTAATTCAAAACCTAATACTTTATCAACCACTTTATATACAGATAAACATAATTTGACAAGGCGGACTCCAAGGAGCTGTCTAGCAGGTGAAGATACGATCTTCAGTTGTTTACAAGCATAATTAGGAAATACCCGGTTTGAATTACGGAAGGAGTCACGTCAATATTTTTTTATCTTTACAAAGTTCGAGGAAGCGGCATTCGCCAAAATTCTTGTTTCTATTTTTCTCGGTGGTTTAATGATTTTATAAACATTTATGTGACATAATAATTGTATTGTTATTTATAATTTTCTATTATGCCAAAGGCATAATTTTTTTGATAAATTTCTCCCCTAAAAGCCATTTCCAGTAGCCTTTCGAATAAACTTTTTTACTTATAAATTTTGTACGCATGGCCGGCTGACAATTTCTTTTTTCAGCTGAATAAGAGTTCCATATATTAGACGAACCATCACGTTTTCGCATTGCGTTTTGACAGAAGTCGTCGTCTTGGTTACTAAGCCGTCACATTCACTGCCCGCAGCATCCGAAACAACGCTCATAGAGAAAAAAAGGAAAAGGAAGGAAAAGGTTTACCAAGATTATGGTGCACCAGAGTCTCCTCAAAGTGACCCCCCCTACCCCCATTAAAACGTGCAAAGGTTAATGAATGTGAAAGTTAAACTTTTGTAATCAATCACTGCTATCAGCAGTTTTAACTTTTTTGCAGCGTGTTTTTATCTTAAATGAATTTTAATTAGCAGTCTGTGTTAAACAAACCATATATAAGCAAACTAGACTATATCTAATTAAAGAACTTGGCACAGCTCCTACTCTGCGTGCTGCCAAATATGTGCAAGTGATTTGTATTTTTGACATGCAGGTATTTTACACCACACATCACATTATGGCTTTGGTCTTCTGGTGAGACTTCTTTTACACATAATGATATGTCACTGTGACAGGGGTACATAAAGTTTTATGTGATAAACATAAACTGGAACATTAAGCATTTGTTTGAGTGGGGTTTCTCGATAAGATAATCTTTATATAAAAGCAGCTCCCTTAAGACCACTTTTGAGGTGTCCAGTTGTCATTTGCTTCTATCACAGTGCAGATCGAGGACTTTCCAATGGAAGAGTTCGGGGGTCGGGGCAAAGCGCAATTCTATGAAATTGTGTAAACCTTACTCTTTTAAAGGCAGTACACACGGTTCCAATCCGCCTTTGTGAGATTAAAGGGGAACTGGAGTCCTGCGACCCACCTGGTTCCATTATAGCATTATGAAAGAGCCACTGAAATAAGAACACCTGTAAATTAAGACTAAGATTGTTTCCAATAGTTTTTTTCAGAGGTCGCACTGTACCAAGATAAACAGTTTCAGAGAACATAAAACCAGCAGCTGAAATGCAGAAAGTGCAAAAAGTGCAGAATAAAGTACTCACATTTCGGTGAAATTGGCTTTGGTTCACCACCCAGAACAGGTAGCAAGCCCCTCAAATACGCCTGTTCATCCCATTCACTTGATTCGTCCTTTTGCGTTTCACTCACTTCCTGTACGCCATGATCGGCTGCAAAGTTGCAAAGGACATGCAATTATGCTATATCAGAAAGCCGACTTTGTTACATGTGCTCAGCATGAGTTTCTTTACTTGCATCTGCGAACATTTTATTCATAATTATTTATGACATTATGATGTTTATCCCCATGTTTAGAATTTTTTTGAAGGGGAGTGCTAGGCAAAATATTATACATCCAGATACTTAATAAATCATGTGAATACTTCATGTGAGATTCGAAGTCAAGTAGTCCAAATAGTTAAAAAAAAAAGCTATCTTCTCACTTTTGTGAAATTATTTCAAGGTCCTGTGTCATCAGAACCCTGTTACTTATACATTTAACAGCGAATCTCTATAATTAGCAGATCTACAGTTCCGCTGAAAATTTCAACGAATCTGTAGATCCACTGGTTCACTTAGCGTATCTGTAGATTCACTTAGATTTTCAGATCAATTGCCAGAATAGTAAAAACAATGAATTATTCAAAATGTCCGTATCAGACAGCAATTTATGTCTTTAGAATTTTCTTAGCCCAAAACCACCGGATCTGTGAGATGCACTGAAAATTTCAGCGAATCTGCAGATGCGCCAAGTGGACCAGTGGATTTACAGATTTTCAAATTTCAGCGAATCTGCAGGTCAGGTATTTCTAGAGATCTGTTGTAACATATACACTAGGGGTAAGACCGTCACGTAATTAGGACCATTGTGGTATTAAGACAATTTTTGACCTGTCCCAGGGGTGGTCTTATTTCCGGGGTTCTGATGTACCTCGATTTTCCAGATTTATTTTACCGACGATTTGGGTTTTGGAATTTGGCCTATCACTTCCTTAGACAGAGCATTTTCATTCCTATTATCTGTTGTAATACATGGTTAGTGTTTTATGGGGAGTTAGAAATGCAACACTACATCCCGAAACATATATTTAGTACATCAATATAGCTAAACAATTACACCACCTTACTATTACTATTTTAAATTGAAATTTACACAAATACCAACATAAAGCTAACTCAACATTCATAGGTTTCTTCTTCATTTTAACTGTAACCAAAACGTTATCAAAATTAATTTATTTAAATGATGAGAGAACTTCCCCATGGTGACCAATTCCGCACATACTTATTATCGTTAATGCAATGATTACTTTGAGAAATGTTGCTTGTTTGGTGTTGCATTTCCCGGTTTTTCTGGCGTCTTCTTTGTCGTCTGCCATCTGACAGATTAATTCATTAAATTAATTACTGGTAATTCATTAATAAGTAACTAAATGATTCATTACTAATTACTAACTGTACTTCAGTTTCAACTTCACTTATTTCGTCTTATATAGAGCTGACATAAATTAAGAAGGAAAGGCCTTTTCATATGTAAGTTTCATGCAACATTTAGCGAATGTAGATTAGACAAGAAGAACACGAGTAACAGCGCTCTGACAAAAAAATTGATTATTTCAGACTTAATGCTTTAGTTAAATACTGAATGTTTTGACGTTGTTGAATTGCTTGACTTTGTTGAAATGACTCATATTGTTGAAATGCTTGACGTTGTATTATCATTTTAAAGTTATTTTATAAGCACACATCTTACACGACAAAAGGGGTACTTCATGCATAGCGTGTCCCTTGAAACATTCTCACTGAGCTGGTACGTTTATTTTAAAATGCTATGAAATCTTACTTGACGTTTCACTTTGCGACAACAAAAGTACCGTGTTACAATGTTCAGCGTGACTTATGCATCAAGAAAACTTTATGACATCAAGTCACAGGCACAGTTATCTATGTTAAAACTGGAGAAATATAAGCGGAGGTTTAGCTATAACAAGCGTTATTGAATACAGAAATACTTTTTTACGGTACCTTGATGCTGGGGTGCGGTGGGGGGCCCGCCGGGTATTTCATGTGGAGCTGGTTCAAAAGTGTCTTCCGTTGCTCTACTATCAACTTCAACTGAACTTTGTGCAGTATTTTCGTGACCTGCAAACAATAGATATTGTGTAAATAACTATATTTTCAATATATTTTGATAGTTTTATACGCTATTATGATCCTTTTGTCAAACTATACACAGTGTTGTCCTTACTGTTGATTGGAGACCTGTAAACTAGACTTAGATGATAAGTTTTTTAAACGGGCCTGCATAAATATTACCGACAGAAACACAACCGCACATCATCTTTAGGGCATGTAGGAAGTTTGAATAATTGTAAATGGATCATTTTCTTAATGACTTGACACCGCAAATCGAATAAACAAACAAGTGATATTTTCAAGTGAATCTTAGGTTCAACCAATATGTCATAATGTAAAACAGGTTTGCACATGACACCAACCATAATAAAAATGTGAGCAGTGTCCCATACAAGTTTCACGCCACAAAGATTCGATGCATTTGTTGGCTGTTATCTTTACCATTTTACAGAATCCTGACAAGTTATGTGTTTTAAACTGCAAGAAGCCAGATAAACACGTGGACTAAGTTACCAAATTATTCATTCAAATATGTCGCAAATATTGTTTTAGGAGACTACTAAATTTATTTAGAACAAAACTAAAGCGTAATATTAATAAGACCTGATTTACATTATTTGCTCCTGTCATTTTGAGATTACCAAAATAATCGAACTAACAAGTCACGCTAGCTGGTATTTCTCTTCAAGTCCCCCTTTCATAACAGAAAGAAAAATAAAAAGTTAGGGAAGGCCCGGATAATAATATGTTCATGTGTTAATTACTTTTATAATATTGTATGGGTATAATGTACACACGATATAGCATTTGATGGATCTCACCTGATAAATTTCACCAGTTTATGTTGTGTAAACTATGTACCTATCTATTTCTCTGTATCACATTTCACACGTATTTCATTCAATATTATTACTAAGGAAATCAGCAAATGCAAAACTAGCGAGTTTTATAGTTGACATATGACAGTATGCTTGATTAATGTTATTTGATCACATTTTCGCATAGAGGTTCATATAAATATTGTACTATATCTTGCATGTTATACTTTAGGAACAGTTTCGAAGAGAAATAGTTAAGGTCTACCAGTGCTTTATTGTTATTCTCACCTGAACAATGTTTAATTCTGATGCATTTATTAGTTTTTTTAACCAATTTGTCTTCTCACAGAGAGAATGGTAAACCTGTTTAGTCGATGAAGGGGACAGAACGAATTAACATGGCGCCTTAAGACCCATAAAGAAATCCCTTTGTGCTCCTTTGTATTTCAAAGCATGTTTTCGCATTTCTGCCGATAAGTAAATATAATTTGTCGATGATTTGCTACAAATTTGGGCAGTAATGCAATAAACCCAACGTCATAAATAACATTGAAGGATTATTATACCAAGGTACAAAAACATCTAGTTGCGATGGCTACCCCTCAGACAACATCCATTAACTATAGTTTGCAAATCTTTTGCTTGCACGTTATAATAGCGATTTCAGAAAAAAGTGGTGATCCAAAAATGTCTTGATCTCTTCACAAAACAAAACAAGAATATTTAGGAACATTGTGGCCAGCTGAGATCTAGTCAATCAAGTAGAGTCGCCAAAAAGTTCTACAAGAATATAAATACTGGTTAGCGAAAAATTTTCAAAGACCGAAACTTCCTGTAGAAGAAACACTTTGAAGAACTGGATCCGTAAAATTTTTCAAAAGTCAACCCCACGCCAATTTTTGGAGGATCGCAGAAAAGTAATTTTAAAAAGATCACAAAAACAACATTCTTCTAACATTTAGTCGAAATCCAGTCAAACATTCCAAACAAAAATAGAACAGAAAGTTAGTGGATTCCAGGGAGTATCGCCCAGTGAACACCGATCAAAAATAAAGAAGCATTTGAAATCTGGTTACTAGAAATTTAGCCAATTTTTTGTGGATCAAAAGAAGTAAGCTTTTAAGGGTGGACCAGCTAGTGAAAACTCCCGACAAAGTCGGCTGGTGTATAAAATACTTAGAAGTATATATATAGTTCTAGGACACAAATCAGAACTGCATTAGAGCCCGCTTTATTATTCAAAAATCGTACAGCAGATGCTGAATATTTCTGCGATTTCGTAAGCATATTCGCAATGATGATTAGTATATTTGCGCAAAATGTATGATGTACATGATATACATGCATGGTGAATTTTATGGCTGTAAATGATGTGCCACAAGTTTACGTAGACTGATTAAGTGCTTCAACATGAACAAAAAAAGACAAAATAGCTGAAACTACGAATCAAAATATTGATCAGAACTGTAAATACTGGTTGGTGCTGTTATCGTTCTTGTGGTCATTTTATATATGATCATTAAATCTTAGTCTACAGCACTATGTCGATTAAACAATAAATGTTAAGAAATATGCCAACAAAAAGTAGTAGACAGTATCAGTGGACAGCATGAAAATTTAATGAAGTATCGATTGAGGAAGAAAGAAAACAGTTTTATTCATCTTGCGTTCATGTAGAGATTAAAGACATCAAATGGGCTTTCTCATCGGTTTCAATGAATGCACAACAGACAACACCAATCTTGTCAACGCAGTTATGTGACGACAGTCTTGTGGATGCACATATCTGGCTTTTGCTTGCAACCGCTTGAATTAGCTCTTCCTGAGTGGCCGCTTCTCTACCAGATCATTTGTCCGTCTTTACCAAGCGCTTTTCGCTGCTACATGGCACATTTATTTCCACAAACTCCTAGACTTAGACTTGGATAGGATTATAAACCATTGCTGCAAATTTGTCATAAGACTTTGGTGTTTGGTGCTTTATCTTGCCACTTGATAACACATATTTGGCGGAGACATCTCATGTGGAAGAATCTAGTTCACGAATGTGCCTTCTATACAGCGGCCACATTTCGCTCCCATTGGGTTGTGTGGACATACCGGCGAGGATAAACGCTTATTTTCGTCTGAAGTTACTTGATATCCTGTAGTCTACCAAACGTTGAACTGGCTTTCGCTATACGTTCAGTTATCCCTATATCTAGGCTACCATGACAGTATTATTCCAAGATAATAAAATTTTCAGAGTTCAGGTTGTTGTTTCCAATAGATACGACAGGTTTTACGTGTCTATTTTCACTCTTCATCCAGCAGACTAATACAATATTGATTTTTTGCAGGCATATGATGAGGAAGAAACTCATTGCTGTATCAGCAAGGCTTCTTAAAGAGCCGTATGTCTTCAGGGCTGCGTGCACAACCATCGCCAAAGAGCAGATCATAGATCAGAGTAACGACTACTTTAGTACCAGCCAATATTCTATGTAGGGTGAATACGCTGCCATCAGAACGCAATTTTGGCAAGATCGCCGAATGAGTGTTTAAGCATCAGTGAGAACAGATCATCTTATCTAGGCAGCCTGCTCTGCCTAATAGCTTCCATAACGCTTTCTTATTCATTGTATCGAAGGCCTTTGTGAGATCTACAAACAGTACGTACAGCCCAATGTTCTTCTCCCCACATTTTTGCTGTAGTTGCCTCATAACAAACATAATATCAGTTGTGCTGTGTCTGCTGAGAAAACCGCGTTGAGATTCTGGATATACATTATCTGCTATGTCCTTCAGCAGCCGATTCAGTATGACGAGAGCTAGTATTTTTGCAGCTATTGATAATAGCGAAATGGCTCGGTAGTTATCACAGTTGGATTTTTCCTTTCCTCTTTTAGTGTTTTATGGAGGTATGTTTGGTGAATATGTGTGTGCCTCCATTCTTGTAGATTTTAGAAGGAATGCCATCAGACCCGGGTACTTTTCCTGTTGACAACCGCTTAATTGCTTGCGTTACTTCATCGTATGTAGGCAGTCAGGTCAGGTTTTATAGTATGGGCAGCTGTAGTGTGCTTTAAATAAATTCCTCCGAAAAGAAGCTCCCCCCATTCAAAAGCCCCGGGGCTCTTATTAGGAAACTGTTTCCTAATAGAAGCCCCAGGGCTTCTATTTTGAGTAAAAATAAAGACCTGAAAAAATCGTTTCCCAATAAAAGCCCCCTCCTTCCCTGCAAGTCTTTTTAGACCTCGCGTTTACTCGCAATGCAGACACGGTGCCCTTAATGCTTTGATATGAGGCAGCCCCTTAGACATGTTCTGCGTCGTTGCTTAATCCTGTGCTTCGCTCAAGGCGAACAAACACCCCCCCTCCCCAATGCCACCTTCACTCCGGAGTATTACTGAAATATATAACGGGCTGAGACTGAAACGGTCGGCGTGATATTGCCCCTCCTTCCCTGTAAGTCTTTTTAGAACTCGTGTTTACTCGCAATGCAGACATGGTGTGAGGCAAACCCCCAGACACGTTCTGCGTCGTTGCTTAATCCTGTGCTTCGTGTTTTACACAGGACACTTTACCGACTTTTTTTAGTTACTGTTGTTTTTGTGTGTTTTGTTATTTTTTGAGCGGATATCCGCAGCGGGTAGCGTTTTAATAAAATACTGATGGTAAATTTTCTTTTTTTTCAATAAAAGCTTATCAACAACACACCCCATCTAAAAAATAGAAGCCCCGGGGCTCTAATTAGGAAACTGTTTCCTAATAGAAGCCCCGGGGCTTCTATTCGGTTTCTAAATGAGCGCCTGAAATTGGCCAGTTTCCAAATAGAAGCCCTGGGCTTTTTTTCGGAAACCCCCGGTAGAGAGACGGTTCAGTAGCTTGGAATTGGAATCTTAAGTCCATTATGTCTTTTTGTAGGTTGGCAATTTGAGACTACATTCGTAGATCAGTATAAAATGTAGTGAAGATTCGATTGAGCAAGAAAGACCAAATTTTGCCGTATATTAAAATATAAGGTTTGCATGATGGCATGAAAACTTACCACATTGTCACATTTTCATGGGATCAGATTAATATTTTATCAAACTTTCTTGCGGCAAACATTTCGAGATTTAGAAGATGACTGTATGTGTTCCTAATTATTTGATTTGGGTTTTTGTTTTCTTTGAACTTATTGACATATCTACAACTAGAACATGTCGTTCAGGTGACCAAATCTTATATCTTAAGGTTAAAACTTAAGAACTATTTTAAGTCAACTTCAGTGACTTAGTTACCTCAACAAGCCGCATGTATGCAACATGTAGAAAATCTATAGAGAACACAGATAACTGAAAGAGAGACACTATACAAAACTTCCTCAAATCAGCACAATATTTTATTGCTATTTAAATTATGCTTTGCTTGCACATCATAGGGATATATTTATGTACATTGCTTAATTGTGTTTTTTTCTAATCAAAAACATTGCGCTTTGATGACAGTTGATTTTTTGTTTTATGAAATCACACATATGAAAAAAAAAGAAATGAAATTTCTGACTAGTTCATACATATCATGCAAAACTGCACCCGTCTACACACTGGCTGTTATCGTCACTCTCGTAAATACAATAAACTGATATCCATATAAATACATCATCAAATAATTACTAATTAATAACTTTACGAAACAATTATTCACAATCTCCACTGTGTTATAAAACACAAAAATAACTAATAAAAAGATGTATTTCAGAATGCTTTTATAAGCTGGAAACAAGCTGGAAAAAAGACAAAATATATTTTCTTTGATCAGAGAATATAACCGAAGTGAGAAGTATTCAAGAGTTTGATGCAGTTTTCAACATTAACTTTAAAACATTGGCAGCACTGGGTATAGCAGTGTGTAAATTTATTACACTTGTTAATGCTTTGCCCGTCTTCTCTATCAGTACCTGTAGAGTTTAAGACAATTGCACCTAATGAAAATGCAAATTTTAGAGTTGTTGCGTGCATATTCTAAAATTTCAAAACATTTTGAAAAGTGTGCGCCCAGAACCGATGTAAAAGGTATACAATGACGGTGAAATGTCCTAAAATAAGCTTTGTATAAAAGCAATTAACAAATAATTGCAAGCTAGCACACGAAAACAGTCTGAAATCCATTTCCAGTATGTATAACCCGTTTACAATGATATAGTTAAATGTTAAAAACACAAGGTTATTATGCCTACAGCCAAAATCTTTTACATCCTTTTACTTCATGGTTTCTTTTTCTCTACAAGCGCTCTAACGTTTAATATAAATACGCCATACTGTAAATTGAACAAAAAATTTATAGAAACAATTCATGCTGCACACTTTTTTATCAAGATTTGGGTCATTTTAACTAAAGCGTTGGCCTATGTATTTTCAAAACGAGAGCTTTTAAAGCTGAACATCTTAATGGAAAATGTAAAGGAAAAGTCTTCATCATGATATAAAACACCAAAGCAAATAAACAAACAACCACTAACATAGCAACTGCGAAAACGTCTAGTAGTTCTTTACTTGAAACACAATACTTTGTAACATCAGTAAATGCACTTTAAGGATATACATACTTACACGTACATCATTGGCGGCGTTATTAAAACAGAACATGCTCCTATTATTATAATATCCATTCATATATTTAGTGGGTTTTTTTCACTTGTGACTTGCAAATAACACACAAATACAGTGTGTTAATTGATTGAAATAAGATGTGAAAACATGACGTTGGAACCCAGGACTGGAGTAAGTGTAGGTAAGCGAGGTCAATTTGTACTATATCTGCACCAACTGCCAGGTTATAATATTAATTTGCTAAAGATATCACACATACTTATGAAGAAAGCGCTTTTTTTACACACGAGACTTTCTATATTTTCTAGCAGCACCTTTCGAGCAAGCAGTAATATTCAGCAAATACGTATAGCCTTTAAGTTGTTCTACAGCGTTAAGTCAGAAAGTTCAAAGTATCATTTTCTGTTTATAGTAAACACTTTCAGTCGAAAACATAAACATAACAAATACAAACTTTGTTGGGGTTATTTTAATACATAATAATCGTAACTGTTTGCTTATCTCTATTTAGCACACCATTTTATGCACTTAAGCATGGTGCAGTTTGCTGAATATTAGCAGTATACAACAAAGCTAATCCAGCAGATGCTTTTTAGTTTTTACAGGCAACCACATACATCAGATATAACATTTCTTTTAACAACAGGTTCATCTTCGGAAGTTGGAAAGTCGTAGGAAGTACGTTTTTGCGGAAAGTGTCAAAGGCTTCGCAAGTGGGCAAAATCATAGAGAACATTAGTGTATTGTTAAGGTAGGAGCACGTTGCCCTGTCTCATAGCCATGGGTGAACTGTTTAGTATTGTTTGTCTGAGAAATTTGTATATTTTATCAAAGTGATGGATATCTTTATGACTCAGCTTTGTTGATCGAATAGCACCAGATGTGTCCACTGATATGCTTTTAAAACAGGTTAAGTAAATTTTACGTATTATAACAGTAGCTCATATAAGCGTTACGATATTTAAATAATAAAAGTGGTGTCCAATCTGCATGTAATGCACGGCGACAGAATAAGTAAACGTAAAGTATCATTGGCGTATTTAAGAGGATTCTGTTTCTATTAATAATCAATAATCTGCCAAAATAAGAGTTTGGCTTGGGGAATTACACACCCAAGTAACCGGTCATCTATCTATATGCTACTTATAGTCACGATAAATGTTGTTTCTAGAAATCCGTGGCTCCTTCATTAATGCGGGGTGCGGCGGGCTGACTCGTTCTTAGCTTGATGATTTTCACTTGTCGACCCTGTGCAGAGGAAGGGATATCTCCAGGGGGTGGTGAGGGAGCTAAAACAAAAACATGAAAAGGAAAAAATGCGGTTAGTGACACAAGATTAGCTGTTGATGCAACTAAACGATTTTGGCTCTCTATGCGTCTAATCTTGTTATACAGCAAAATCTTGAAGACAGTTTTTGATGTTTATATACTATTATCAAACCAGCATTACTTAGTCAGGTGGGATTTTTGTTTAGGCTAATGCATATAAACTATGGATTTGCTACGGATAAACCACGGATATTGATTATTATTATTTTAATGAGACACTGAAATCAAAAGCATTTCAGCTTTATGTTTAATTTATAGTTGCGTATTCTCTTCTTATGTGGTTGCGGAGAACAATAGAAATGATTTTACAATCATTACAATCTAGATTTTTATTCACGGCAGATTAATGCAGGTATGAGCTGATTGCTGTTTGGGAGTTGCAATACATAATGCCTGTAATCTAATTTTAATTTGTATCAATCTTTGCTTAATATCTTGGAAAGGTTATTATTTTCCAAACTGCACCAAAAACATAATGTTTTACTTCTTAATACATGCTGAATAATTTCTTACTTAAACGAGCACGGTTTTAAAGGTGGACGATGCAGGACATAAAACACTAAATGATAGTTTTCTATGTGTTCAAAAGTTTATAAACTTAATAAATTTCTTAAAACATACACAATATTGATGACTAAAATGCTGGAACATAGAGTAGCTGTGAATGTAGAGCCAACATCTAACAGCAATCTTGTGCAAAGGTATGGGAAAAAAGGACAATGCATAAAAATCAAGTAAACTAATGTCTACTTGGAGTTATTTTGTTTTATGCTAAATATATAACAGTATAAAGACATGCACAAATGGGAATAACAAGTGTAGCTTGTTAATGCTTACTAAATGAGTACCAAAATAGCGTGGACATATTGTTTAATATATTTAATTAAACAACAGATATGCCAAAATAAACAGTAAATAATTTAAAATAGGGAAAACATAAAACAAGAATCACAGACATGCTTGAAACAAAAACGCTATTTGCAACATGGAGACTTCAGCGACGTGGGTGTTTTATCAGTGAGCACTTACCGGTTTCCGGTTCTCCTATTGACTGCTGCAGCATTTTAAAGGATTTTGACGGGATGTTGCCACCGACGTAGCTCATACTAGCGATATCGTCTTTTCCTTGTGTCGGAAGGGACGCCTCGGCTTCCGGTTTGCGGACCGGTCGACGCTTTGGTGTGGCTAGAGAGACACAAGAATAACTTCACATTGAACATTTAACCGTATTTGAAAGACTAATCAAGTGAACTTTATGAACAAGATACAAACTCTGTGCATATTGAGCTCATATGTGAAAATATTAGTCAGAGCAACCAACTGGACGTATAGCTCTTGCCATATGCAACAACAAGTGCAATTTCAATCCTTTTTTCTCTTCTATAAGGCAAGGAGTTTATAAAACATACATTTTTCTATTAACAAGAATTAGAATTTACAATATAAATTAGACATGAGTTCATGATTAAGTAAATATTTCTCAAAAACACAATTCGCTTATGTTGAAGAAACCAGTTATGAATCAAATTCAAAGGAAATTCGATAACCGCGTAGTCTACTGTAATTAATGACTTGTCCAGAACATACATTGTTTTGAGATAATTAGGGCTGTTTTGTGAGGAATTGCGACCAAACTGGGCGTGGAGAATCGCGAGTCTTACTTGTAGGTACTGCAAGATCTGGACCGCCTGTGAGATTCTGTAGCATTCGGAACGACTTCGATGGTATGTTTCTCCCCATGTAGCGTATAGAGGCCTCATCATAACCGCCTATTACATCGTCTTGTCCATCTGCAAAACATCAACATTTTTATTATTATTGGCTTAAAGTTGTCAGTAGTTTTATTGGTGTTGGGTGATTGGAAGATATTTCCTCGCTGACTTGTTTGTACATGGTTCACCAAAATATCAGTGTTACCACGTACTTCAGCGAACACAGAGAAGTACTACGGAATGTTTTTGAACAGTTCCCTGTAAAAATAGATTGCACTCGTGGTGTAAATAGAAGACAACTAATAATGGTAGTATCACTCTTTTTGTTCGGGATCAACACAATTCTATTCAATAAGGAAAATCACGTATTCGGGAAGGTCAGCGAGGATAAATGGCAAAATAATTGGCTTTAATGTATGCTATACTGCGCGTCACTAATTATTTATATTTTCTCTGTGCCATTCATTTTCTATGGTGGTTGTATGGAACAAGGTGTGAATATTTCTTTTAATTGAAAAGATAATTGAACAATACTTTGTAGGCTTACCAAAATTTGCCCTAAAAACATTTTATTGACCATATTGAGTTGCACTCTGTACCGTAAAAAATGGCCCAACGCCTTACCCCAATGCACCGGGCCCTTTTCGTTGGGCAACTTCAGGCAGGAAGAACGCAAAGAGAAGTAGCGTTAGACTTGGGCGTTTCCCAGCCAGCAATCAGTGTCTTACACAAGAAGTTCCGGCACACCGGAGACGAAAAGGACTTACCGAGACCGGGGCGGCCAAATGTGTTAACGCCGCAGAAGGACATACACATTATTAGAAATCCACTTTGTGTGAATTTTGGTGTGATACCCTTCCAACTTTAAACGTTTAATTTGCACAAAACAAATCGGAACTCAAGTGTGAAATTTGCTAAGACGAGAGTAAAAAGGTTGAATTTATATATTCTGTTCTTTTCTTTACTTGTTTTGCTCAATTTTGAAATCCACAGCCCGCCCAACACAAATATAAATAATTAGTGACGCGCAGTATAGTTTGCATAACAGTACTTTGAAAAATCTGTCTGAAAAAATATGCTGTCCACTCTTTTTCTTTTCTTTGTTTTTTTTTGTTTGTTTTTTTTTTTTTTTTTTTTTTTGATATCTTACAATTTTATCGGGAAGTTTGCAATGTTTGAATGACAGGTGATTATCCCTAACAAGTAGGGAAACTTATCCCAGTTGAGAGCTACAGGTGAAAATAACAATGACAAAGGTACAAAGGAACCAGAACAAGCTTTTCAACATAACGTGTATTAGTTTTTACATTCAACTTTACACGTGTTCTTTGGAGATACATGCTGTTAAACTGCTATAGGCGAAACAGTTGATTCACAATGAAATATATAAATTGACGTTCAGTTGCTTTAAATTTACTTGTGGGTTACATAAATTTAATTAACCACCACCATTTACTCTCATTATGATTATCGTTTGTACGGTTAAAGCCTAAACTTAGAGCCTTAAAAGCTTATCTGGAAGTTCAGAAATTATATATTGTTAAATTGATAAATAATTATAGTTATCTACCAAACCACTTGTGGACTCATATCGCAATTTTTTTCTGCACTCGTTTATTAAATGATGAAATGTGTGCGAATGTGTTCTATGCATTCTCCTTTATAAGGCAGTATAAACGTGTCAATCTTTTTTAATTAGTTAAATAAAAATGAGACTAAATAGAAATTGCTAAAAACATAATTGCATTTATTGAGAAGTAAGATTGTGTTTTGTTTATTTAGTTTATTTATTGTTTATTTATTTAGTTTATTTACTGTGTTTAGATTATTTAGTTTCAGGAGGTTTGAGGAGAAGGATGGAAGTACTCATTCAGAATTGTGATACCCAAACCGAAAATGCTACTCTGAAAACGTTGCTTAATTGCAGACTCGGAACTTTTCAGCTAAAACAGTCGAGATTATATAAACAGAAACAATGGAGAACATAGATACATTGATATTTTGTTTTAACAGCGAAATTACGATAGAAACACGAAGGAACTTGGAAGGAATTTCAATGAAAATTCGAAGGAGTTCCCGGGAAATTTAAATTAGTGAAATTTCTGTGGAAGTTCCATGTAATTTCCACCGTATTTTATCAAAGTCCATTGAAATTTCCATTTGAGTTCTTTGGTGTTTCCTCCAATGTTCCTGGGAATGTCCATCGAAGTTCAGGAATTAAATTTAGGCTCTACTAAACTTGATGGTTCCTATGAGCATTTCGAGAAAGCTACGGAAATGTCTACGAGCATTCCGTAAAAGTTCCTCGGGGGCCGCTTTGTATGAACTGTGTTACCATGCGTGTCCAAAAAAAAAAAAAAGAAAGAAAGAATAAAGCCTAGAAAGGATAATTTTGAGACCAAACGCGGTCTGCGCGGACTGCCAATTTCGTCGAAAGAAAGAGGTGGGGGAGGTAATGTAGGAATTGTTCTCCCCGTTTAGTTAAAAAGGGGGTGTTGATTCAAAATCAGCACTCCGTGTTTAGTGGTCGTTTTAAAGAGTCACGGGCAAGCATGGTAACCAGTTGGTACGTGAGTGCCCTTTTCCGCTCCCCCCCCCCCCCCCCCAACCCCCGAGACAAGTTCCTAGCCGGTTGTACTGAACCAGAAGTCCTTCCAATAGGGCCATCAACGAAATGCTATATACACTAATTAAAACCATGACCATTTAAAGTAAATTCATCAACTTGGGTTTTAACTGATTGCCGTAATATTAACAATTGGGAACAAGGTTCAAAAATGTGTTAAGAAATTCATCCTGAAGGTCACTCATTCTCCAGACAGAGGTAAAATATTAACTACATAACAAAAGCACCCTAAAATCAACATTATTAGTCATGCTCCACTGGTCATCCTAAAACATTCAAACAACATCAGTACAAAACAAACACAAAAGTGTTTCCTGATAACCTGCAAACACTCCGATAATAACATACAACAGGACCTCTGGATGAAAACCGTCGGAATCAAGCAAAAGCGATCTTAATTTAGAGGTGATATAAAGTTAGTTTCTTTATAATGAGAGCAAATAACAACGGCACTGCATAAAAGGAAGTTTTCGGAGGTTTTGTTATCAAGAGGTTCTACCGTGTTTGGAAGAAGTTGAGCAGGCAATATATGCCCCCCTCCCCACTCCCCCTCCCCCCACCGTACACAACATAAGAGTCGGCAATCCCTGAAGGTAAACAAAAGTATCTCAAATTCCTCAATTATTATATCACTTATTTGCCAAAATAAGAAAATCCTTTGAATAAATGAAACATGCAAAAAAAAGTATCAAATTAGGGTAAAAACAAACAAACAAACAAACACATGCTTAAGCTCTGAGAAGCATGTACCCTCATGTTTAGGTCGAATCGAAGTAGTATCGATTTCAGAACCTCCAGTTAGCGACTGCAATCTTTGGAAAGCTTTGGAGGGTATTTCCTCCGAGGCCCTATTGACACCCGAGAACGTCATTTCATCGTCATAGGCGGGGCCTCTTGGTGGTCTATTGCGATTTTGTGCTGGAATAAATTTTACGTCTTAAGTTATGATTCTGACATGAGATTTGCCTATAGCTGTACTTTTCAAGCCTTATTCTATATGAGCGCACTGTGATCATTAAATGAGTGACAGGAAACAATACGCTCTATCCCCATTCAAACCAGTCACCTACCAGCAAATAAAAACAAACAAACAAAAACAGATATAGTGGAACCCCGGAAATGGGAACGCCAATGGAACTGGACTAAAGTAGCTCGATTTCCGGACTGGTCCTGTCATCAGGGGTTGTTCTTAATGGGCGGTATCTAGGACGGGACCATTGAAAAGTGTCCTCTTTGTGGCATGGTCCTACCCGGGGTTTCCCCGTACTTGGGAACAGATAAAGCAAGCCGAGTTTATTAGTTTATTATTATTATTATTATTATTATTATTATTATTATTATTATTATTATTATTATTATTATTATTAAATTTATTACTATTATTACTCTTATTGCTATTATTATTAATGATTAGTGACCGATATAACACTGAAAATATTTAATGTAATAAAAAGATGCTAAAAGCCAAGTTTCTTAAGAAAGACCAAATAACACAGGCTCAAAAATACTGTTTAATACTGAAGTATATGTGCTAAATAATTTCGGTATGAGCACAGACACGTACTTGGTATAGTGACTGTTGGTCGTTTCTTCGGTTGATCTAAGCCGTGAATCATTTTGTAGGTTTCTGATTGAGTGATGTCTGCTTCTTGCTTGTGGCTTCCTCTGGAAGTAAAATGAAAGCTTGAAGTAGGAAAGAAATACAAGTGTTTTTGTTTTTGTTTTGTTTTTTTTTTTTTTTTTTTTTTTGTTTTTTTGTTTTGTTTTGTTTTGTTTTTTGTTTGTTTTTTTTTTTTTTGTTTTTTTTTGTTTTTTTTATTGTTTTTTTTTTGTTTTTTGTTTTTGCTTTTGTTGATGTGATACCTGTGTCTATACAAACACACAACATGAAAAAATAATGAATTTAAAATGGAGTAAACGATGACAGTTCGCTTGCCATGGAGCTTCATGTCGTTTCGCTCCTTACTGTCATGTTCTCAGCTTCAGTTACAGTTCCAAGGTTTTCAAATTGCCATTTCCAAGATCGTCGCGGCAACTTTTTTTTTTTTGACAGTACTCATGAAAAGACACTACTTTTAAAGGTAATTTTTTCAGGGAGAGGGGGGTGGGGGCATATACAATGCGTCATTGTATCCATCCCTTGTGTAAGGAACCTAATCAAATGGTTTTTGAGACATCAACCAAGAATCCTAAATAGCATTCGATTCTTTGTTTGGTCTTTCTTGTTCTTTTTATTTATTTCTTTGACACATGAACCAAAGAATGCAGTTGGTATTTCAGTTATGCCATTATATGCAAGTTATTCCATTACAAAGAAACTCCAAATATGCATAACCTCATAAGAAAAAATATGCAAAATAATTAAGCTTCCACAACACATAAAAAGAAAGTAAAAGAAAAGGAAAAAAACCTCAAACACTTATTCATGTGCACCAATGTCGAAAAATATATAAGCAAATTGTGAGATGACAAGCTACCGCTACTGGTGCGTTAATAAAATTAAGAACGCTATAGCTGCGCGTTACCATACCGACTGACTGACGTCACGACGCCTCCAGACTGGCCTTTGAACGCCTCCTCTACGTTGTCATTGGAGTACAACTGTAGAGGGGAATTGTACTGCGCGTGCATGAAAGTGCCTTCCCCGGGCCCAGGCGGCAGGGGCGCCTCTTCTTGCGGTTTTTCAGGCTCTTTCTTCTTCAAATGTGGAGGAACTAGGGGCTCGTTGAAATTGGGAAGATTTAGCATGTTTTGGTAAGCAGGTATTCCTCCCGGCCTGTGGATTAAGATGTGTGCACATTAAGCAGTGACCGTGCAATGTCAGCATCACAGCATACGGCGCAACGCGGATGGTTAGACAAAACCGCCAATATATTTTTTTTCTTCATTTTTTAAAAGGTTAGGTACTAGCTGTGTTAATATTATTGTGAAATGAAGCAGATAAGTCACCCAAACACCTCTGTTTAATGAGCAAGTGCTTTTTTGCTGTTTTTTCTAATGCCTTCTTTAATAGCAAAAAATTGCGCCTCTAAGATATGTAATAAGCAAAACCGTTCCACCAACACGATATGGAAAACAGCCTTTCACCACAAAGTATCAAAAGCATTAGTTTCTATGTACAATGTACGAGTGAGGTTAGCCACTGTAAAACACACGCTATATTTACCTTCTGCGCACTTTATCCCTCTGTTCTGCCAGACTGCCCACATCAGGTGCATATGAAAACGGTTTCTTATCGCTGCCGCTTTTTGCAGCCATAGTTAAAACTTTGTCTGGCATTTGGGGTTTATCCGCCACTGGCGGTGGCGGTTTGCTGTGTGGCGGAGAACTGGCATTGTATGGCGAAGTCGTTGTACTGTACGGTGAACTCCCCCCACTGTATGGCTGTGAAGAAGGTGGAGGGGGCGGCGGTGGCACCACCCCTGCCAGGGGATGATATCCAGGTGCCCCAGGGGCAGCAGTTGGGGAGTGATACGTTTGAGGCGTATTTGGGTAACTCCTCGACGGACTCATATAGCCCGTCACATTGAGTTCAGCCAACTGCTGTTCGAGTCGCGTTCTCGGCTGAAAATCAAAAACCATCTGCATGTAAACTTTGTACACGCTGCCCTTGACCTTCCTTAGGTCAATGTCGAGTTCATGCATTCCGTTTGCCATTAATTCCTTATTGTTATTACGAAATATATGTCAAAAAATGTCAACGCCAATATCACAACAATCATACAGTGGACGGTCAGTGCACAGTGCTCGTAATTATTTTTAATATTCCTTGCTTGTCTTATTTTCTAAATACGATTGAATTTCATTTTAATGATATTTATAATGATATTTTATTGCATAAATCAGTCACATTTACTGATGTGAAATAAAGTTAGGAGATAGAAAGTCCGTCCCCTTCTGGGCACCTATGCGTATTTGGCATGAATAAAGCAGGGTTTTCGCCATTTTCAGTCAAAAGAAATGCGAATTTAACGCAGGGGAAATGACCTGTGGCGTTTCTTATAAAACCAACACACTAATCGCCATTTACCAGACCCTTGAACAAGACATGCTGCATCAACAGAACAATCTTAAACAAAGCAAGCACATTCCTCATTCGGAGAGCAAGACCAACAGGTATAGACAAACAGTAGAACCTGCGAATTGCGAACATCCCAAACCGAGACGACCCCCCCAACTCCCACCCCGCCAACTGGATTTCAAAACTCTGGCTTTCTCACTTCATCGCTGCTTCAAATCTTTCTAACAGGATCCCACTATATTCAAAGCTCTAATTTAAAAAAAAGCTTAGAAATAAGACCAGCTCTGAACTGAGATCAATTTTGACCATTTACAGTGACTCCACTGCATATACAAACATTCCTAGCTCCGAATTCTCTTTGACAAGTCATCGCTTAATGTTTCAATTCCCGAAGTAAAGAATAATACCCAAATAATAGTAGATTATGATAAACGTTACTAGAAGTGGTATGTCAATATTTTCTTATCTGAGTTACAAACGCGTGAAGAGATACGTATAAACAGCATAAAAAACGGATAAACGACAATACTAGATGGCTTTTTTCTATTAATATCATCATTCATCATGCCATAAAAATTATTGTTTAGAAATGATCGATACCCATTAATTAACCCTTTCTGACAAAGTAGAAATTGTTTGAAACAGCTATAAATGTGTGGGTTGTTATTGTTAGGTTGAAATATACTCACCCCCTCCACCCCCTCCCATAGTACGTTTGTGGTTGGGTAACTTTTATGACCAGTTGCCTGTTAACAGTCCGACAAGGATTGGGGTTAAACGATGATTGCGGAGAAAGATAAATACTGAATTTTGTGATAATCTGTCTCAGTTCTTGTGTTGACTCCAGTCCCAACCTACTTATACATTTCGTATAGACTTGGTAATATTATTTATCTTTTATTTGGCAAAAGAGATTTCAAATACATCACACATCCCTCCCCCCCTCCCCTCCCTCCACAATCGAATTTGTGTATTACTGCCACCAAAAAACAAAACAAAAAAAAATCACTAATTTTTTAAAATCCAATTTACATTGACTATTCCCCCCTCCCCCCCCCCCCCCCCCGCAGACACATATACCGCATAAAAGAGTCAATTGCATTTTAATTCCAGAAAAAAAAAATGTGTTGCAACGAACGAGACAACGCATGACTCGCTGTACAAAAAAAACAAAAAAAAAACCAAAAAAAAAAAAAAACAAAAAAACAAAAAAAAAAAAAAAAAAACTCTCCGGCAGTTTTTAAACACAACGCGAGAACTCAATTCATTCATAAACATAAGGCAATCGAAGCAAATAATGCAAAATAATATCAAAGCATTTAACACCAGTCTGACACCAATGAGCACAATGTGACAGGAAATGGACCGTCTAAAAAATAAGGATGTTAAAAACCACACTCAACACTCCACAAACTCACAAAAAAAAACTGCCAATTTAAAGTAATTGTATGATATTCTGTTTAATGCCTTTAAAAGGAAAAGGAACATATAAAAACACCCGTCGTTTTTATTTACCTCTTGGCCAACTTCTTCGCTCACTGGTGTCGTTGGTTGCCATGGTTTTGGAGGTTCAGAACTTGGTAACGGTGGTGGGGGAGGCAAGGACGTCAAGGGACTTTTGATATTAGGAGAACCGGGTGCAAACTGTGCATTAGTTGAGGGTAAAGGGGGTGGAGGGGAAGGGAAATCCTCATAGTTTATCTCAGTGGTGTTTTGTGTCTCGTAATTTCCAGATGTGTACTGGGAATCCTGCGATTGACCATAGGACGTGTCCGAAAGCTCACTGATGGAAGAAGACATTGACGCGGGGGTGTTAGGATAAGTCGGAGATCCCATTTTGTGACTAGCTTGCCCGTATGAAATGCCAGAATCAGTGGAGCTATTCAATGAAGTATCAGGTTTGTAACCTTTAAAATGACCATTCTGATTTTGATAGTCAGATTCAGTGGGGAAAAATGGCCCAATGGTTTCGTTATTAATTTTTGTCATTCCGCCGTTAGATTCGTTTACATTATACGAATAAGGCTGGGGGGAAGACTTGGGTTGAAAACGTTGCTTCTCCCCTCGGCTACTGGCATCTTTGCTAAATCCACGGTTGAGTGAGCTTTGTTGCTGGTAGTCAGACTGACGGTACATGTCCTCAAACAAATCATGCATTCGCCCGGAGGAGGGGGGCAAGCCATGGTGCTGGTTAGATGGCGCTACCTGTCCCGGCGTGCTTGGGGTAACCGGTGTGTGGGGTGTGTGTGGTGTGTACGCGCCAGGTGTATCCCCACTCCTGTGAATAAAATAATGAAGAATTATAAAAAAAACATTCTGGTGTTACATTTTTCTGTTTATTATGGAAAGAATCAGAAGCATGCAGTAGAATATATATGGCGGTATCTCCAAGATGATCGCAAAAGCACAAGTAAGCAACAAGACAAAATAACAAAACGATAATAATAATAATAATAATAATAATAATAATAATAATAATAATAATAATAATAATAATAATAATAATAATAAATAATTAATAATATGCAAATATAATATATATACAGTAAATTTAATATATTATAAATAAAAAGGGGGAAAGGAAAAGTTTTAGCTAATAAATAACGAATTAAATTGCAATAAAAGGGAATTCTTTGACTTAATAGGACTTAAGTTTAAATATAACCATACTCAACCAATAACAATGCAGACAACATGAGAAAAGATCACTGACAACACTGAATAGTTTATTATACAGTGTGAAACACTTGAAGCAATTTTCGAGTTATTGTTTTATTGCTTTCCATCAAACTCACGGCAGCCTTCAAATGAAACAGATATTTGAATTGCAATAAACCTTGTATCATCTCAATCATTTTTAAACGTCACATGAAAACATTAATGCTTACATGGGTAAACTTACTGTTAAGGACAATATAACCTATCATAAATAAATAAATACAGGGAAACTCCGGAATAGAACCCCCCAAAATAGGAGCTCTTTTCAATAGTGCGTTCCTAAGTACATTCCATTATGAAGCCCACAAACAGGACCACACTGAAAATGGAACTACTTTAGATCAGTCACACTGGTGAACCTATCTCAGCTGTGGATAAAGATAAATATAAAGTACAGTTCTGAAATGTGAGTACCGTAGGGAAGAAGTGGACAACGGGCGCTGAACACGTGACAAGTAAAAATGCGATTAGAGGAATCCAGTTTTGTTTTAAGCATAACCGGGAAGAAAAGTGTCCAAGTTCATACACATTTTATGGACATTGTAAAATTAATTAAGAACTAAGTTTGGAGATGTGGTGTAATATAATTTACTAGACAAACAGAGAGACAGAGATGGACAGACAGACAGACATCTTGTTACTGCAACCGCTCATCTAAGCTAATGACATCATCTTACATATGCAGAGAATGGTGGAGAAATTCATAAGGTTATGAAGGTCAATTATTTCACTGTTATAACATCAGTGTTCCCATTTGGCGTCTACAGTATCAACCACAGACCGTATCAGATAACTGCACAGGTATACGAGTTTTGAACGCCCTATTTTCACTCGATAAACTTACTTGGAAACACAGAGCTGTAGTTCATTTCCGTAGTGTTTGATTAGATCATTGGCTTGCGCTTGTGTTAGGTGCCCGGTATCTTCATGGCCTATACGAAGAACTAGATCACCCGTAGATAGCTCCCTTGACGCTATACTTCCTGCTGTAACCTGCACACAGATATGCCACAGAAAATGTGATACATATACAAAACAAATGTAACCCGGTAACTTAAAATTTGATTGTTTGAATGATTTGTGCGATAACCTATGAAAAATTATTGCATTTTTACCGAGGGCAGCATTTTCCACCAAACAAGTGAAGAGTTGCCATTAAAACACCTAAAGCAATTGTACTGGTCAGTCAATTGATTGGGGTGACGGTGGTGGAAGAGGTAAAAGTCGATAATTCTCAGTAACGTGACGGCTCGGGCAACCGGAGCGAAAGTCAGTCCCCTGCTTCGTACCCCGGGCGGATCCGGACAAGGGATCCTGGGTTACCAGACCAGCACTCTAACCCCCCTTCCGGATGAAGTTGTGTTCACCACTGAAAGCTAAATTTCTTTTCTGCAATTCAATTTTTCAAACAGCTTTTCAGTTTTAAAAATCTTTCACGACACACTATGATGTAAACAATCAGCGTTTCCACTTGCAAACACCATGTCGTTACTCACTAAATGTGGTGCAGGAAAAAAAACAATGAGTAACAACTCCAATGTCAACCTTAAACCATTGCTCAACAAACTAACGAGAAAGAATGCAAAACGTTTGCAAACATTAGACCAAAAAGCTTGTAGGCGATAACGCCTTATTATCTAATGACTACAGTATCGCAATGTGACGTGGATACTATGGTTGAGCATTCCACAGTGACAGGAGATAAAACGTTAGAACAACAAATCTCCATGATAGCAGTTTGCCTTCCGGAAATTGCCTTGTAAAAATAAAGCGTCGTGACGTCATAAATTCTGTTTGTCTTGATTATTTGCCTTTAATATGTGTTACTTCTTTCTTCAGTTAACAACTCCACGAGCTTCACAGAATGTTTGTTCTACAAGGGCGTGTCCATTGTTCATTTCCTGTTTGTGTGGTCAAACAGTTTCCGAGTCGCAATGACAAATAGACGTATCTAACCGATACCTCCCGTACTTCATTAATAACTGGTAAATCACCTTCCGTTAAACAAGTAACTAAGACAACGGACACGCCTGCCTCTGATGTTTACGCAGTTACAACAATTGTAATAAACACAGTTAATGTAGTTACAATGTAGCCAGTGCTGAATGGAAATCCAACATTTATGCAAACGATTCTACACATTCATATTATTTGATCTGTTCAAGCAGGAAAATTTGAGACGTTTTCTTGAATAACTCTGAATAATTCTTTGGGGTGAATAGAAAGTATGATAATATCAAGTTCGTATTGGCACAGAAACTGAAGATGAACATCGTGCTGAGAGAAACACGCAGACGTGCTTTGAATTGTAAACAGATAAACAAGAACTAAAATCAATCATTGTATAAAGTGGCGTAAGTGGTATTGATAATTAATAACAAGCACAAGTAAGACATTTAAATTATTTATGATATCCATTTTAAACCAAAACATGAGAGTTAATTAACCGGTCTTAAGAAGACGGATGATGCAGTCAACCGTTCTCTAAATCTATATCATAATTATAATGAAAAAAACAGTGACAGATGCCAAGCTTTTCCCAAGTACTTTTTACGTCACCTGGTAGATAAAATGATATGACTTCATAAAAAATAAACAAAACAAACAAACTCAATAGCAATACCACTAAAATTATCAGTTAAATACTTCTTTAAAAGATAAGAATGAATTTTTATGTTCAGCTAAACTAATTCTTAAGCTCAACATACACACGGGCGCGCGCGATCGAAGATTATGGTGTATAAAACGTGCAGCAGGCCTGCGTTACAACTGTGATATCTCTATATTTTATAATTGATAGTGCTGGACCGAGAGTGGGACTGCAGACCTAGTTGAGGAACAGAAATAGAAGTCACCATCAATGATTTATATTTGCTAATTGAAATTAACGCACTTACGAATTAATATCGCAATGCTTTGAAGACAAAATGCTTTCTAAATACCACAAATGATATTGATTCTTGAACAAAGTCGATTACACTGTAATATTCAAGCATAACCTAAAACTTCACGCACAAAGACCAGCATGCGCTATGAGTATTACTCTGCGGGAGGCATCAATGGACCAATCCATAAGCCTTTTTACTTATTGTTGTCATATAAATACTTAAGTTGAGAAGTTCTTGTACTTCAAGATGTTATTCTTTGATAATTTTACCCTGAGTGTATTTTAGCTGCATGCCTGTTTGAGTAGTTACCATGTAAATGAGACATAAGCCATTCATAAATATGGTATAAGCTATTTGAAGTTAATGCGACCATAATCACCATAAGTGGTCCCAATATGATAACAGGCAACATCACATGGTTTATGGAATTTTTTATCTACAGCTTCAGGACATTCCCCTGTAACCAAAGAATATAGATAGTACATATTCAAATAAAATATTTCCTTTGTATGTTGTAACTTTATCCAAAATATAATCACTGGGGAACAGACTACAATAGCTGTGGCTGACTACTTCTACTTCACCTGAATAATTTGGTTCCAAATTAGTGTCATGTGAAGTTTCAGGAAAATTAAAACCCTTTTTCATGTACAGATATTTATGAATTATTTTACACTGGTTGATCTTGTCAAATTGTTCTTCATCTGGCCAATTACTGTTGTGCCTGTATACGCGAGTTTGATATGTAATATATCATAAAAAGGAGCCTGCTAACTAGATCATTAAAACAGAGTATATATCGTGAACGGAAACTAAATATAAACAGTCTACCAATTATAACAAAGTGCCATAATTGGGTATTATTTGGACAATATTCTATCAAGAGGAAGAAAACTAGACAAACATAGACGCTTAAAAACACATGTGCCAGTGCTAAATCAGCTGAAAACATAGCAGATAAAATTGTGTGAAGATTCTTTAATTTTATCGGCAGTGCATTGACAGAAACTGGACTTATCAAGCCCCTGAATCTTTGTGATAAATATTGTGACGTTAACAAAGGACGACAGGTTTGTTTAAATGGTCGAAATGAATTGTTAAAAGTTCTTATTTAGAAAAGATGGGAGATGATAAATCATTAAGCAATTCACAAATATGCGAGGTATGACATAATTCACAGCTCTCGTTTACTTGTTTACTTGTGCGCTTATGTTTAGCCAATTAATTTTCTACTTTTGTCCCTGTATTAAAAATGTAAATTTCGTCAAACCATAAAAGGAAAGTTTTTGTAATGTATTAAAGTTTTGAATATTCATAGTTGATTACGATTTTTATCACAAAAGCAATCTGTCATTCTGCAATACAACCAATTATCAATTTACGCCTTTACCTTTAAATGCAATGATATAATCAATTTAAGAAATCAATATTTGAGTATGTTATTAGATTACAATGATTACTGTCCACTTTATGAAATTCTGTAATGAATTTTGTATAATTAAGCATGTGTAATTTACGTCGTTTTGTTCATTAGATGATGTTCTTTTTTTCTATTTTTCCTGAAAATGTATTTTATCTATATGCTGGTCTTCACAAATAAATAAATGAATACATGGCATTTGCAATAATACTTGGAGGATTAAATTGTAACATTTAGGATTATTGTTTGCAAATTGTTTGGATAACACTTGAAATCATATATCTATTAATTTGAATTCTGAATCGAAACAATCATTTTTGGGATAATAATGTATAATAATAATGCGTGGTTTAATTTCTAGTCTAGTATAGTATGATTTTAGTGCTTTAGTGTGGAATACATATTTTTAAGCTGCTTAACATCTTAAAGTAACAATAAATCTCTAAAGAAGACACAATGTTGCTAATATTATACAATTGAGGCCGTGACACAACATGACGTTATTAATTCATTTGTCAATTATTAAACAATAAATGTGTGTTACATAATCAATAAAAATTCATTCCGATAATTGCCAAGTAGAGAGATTGCTGCCAAATATTATTATGTTGCCATTTGTGTATCCATTTCTCCATCTATGCACATTTGTATAGCGCTTATTTAAGTGAAGCCACTAAGCGCAATTTAGTAAGCACAAAGTGCAGTTTAGTAACCACTAAGCACAAAGATACATTTGTGTATCTTTGGCAACATTTGGTACATTGTTCTTTCGTCTGGCTTAACCTAGTATCATTACTATTACAAGAATTATTGTCATGTAAGGCAAAAAAACATTTTTGATCGAAAAAGAAAAGGGAATGGGGTTCATTTATTTTGACACTTGGTTGTTTTGGTAAGGATGATACCTATTCTACTACACAAAGTCAGCTCATTTTATTTTGATACTTTAAACAGCTTTACTCTAAGTGTATCAGGTTCAAATATTAGCATGAGAATATATCCTAATTTGCTCTTATTGTAGGCAATCCTTTATAATTAGATACATTCATTAATTAAATCGGTATGTAGTAATCACGTTTTCAAAAGATACACAAGTGATAAAAAACCCTAACTTTCAAACATACATCACGTCTGTCTTTCTACGGTCCAGGATTTCGTTTTATGACTTGAGATCCGCCAACTTGGAGCCAAGAATGTCACGAGTCCCGACTTTCAACACGGCCCGAAAATTCTTACTGAATAATATCTAAAGGCTTTATACATTCAGCAATAGAATACTAAGTGGTTTAGTTAACATTAAATAGCCAAAATATCAGTATTTTCAGTGTGTTATTTCATTGAATCATGAGCACCCAACATAATTTCAATGTAAATTAGAAATTAATTACTTTGCTACAAGTTTGATACTTAAACCGTATGTAAGAAGAAATTTTAAAATTTTATTTTTTTAAAGGTTATCGAATTCTATTTAAAAGACATCAAACAGGTAATATCTAAATTAATGAACTAACAAATATTTAAATTGCATGACGTGTTTTTGAACTTGTAACCATGTTTTTGCTTGTATTCTTTTGAGGCAAATATCTTGCTGCTGTTTCGCTTGTTTGAATGAATTTTAAATAAATTATAGTATTCCTTTGATATTTTCTGTCATTTCATTAACATTTAAAACAAATATGTGGCTTACATTACTTGTTCCGTTACCTCTTGCTACATATAATTATTACTCCTCGCGAGATCTTACGCGGATGTGCACTGTATACTTTATTTTGTTTTTTTTAACGGAAACAAAGAATCTTTTGATAGGGGCCGGTACATTTTCTTGAGATGTAATAGCATCTAACCAAGTAGAGTTCAGGTAAATAGAGCTTAGAGAAGTTTTTATATATTATCAATGAAGGGTTTGTGTCCTTAGATTGACAATTTCACACTCGGACAAAGGCGTCCTTTGTTTGTTTTAAAGTGACAGACAATTTGTAATAACATCATGAATTCAAAACAATTGCAACATACTGTGTCACTTTGTTTTGCTGTAAGTTCGTCTGACAAGGCATTTACACTGAAGACGTCATCAAACACATTTTACTGCTGAGAATTAGATACTTAATTTGCCATTTACCAAAACTGTTTCGAACACATTAAAAATGTTGTATTCAAATAATGTTAATGTTTTGTTGTGGCTGTAATCATTTGAAAAAATGTCTTCGTTCTTGCAGTTTGATGTGGGTTCTGTTTCTAATTCGGTTTTGATGAGGTTTTCTACAACCTGAATTGAAATCAGCAAAAAACTTGATTGACAGAATGATATCTTGATCCAATAAAATGAACTCACTAATTTACGATTCTTTTTAGATAAGCATTTTCAGAATGAAACTTATTTTAGGGCTTCAGATATACTCAACTGCCCTGTTGCTGAGAAACAAAAGTGACAAAACGCTCACATGACCGCGGTTTCTATGCATCATAATATTTAACAATAAATATCACGCCGATAAGTCGTTTAACATTTTTCAAATAAAAAAATATGATGAAACATGGCCGTTTTAGCTAAAATGAGCAATCTGTCTCGTAAAAAGTTTGACTCACAAAGTAGGTAAGGGACAATATTAGTGTTCATCGTGCTATATAATTGCATCTGTGATATATGTGTGCATCTTTTATATAAATGTTACATCTGTGATATATGTGCTGCATCTATAATGTACATTCTACATCTGTGACATATTTGTTGCATCTATTACACACATGCTACATCTGTGATATATATGCTGTATCTTTTATATACATGCTTCATCTGGGATATACGTTCTTTACTATTATATACATGCTACATGTATGATATATACGCTCCACTTATGAGTGAACTCACAGACAAAATTTGATGCTTAAACTGACTGTTCTGTGTTTCGGAAAATGTAGTGGGTATCATTTGGTTCGAATTATCAGTTAGGACTAAGTAAAACGGCCGGTCTCAATGTTTTTTTTTCGAATGACTCCCACACAGAAATTCGTCTTATCTGACAACCGTTTCGGACGAAGTTATTTTAGCCTAAAAATTATTTAGGATAAAAAGATTTTTCAAAGTAAAGCATGCATTATTATATCTATGTGACACTTCCTACTCGAGTGTAGTATCATGTGTAAGTTTCATACAAAGCAATTTACTACTGTTTGTCTGTCCTGAGCTACCTGTGTCCTTCAATTATTATTCAAATGTTGATACATTTCAGTACCATTTCTCAACCTATAGAAGATAATTTTCATAATTACAAATATAAGTAGAAATAAATGTTATTGCTGATTATTTGTATTACAGCTTTCTAAAATAAGTCCATTCACGAACAGGATTAACAATAGCCTAAAAGAACATATGTGATCAGAAACCGTCAATAACAATACAACAAGAATAATGGGTGGGTTAAAAACTTTGGAGTGAACGGGTCACGTGCCAAAGTCATAAAATATCGGATAACACGAATATCGACTTATACGAACGATTTTGCCCGGTTTCATCAACACCTTTTTATCCGGTATCCGCCGCATGTATGACATACTTCGCTTTTATTTGTTTGGTTGTAATGTGCATTGCTATGACGTAATGTATCTATGTTAACCATTGACGACAACTAATGTTTTTACTTTATTACAGCAGGAACTCATAAATATTCTGCATCTTATTTTGATTGTTCGATAACCTTTAATTCTGTATGTAAGAGAATAGCAATAATACGAATGCTTAAATATTACAAATGATGTGTTCCAGTTCAGATGTGATCAAACTGAAAAGATAAACTTCTCATTTTCCACTAAAACTGGAATTTCTTTAGAAATGCTTGCTGATATATGGCATGATATTATACATTTCGAGTGTAATGACGCTAAAAGAACCGGACTTATCTTGCGCCACTGGTGCGAATACAGTTTTTTGTGTAATAACATACGATAACTGCATCACTTTATATGTTTGCGCTTAAAATAGCCCGTTTATGAAAGAAAGCAAATAACATATGTAGACATCTACACATTGATCGAGACTGTTTCATTTCCTAGATATAGATGTTTTTCATCTATTCTGCATTCGAGATAGCTTAGACATTTGGCTAGTCTTAAGAAAATAATTCCTTACCCAACAGGATGGGCATAACTACGAAGCATAAATAATTCTAATGGAATCCGTGGCACCCATTAAGCGGTTGTAAAAAATGTTTTCATAAGGAAAACGGTCTATTATTTGTCAAAAGAATTTCGGACAAAAATGCTATGCCACTGTTTTTAAACGCAATTAATCGTTTAGAAACACTATCTTATTATTCTTATAAAGGACCTTGGTATCGACACTTCAAATTGATACTTTTGATCAGAAAGGAGCCGATAGCTTTGGCTACCATTACATTTTTCACCTGGATGGCAATGCAGCCTTTTACTACTGCTTTCGCCATATGACCTTTAATCTCAGTGGTTACCTATGTGAGTATTAAATCGACGTAAAAAAACTACTTTTTTCACGCATTTGATCTTTGGTCAGTGGGTTCATTATTCTATTCGGTACTACCCCTGAGTAAGTTCTTGCGTTTTGTGGTTTACGATTGGCTGTTGCTTTACATTGGCTGAAGTAGTATTTTGGCAGTCAACCAAATAAGACAAACATAAGTAAAATGATTCTCATATTATCAATATGAGCCAAGGCTACCGACTTGTGTAGAAATACTAGATGAATGCTTTTTCCTAGGCTTCCAAGACTTGTCAAACTATTCTGATATGTGTTATCTGGAGCTTTTCTAGCAGTCCACCAAAGTCGATGGCATGAAGAAAAATATGAATTCGGATGAAAATGACGTACAAAGTGGATCATTAAACGCAGCTACTTATTTTTATATGTTGAGGTTGTATTTTAGTAATATGTTTTGGCGATTGGCTGAAACTCTCGGGACTTTAAGATTTTTTATCTTTGATGATGTTAGCTATGTACCTCTCCTGGATGATCCCAAGATCAGTCCCTCAAGGCTCCACTGTGGTATGACTCAGATATCATGGCTACTCTAGTCTGTGAGTAATTCCTCTGTTATACAATTGGCTATATATATATGAATTCCAGTGACAGGAATAGTTGTAAAAAAGGAGATGGTACTACCAAAGCACCTACTTCACATAGACTCCAGGTAATCATACTATTAAAAGAAAATTTTGTTGTAATAGTACGATATTTGCATTAGCGAATGGCTATACATGACAATCAATACTCTTACCGATGCAATTCGAGATTATATGCTAAGTCATTGATTGACACACCATGTGACGCAGCCTTCGATACTGCCCTCTCCAGGTCATTACCATGTTCAGTATTACAACCCCCTCCCATCAACCTGCCGAATTCGGTTGTTTTT
Source organism: Protula sp. h YS-2021 (assembly GCA_949752745.1). Classification (NCBI taxonomy): domain Eukaryota; kingdom Metazoa; phylum Annelida; class Polychaeta; order Sabellida; family Serpulidae; genus Protula; species Protula sp. h YS-2021. Next base: position 21,188,047 of record OX457028.1, read on the forward strand.
GGTCCGATTATTCGTCAATACTTTATGTGATATATAACTTCAATGATGTTAATAAATATTTGGTTTATCATAATTGATTCTTGAATTATGACACTTATATCTAGAAAACAGCGTTATTTGCAGAGGCATCAACAGGACGAGGAAGTAGCTTTTGAGCATGGTGCAAAGTATGTAGTGTCTCTGTTTGTCCGAAAAAAACTACCATTTCCCTCTCCGGAAGTTAGTGGTTCCGCCTAGAAGGTCACTAAATCCTTCGAAGCAAATACTGTTAATTGCACAGCAATAACGTTTCAATGACTCGATACACAGAACTATTTCGAATAAACAAGAGCATGTTGGAGTCTGAATCATATAGCCTATGCAATCTCTTATATCGTATTGAAACATGGTTCTTTGGCGAAGCATGTGCTGATTTGTAAAGAGCCACACTTGGAGATTGGAAATCCCCAGTTTATTGAAATTATATGATGGATTTTGGCCTTATTCCTTTTCTTTAAGCCATGCTAGCTTGTCCGACTAACTAGTTAGAGGATCAGATCTGGTCGAAACATATTTGGTAGGTCCAGCTGACCATCTTCTGCTTGGAAAATCATTTTGATATACGGGTTTTGCCATTTAAGCCCGTACATGAACTCTACACACGCTCAGCATCATATGGTCCATTCCACGATCTAAAGTGTGGAGGCAATTAAACAGTGTTTCTTGTACGTTTATCTAAACACATATCGTAGATGTGTTTCTATTTAAACTGTTTCGCATATATTCGGTTTACTGTGGGGTTTAATCATAAATTGACATTAAACTTTCTTGCGGTGTCAGGCTTTTCTCTTCTGCTTTTATCAAAAGGTAAGAATATATTCTACTGGTGTCCATTTTCTGCTGGTTTGAACATCAAGTAGGCTCGTGTTCGGGGAGAGGGAGAAGGGGAGGAGGGTAGGGTGTCTGTGCGTCTCTTAGTTTGCAGTGAAGAAATGAGGTCACAAATTTTGCAAACAGTACAGGGTCAACAAGTCTTTGCTGCAAACTTTTAATAAGAGCATGTATTCGAAAGTAAGTATGGATTCCGTTTCTCAAAATTTTACATATAGTCACACGTCACAACAGCTTTTTAGAACATCATATGAATAGACAGTAGCTTTGTGGCCAACAGTGTCAATTTATTTAGTATAAGTAGCCAGTATGATATTATTTATTAGAGCAGTGAATGCAGAAGATAGTTAATCATAGCATAAATTCCTGTTGAGACGAATAGCAAAATGGGGGCAATAAACGGGTAGTAATTTTTTTACGATTGCTTTATTGTAAAGTTGACCTGTTGCAAAATGTGACCATTTATAAACAAACCGGGGGGGGGATAATCTCGGGGGAAATAGTCCTACGGGGGAAATCATCCCGGGAGGAATTGTCGGGGGATTGTCTCGGGAGGAATTGCCCCAGACTTCAGACAAAAAAGGGAGCTGTTTCGGAACTGCACTCCGAGTCCAACAAAAAAGAGGGACCCCAAATTTGTACACACACTTTTCGACGCACGTGTCTGCCCGGTTTTCGTTCTGTGATATCAGTGACGCGCGCTTTAGTTGCTCCTGTGCAGATGAACGTATAATTTTGTGAAAATGGTGCTTCTTTCATTAAATTTGAACACTTTGAGGTGAAATTTACAAAGTTGTCAGTGTTTGGTTAAAAACGAATATTTTTCAAGCCTGCCACTAAGCGTTTAGGGCGTTTTTCAAAATTCGTGGACATACACGGTAAACAGTTTGTGCGGGAGTGCCCCCTTCCCCCTCCCCCACCCGTAAAAAATGATACCGCTTATTAATAAAAAAACACTACATACATTAATAAGGTAAGTTAGCATATGAAACTAGCCTGATCTTGTGCTACTTCTGGACAAGTTAATTAATAGAGCAAGTTTATGTTTTACATGTGGGCTGTATATTTTACCAAAAAATCTCCTCAAAATAATGTGAAACTCGGAAAATCATCTCGGACTATTCGGTCTGCTTACACAATAGCGTGGAAACGTTGAACTGAAAAATAGTTATATATTACAGATATCAAGCTTCACAAAAACCAAAAGTAAGGCATAGTAGGGTTACATGAAACAGTCTAAAGAATATAATATATTTCTACTTCATTGAGCAGTCCTTTTTTCTATTATTATTTTGGCGGAGTTTATTAACCTCGTTTTGGCGCAAAGAGACCGTAAATACCACGAGAACGTAAACAGGAAATTCCGTTGGGTTAGAAATGTGGAATTTAAGCTATCAATAAAAAAAGGAATGAGATAACACATTCACTTGAACCTATAGCTTGTGTGGGCGATAATCGGATAGTCTCAGTTCCTTATCTTTATGTGTGATTGACCACGGTGGTATTTTATACCCGGCATGGATATGATGAGCAGAATAAAAGCAAGCTCCAGATGTAGTGTGGTCATCCAGAGAAAGGTCGGAAAGGATGACAGGATCATGTGCATGCTGGGGGAGGGGGAGAGGATGAGGGGTGGGGGTCAAGAGAGAGAAAATCCAGTCCCGGGGGGGGGGGCTCAACTTCATTTGGGGGTATTTGATTTTGGATAGCACTATAAAATGCTAACAACAGGCTTCGTTGAAATGTCTTCTGGAAATGAATAAATAAACAAATAAATCTATAAATAAATTTTTGTGGGTATTATATCTTGCTTGCTACTTCTATTCTTTTTATTGTTGAGTAACGTAATGTGAAGGCGTTGAGAGAATTTCCCCTGTTGAGTAAGCCCGCAGATATGAAAGGAAAACTATTTGACTTCGGCATATCTGCATTCCGCCATTGTTGTTTTGACACTTGGGTCACTACTTCAGATAAAACGCTCAAAAATTTCACCTGATTACTCATCGTATCTCTCTTTGAAAGACAAGATAACAAATTATTGTATTTCCATTCTCTATATTCATTGCAGCAAACATTTTCTTTATGCTTAAACTTTGTTGCCTGATATTTTTAGCGGAATTGCCTGAAAATTCATTTACCCGTGTAATCAATTTTGACATTTGATAAAGAGTAAAGTATGCATAAGAACAGATTCTGTGCAGACAAAAAATGGAAAGCAGCTCAGCTATAATTACCAGGCTTCTTTGTACGAGCAACCTATGAATAGCCCCCCCCCCCCCACCCCACCCCCCCCCCCCCCCCTGCATACAGGCTTTTGTTTCTACACAGGAAAGTTCGCGGTAGTTCAGAGAAGCCTACGAATGGTCATCATGGCATGTTCAATGCGTGCTACCAGCACAAGACCTGTTCAAAGTCTATTTTTTTGTGAACCATAAACCTGTTCACAATGAGTAGTGGTGTTCCTTATATTTACTGATAAAAATGTTACTTCCATATCTTTTTTTTTGAAATCAACACCTATATTTTAGAAAGTAATTTTATATGCACTTATTCACCCCCGCCCCGGTCCCACTTATTGGTAATTTTAAACAGAGTGTGTCAAATCCTCACTTATTTTTCCCGTTAAAATGATTTAACACTTTACTAACAGATTTATATCACATAAAACTGATCCGATCGATAGGTGAAACGCAAGAATATATTTTCCCTGGCCTAACATTAGGTGGAGCTGATCAACATCTGTTGATGGGATTGTTATTTCTAAAGTCCGCCGACATGCTATAAATCAGCGCTAATTCAGCCATGACACACTAATTCAAAGAGAAATACAGTAAAGATAGAACAAGAATAGCTTATAAAAGACATAAAATAAAACAGCAAAATGACTCATAACATATTGATGACTCATGAAATGTATCTTCCATTATTATTCCGAATTCATATTATTAGTTAGTTTGTTTGTGGGAGAAAGTGGGGGGCAAATGAGTCAAGTGTGTCTGTCCGTCCATATGGGCTTTCTTTGTCGCCTGGTTGTTCGGTGCAAGGACCTTTGTCTTCCATATGCCATATTCAACTGAAAAGCAGACATGTTGTATTTACAGGAACATTACGAATTGCTTGGGTTGAATGGCTTTAAGCAACAGGAAAAAATGGGTCATTTATTTTTAAATAAAACGAAAAGGAAAGGGTAAATATTCGGCTTGCCTTTCAGTCGTATGTTAGCAAAGTTTGCTATACAATGCATCGGAATATCAGAATATCAGAAATCCAAGTATACCACGGGTCCTACCTAGACAACCCCACTCCACCCCAGTTTGAGGATGTATTGGGCGGTGAGTGGAGAAAGGCAGGGTGTTATACCTTGGTCCTCAAGCAGCCTTCAGATAAGCAATCAGGTCAAAGATTACGGTAAATTTCGCGTAATGCAGTTGAACAGGTGGCGGCCTACATCCTACATCCCTCATAACACAGTGCTACGTTTGCCTTCACTTGTAGCTTTTTCCCGACAGTTTTCAAACGTGTGGAGTGCATGAATCTGCTCTCACAATTCATTAATACGCAACCGTTGCGTTAATACTAAGGAACGCAGGTATACGGGGATATACTTGTTCCGCCCACACGAAAAATAAAGAACATACCGGTATGGTTTTTTTATTTCCCATGATTTGAGTTCAATTCCACTGTCCTCCCAAAACTTCTGATACCACACCCATTATGCCACATGGAGGTCAATAGGGTAGGATACTTAATCCGCCACAACTGACGTAATTGCAACGTGGGTAAAGATCTCCATGATGCTGAGGCACAAGTACATTCACTTAGCAACAATGTGTGATTATCTCCATGATGCTGAGGCAAAGGTACATTCACTTAGCAAAAATGTGTGATTATTTCCATGATGCTGAGGCAAAGGTACATTCACTTAGCAACAATGTATGATTATCTCCATGCCATGATGCTGAGGCAAAGGTACATTCACTTAGCAACAATGTGTGATTATCTCCATGATGCTGAGGCAAAGGTACATTCACTTAGCAAAAATGTGTGATTATTTCCATGATGCTGAGGTATAAATGCGTTTCCTTAGCAATAAAATGTGATTACCTCCATGATCTTGAGGCAGAGCTCGGTGCATCTACTTTGGAACAATGTGAGATTACCTCTATGATACTCAGGTATAAGTAAAATCACTTAGCAACAATTAATATATGATTGCTTCTATGATGCGTAGGCATTAGTACATTCACTTAGCAACAATGTGTGATTACTTCCATGATACTAAGGAATAAGTACATTCACTTAGCACCAATGTGTGATTGCTTCCATGATGCTTAGGCATTAGTACATTCGCTTAGCAACGATTGTGATTACTTCAATGATACTAAGGAATAAGTACATTCACTTAGCACCAATGTGTGATTGCTTCCATGATACTAAGGAATAAGTACATTCACTTAGCACCAATGTGTGATTGCTTCCATGATACTAAGGAATAAGTACATTCACTTAGCACCAATGTGTGATTGCTTCCATGATACTAAGGAATAAGTACGTTCACTCAGCACCAATGTGTGATTGCTTCCATGATACTAAGGAATAAGTACATTCACTTAGCACCAATGTGTGACTGCCTGCATGAGGCTCAGGCACTAGGACATTCACTTAGCACCAATGTGTGATAACTTTCAGGACACTGAAGCATAAGTACATTCACTTAATTAAATTCGTAAAGATTTTTGGCTTAATTCGAAAAGATAGTTTTCTTTTGAAGAAGTCCTTGAGTAAAAAAGCGGGATCTTATCGCAGGACATACCCGACCAACCCAAATAAAAATTATGTCAAAAAAATTAATATTAAGAACCGAACATTTGAATACACAAATGTATTTGGGAGTACACCCTCACCCCCCCCCCCCCCCCAACCTCTCACGTAGTAGAGGTATTTTAAACATAATACAGTAATACCTGCCTACACCGGACAACGGGGGAACTGGCGGATTTTGTCCGGTATGGAGAGGTGTCCGGTATTTCAGTGGTCATGTAAACCAATGGGGAAAAAACGGGACTGAGAATTCTTGCCCGGTATTGGCAGTTGTCCGGTATTTCAGGGTCCAGAATGAGGTTTTACTGTACTGGAGCATATTATATTTGCGTTGGTGCGTCGGGGGAAAATCTCCTGTAGTTCTACGTCTGAATCTTAAAGCACAGGGGTTTAGAGTTATGGCAGGGATAAAGTAAATGAAAGAAATGACAAGTCTCTGGGAAGGGGGGGGGGGTGGGTCACTTGCTTTAAAATGTGTTACCTTGCGCGAAAATAAAAATGCAGTGGAGGGGATATTATGACAATCCAATTTCATTTTAATTGGAGGGTCTTATCATTCAGCACTTCCGCTTTATCCACTAAAAGGGGCAATTTTGGGACTGCAGTCTGCGTCTAACAAAAAAGGGGGGAGGGGTACATGTTGGTGAATGTGCAGTAAAACCTCCGATAGTGAACACCTTTAGTTTGTGGACAACCTCTGGTTAGTGAACACTATTTCCCTTGAACTTCTCATTTCAATATGAAATAAATGTCTATTTAGTGGCTGTATCATAGGCATTTCAACTGGTTTAAAGCCTGTTCACTAGAGGTTTTACTGTACTTTTGAACTGTTGGTGCTAGACTGGCTGTCGTTGCTTCGACTAATTGCACATCGCAGCGACGCCCGTATTCTTAAACATATTGTGAGGTGAACGGCCGAAACGGTGACTTTTGTCTCAATTTCATAGTCATCTTTAAGAGATCAAAGTTATCAGGGTAATAAAAAGAGTGTATTTTTTCAAACTTGGGCAATCCGTGAGTGCCACCCCTCCCGCCCCACTGGGATAGAGGGCTGGGGTGGAATTACGACAAAATATTTGAGCATAAGGGTTTCACTGTTTCAAGTCCCTGGAAGCCTTTGCATACATTTTGCCTTGTATTTCAAAAACTATTCTGCTGTTCACAACAAAGCTCTGGTGTCCTATTTTGTGATCTATGACGTCATATCTGTCTGCTGTAATTTGACTCGTTTTATTATTTATAGTAGTTTAGATGCAACTCTTGAAACGACTGGTTGTACTGCTTGGGCCGAAGTAAGTCGAGGAACTAATTTTTGATAAGGATTTCCTTTGCGCCCAGACGTTTTATCCCGGTATCAGTGTTGTCTGAGTCTAATTTCAATTCACATTGTATGTTATACGCAGTGTCGGTACACAATGGCATATCTTTGAATAGTTTTTGTTGTTTGCGGTGTTCACCATCACCATCAACACCATCATCTTCACAGTCTCCATCATCATCATCATCATCATCATCATCATCATTATCATCATCATCATCATCATCATCATCACTACCACCACCACCATCATCATCATCATCATCATCATCATCATCGTCATCATCATCATCATCACCACTACCACCACCACCACCACCATCATCATCATCACCATAATCACCATCATCATCATCATCATCATCATCGTCATCATCATGAAAGCCCTCCCCCCCTGCCGTGGGGGTGGGGGTGGTAGACTCAAGTGCACTGAAGTCGCGATGAAGTACAAATATGTTCTACATGAGAGCGGTGCGAGAAGCAGGTACACAACACTTAAGACAGCCGGTCTATTATCTTAAATCAATAAATGCCAAGTACCGCCACTTTTCTTTTAATCAAAACGAAATATTTCAGTTGAAAAATCAATCAAAACACATACATAAATAAATGACTTACCCTTTGAATTTTGATTGGTTCTTTGTAATCCCTTCCTCCACCTATTCGAAACCCCCAAGGAATATCCTCGGAGTGGCGTTGTAGCCAGACGTTCTGTCCTAAAGTCATCATTCAAAGCTATCCGGATCAAGTAAATACAGAGAAAAGGTGTGAATGTTAACAAAGTTAGAAAAATACACCAAAATCCAAGATGGCTTCCTTCATACTTTGCTTATCCATGGAAGATACCTACAGACTATATTAAAACAAGCGGCGGTAAAGGTTGGAGGAGTAAGAGCAAGGTTGTGGCTCTAACCTTTCTTTACCGTATCGCAAACAGCTGGTATAATGCGGCCTGTAGGCAAAAACAGAGCATCTGGAGAAGTTTGACTAATATCCCTATACTTTTCCACTGCGCTTGAGATCAGCAAACGTTTCTTAAGACTTCACTGCTAACGCTAAGGCTTTCCTCGAAATATCTTATCCAAAAATAGCTCATACAAATCTACTCTTAGCGGTTTGTTTCCCGGCTCCAGAACCTTCCAGTAAACAAAGATCCGTATGCACAATATGTCTGAGTTTAGTTGTTTAGGTTTTAGTCTACACTTTTCTCTTTCGCATATCTTGAGGTATTAGTCACTTATTAAATACTTAACACAGTTTCCTGGAGTTCTTTAATTTCTTTCACCACTTCCCATTGTGTTCGTTTAAAGTCGTGGTAAACCGTCTGCTAGACCAATTGTTTTTTTTCAAACTCTCAGGAATGTCACTTTTATACCTTGTGTAAAGAATTAATAAGGATATCCACACACTGATGCTGAGGAGCAAAAACACACACCACTTCATACAATGATTTCAGAGATTTTATATGATATTGCATAGCTTTGCTACGCATAAAAAACTACAGAAATTCCTTTAAAGCAGCTTTCATTGCAACCTCTATTCGTCAGCTAACAACGCTCAACATCTCCTACCGTGAAAATCCACCGAATAACGATGAATTGTTTTTCACTAATTCGTCGCTGCGGTATGTTAGTTTATTCTTATCAAATTTATTGGGAAAAATAACTGCTGGACATTTCTCGAAAGCGAAACGCTATTAATAATGTTGAAATGACCTGATTGATGACAATCAATGACTAACCAAACAGTAGTCAGTTTTGGCGGGAACACGCCCTCGATTAATTGTTGTTCGATAATTCAATGGTTTTCATCAATTAACCTCATCTAGATTGGCAGGTTTTTAAAATGCCAGACTAGATTAGTGCCACTGAACTGCGATATGATGTTTTACTGTTTCTAATTTATGCAAATGAAATTAAATACAGGAAATAAACATATTAAAGTGCAAGGCTATACTTTTTATTTAATCAATATTCTGCAGTACTGCTGCACTTTCAAAACTCTGAATACAGCAAAAAAAGTATATATATGTATATATATATATATATATATATATATATATATATATATATATATATATATATATATATATATATATATATATATATATATATATATATATATATATATATATATATATCTAGATACTTTTTTGCTGTATTTTGTTTCTTGTTGAAATTAGTGGCGTATATTCAGGTATGCCTTCTACTATCACCTCACATATCCTAGACAAGCTGTGACAAGTGACGTGAAACTTATACCCAAATCATCCTAATAAATAATAATAGATAAAAATATTATCCTTACAGCAGTTGACTATGTGCGATATTTATTTTAGACGAAGACTTTGCTTATGTTGTCTGTTATTTGTTTATTTATTTATTTATTTATTAACGATCCGAAATTCTTAGTTGGCAGCTTAATTGTTGATGCGTCTTCCGTTACACTTTTAGTGAATATGTCATAAGCAAAACATCACATTTTCTCCTTGCCTTTTATGGTAATTACTTTTTTTGTAAACCTTTATCAGCTGCAATTTCTAATCATGTGTTCAATATCTGGTGAACACTGGCGAGATGTAACTTAGTTCATTGATATGCAATATGGGAAATGTATGAAATAGGAACCACCCAAGCAGCTGACTCATTGCTGTGTGTATATTGATAAATGCATAAGACACAAAAAAGCTATTAAAAAATCATTTATACCCTCGAAGCCACCCTTATCGACGTTCCAAGTAGTGATTTGTTTCTGTTCAGGTTGTCATAACCCCCTCCTCTCTAATACTTGGCTTGATAACTTAATTTTCTTTCTCTTTGTTCAGTTATATCTATGTTAACAAAGTTTTCTCTATATGAGATAAAGAAATGAATGCGGTTTAAATAAGGTATGTCGAAATTCAAGACAGCCTCGCTGCAACGCCTCCTCCTCCCCCCCCCCCCCTTCACCTGCCCTAGGAATTAAAAGTGGGCAAGTAGGAAATGCCGTGTAAAAATTAGCTGCGTTTACTATAATCTGAGATATTTCTTTGGAATAAATATTTGGTCCGTCTGTATTGTACTTGACTTTAACCCTTGAAGAAATTTCGACTGCTTAAGTGTCACAAAGTTCATTTTACAATCATACTCTTACACAAAATCAACAAAAGCCTTTTTGCTTAATTAAAAAAATGAGGTGACGGTTAAAATGCCAAGCCTGTCGCGTTTCGATGTACAGATAGTGTATTCTACCCTTGCATCAGTCAGATCGTGGTAGGTGTGATGCGTTTTTTTTTCTCCATTTTTTCTGCTTGCATAATAAGGTTCATGAATATTATCCGGAATCAAATCAGTTAAAACTGGTAAACAATAAGTAATAATCTTTGAAGTTTGCTAGATGACTGGTCACTAAGATGGCGGAACCGACGCAAACCGTTCAGGGTATTATTAACGTGGAATTTCTGGCCTTTTGGTTGCCATTTATCAACAAATCGATCACAGTTTGTTTTTCGTCGAATCAATACATGTATAGCAGACACAGCACATGAAATCTCTTCGCCCGTGTGTGTTAATAAAATGCAAAAAAAAAAAAAAAAAAAATGACGTCCGAACATCCATCAGCCAAACTGTCAAAGCTGGCTCACTCTTGCCGTATTGTGGCATTAAACCAGCCAGTGCAGAAACAGTAAAACCCATAATGCCAGTGATTTAATCTAAAAATAAACTCATTCTTTTAAAATCGCTTGTTCAAAAGCCATCTTTCATATTATTTATAAAATAGACCACTGTAGTTCTATTATGTTTCATTTGTTACACAGCTTGCGTTCGACTACTTGGTTTTCGTCCAAATGTCAAGTTCAAAACAGCGATTCCCTTTTTAATGTTTAACAGGTAAACAGTTACTGATTCTGCAGAAGAACAAATAACGCACAAACACAACCCTCAAGTGTCCGACGCAAGTATCTTCGATTTCTTTGCATTTATATATTGCAATTTATGACACTCGGCGTTTTCTGAAGTGCTCCCAAAAATCCTTCAGTTTGGATCAACACGTAACAACTAAACGTAAATACCAATAAAAAATTCCTCTGCTTTCTGTGAATAGATAGATCTATGTCAAGAATTGTGATCTTTTTATACCTATATCAATGACATATTCAAGCTTCAGATTATCCTCCTATAATCTAATGTGCAAGATTGCATGACTCCTTTAGGTGACTACGGAAGGGGGATGGCGAGATTGGGGTGGAAGGAGAGTCTAATGTTTTATTCCATGTTCATTAATAATTCATAGTTCTATGGTACATACTGGCTAATTACACAATTCACCATCAGACAGCTAACGTTGACCACATTTTTTTGTCTACACGCAAAGTACTTCAATCTCACCTCACCTAACTAGTAAATCAAGCGAACAGTTAATTATGCCGTTGTGCTAGAGAGTCAGAAAGAGCTATCGCCCAACCAGCTCCAGCGCCCGCAGACAAAAGCAACATATCCTGACAGATATACGCAGCATACAAACGAGAAACGTTTGAAAGTGATAGACATGCAGCAATAATTTCTAATATATCAATCACACACTGAAGTTCTCTTTATTTGCTTACTCTTTATTTATTCATTTTTTTCATTCGAGCGATGAGTATTTTGTAGCGCATGATGAATAAACTTGATAAATGCCCCTGTAGATTTGTTTGTGAATGTCGGTTTTCGGAGACGGGGGTGCTTCAAAAACAAGTTAAGGAGCACAAACACACCTTTGCATTAGAAAACCCCTCTCAATGAAACAGGTCTCCATAAGCCATCCATATAATTGACAAGAGGGTTGTAGGGTTTACAACTCTCTCCGAAAATCTGATTTTGTTGAACTCCCTCCTCCCATGTGCCCCTTGAAGTTTTTGTTTTAAAATGTACTGACTGATATTTATAAACCATTACAAGATTTGTTCAGGAGGGGGTTGCAAACCAACAACCCCCTTGTCAATGACATAGTGGATTTCGGACACATTTTCAAAACGATTTCCTCGTCTTTTCCCACTTCTCCACACGTTACCTCCGATTTTTGAAATGACACCACTGGGGGGGGGGGGGGTAGGGTAAAAATCAGACCAAGTCAGCAAGAAATGGCAAGGGTTTCTCCTTGTGATAGGTAAAAATCCCACCCCTGCGGCGGGGATGCGGTGAGTTTTATTCATATATTATATTAAGTGTTTAATAATTACATTTTATATATTATAACATCGTCTATTGGTATTTTTCTATTTTTCAGTTTCCACTTTATTTATGGATTTGTGTAATTCAGTATACACTGTAATTGCCTTCAAAAAAGGCTAGTGAGTCTGAATAAAAAATATGCTCTATTCACACGATGACTAATTATTTGCAAATGGACTGAAGTGCAGTTCAGCATTTGAGCATTATGATACCTGACCTTAATTGGGATATAAATATATTTTTAACTTGTTCTTAAGAAAATCAATGGAAACAAACGAAGAAAATTAAAAAGGAATTAAAATCTGTGATAAAGAAAAAATATATGAATATTTAAGAACATTAGACCTTTTAATTCTCTTGGAAATGTAGGGGGGGGGGGCTTTTTACCGTTTCCCGTTTCTTCTACATCCCATCATTGACTGTTGTTGTCTGGGTAAAAACACTTATCCAGTAAACATTGCAGGTTTTTCAATGTCTGTTTGACGTCGCGACAAATCGACCTATCGTCCCACCGTTTCTAAAATGGTGTACTTGGTTATTTTGCCGTCGCGACCAAATAGACACGTTACACAGGTGCCGTTGTTTAGCCGTGAAACAAACTTTGCAGCTAAATGTCCAAGGTGTTTTTCGCAACGCTGAATGATCATCAGTAAGTCGATAGCTGTCCAATATCTGAGAAAGACTTTGTTTTCACTTTGACAAACAACAAAATCTTGGCATCAGGTGTCAGGTCACAATGTCCATCGACAAATTTCCAACCTTTCTAAAAAGTTGCAGTTAGTCGCAGAAAAAATCGCCAAGTTGCAATGTTGCAACTCCATTTAAACGAACAGACGTCAGGGTCACAACTCTAGCGTATCGCCAATCGGAAAGAGAACCATCATAGATATTTTACGAAATAAACTAAAATGTTGGTTCTGAGGAAATATTATCATGACTTGCTGACAAGTCCAAATTCAATTGTAGCCACTTTTCCTTTGTCTAAGAGAAATTGTATGTATACTTGGAAACAAAAAACTTTCCAAATTGTTATTATTTACATAGTATAGAATTGAACTGAGATAGGAAATACTGTTCCTTTTGCATACAATGGATATTCCAGTGGAATAAAATGGAGTATTTCTTTTGCGACAAAAAAACACACATTCCCACCCAATCCAAAAAGTGGAGCGGCGGTTGCGGGTGGGGGAGGGGGAGACGTTGGATCTGTTAGCCAAAAAACAAAAAACAAAAACAAAAAAAAAACAAAAAAAAACAAGAAACAGCAGCACAGGATGCAATGAGATGGTACTCAGAACTGCAACCATGCCCCGCCCACTTTCTCGAAGTCTCCACTTATGTCATGATGTGCTCTTATCGCCCAGCTAGTGTAGCCATATTACAACAGAACATTCTCAGTGTTAATCACCCAGCCGTGTGGCAACCAAACGAAAGAAGAAAAGCACCTTGTTTTTGCCCTATTTTAGAGCCGCATTTGACAATGTCGAAGTTTTTATTTTGAAACGTATCAAGTATTACTTATTTGAAAATACGAGAGCTGAAAACGCAAGCGCAAAAATTAAAAACAAAATTCTGATTTTTAAAGGTCATTCCAGGTCTTGTGGGAGAGGGCAGGAGAGCGATTATTGCGAGACCCAGAAACAGTTGGGGCCCTGCATTATTTGGGAGGGGGGGGGGGGTAGAGTATGGATTAGTCCTCCGGATCATACGCCTGTGTTATGCCGTTTATATATGTTGCTCGACCCCCCCCCCCCCCCCCAACCTTCATCAATTCAGTCTTCTGGTCATTAGGTGCTTTCGAAATAAAAGTGGAATGCGGTCTGGCAGTAGCACAAGACCCTAGGTCTGACTTTGTGGCTGACTTACTCTCTTAGCCTTGCTTTCTTGACGGCATTCCTAAGAATTCGCTTTTCAAAAAATGCTGTGACCAGTGATATTCTTGGCCATATATCAATGGCACCGCTGTGATAATCTAGTCTAACAACAGGGGAGTTATTTTAGGTCGGACATAAATTATAAGTGAGTAGCACTCGCATAACAGAATCACCATTACTGAAAACTTACTATCAATGGCGTAGAGTTTATTTCTGAGTGTTAGTCAATGACTGCATAGAATCGGGTGAAGTTTACTTTTCACGTTTTACCAAAGGCTTAGTAATCCTTGAATAAAATGGGACGCAAGCTGAGGGGGAGGGGGTGTAATATTCATTAAGTACTCCGTATTTCCGGAGGGGGATCTTTCGGATCTGCACTCTACAGTTGATAAAAAATGGGATATTATTTATATAGCACTATTGTATTATTTATTATTTTATTTTATTTATCATTTTGTATATATATTATTTATATATATATTATTTATATATATAGCACTTCTCGTTTAGGGGACGTTTTAATAAGTCGTGGACACGCATGGTGACCAGTTTGTATGTGAGTGCCCCCCTCCCCCGAAAGACAAGAGAACCCTGAAAATCAAAACACAATGGAGAACTTTCCAAGCCATGCTAATGTGCTTGGTAAATCAAACGGCTCCTACCCATGAGTATCAAAAACATCAGTCTGCTTCTTGTCAAGCCTGACACAGTCCTCAGAATATCTCACAATTAAGAAGGGTATCAGAAGGCCGGGAACAGTTTTAATTGTTTCTCTTGGAAATAGTACCCTTTTGGAAGAGGGTAGGGTTGGCATACTTTGTTTTTATGTGTGTGAATCGCTGTTTTCGTTTCTTTCTTGCCCAAACGAAACACACACACACACACAGATATATATATATATATATATATATATATATATATATATATATATATATATATATATATATATATATATATATAATATAATATATATATATATATATATATATATATATATATATATATATATATATATATATATATACAAAGAAATGTATTTTTATTTTTTTAATTTGTTAAGTTATAATTGCAAATAGGCAGCCAATTTATTAAGCCAAGGCCACGCTTCAGTGCCTGGCTACATCTTTTTATCTGGTGGTATCAATTTGTGAATTCTGAGTTAATTGTGGTCTATGCAGTTTAAGACTCTGTGACCTGACTGACAGGGACTTTTGCTTAAAAAATATTGATTGCTGTACACTATTGAAAAAGAAATAATCCACGCAGTTGAAAAACTCCTATTCAATGCGGAAGTTACGATGCCGCGACTCTCCGAAAACGAGAGATTACAGGCTATAGGGATGTTAATTGGTGGTGCTTCGCATACAGCGGTGGCCAGACAGTTGGGTGTTGCCAGATCAACAATTCTTCATCTCGTAAGACATTACGAGGAAACCGGATCGATGCGCGATCGCCTCAGACCAGGCCAGCGGCGAATAACGACCGTGCATCAGGATCGTGAAATTTGATTGCTACTCCTCCGCAAAGTGCTGTGGCAGCGCATGCTACGCCGGATAGAAACAACCCGCAAATCAGCGGAAAGACCTTGTTGCTTCATCTTCGTGAGCACAACATTCGGCCATACCGCGCCTATGTTGGACCTGTGTTGAATAACCGTACACAGCGTGTAAGGTGTCAGTCGGCACACAACCACTCAGGCAGACTTTGGCAACGTCGCAGTTGGAACCGCGTTGTGTTTAGCGATGAGTCACGTTTCCTGCTATTCCTCAATGATGCACAGGGGTGCGTATACCGACGAGAAGGGGAACGATATCATTATCCATGTCTCCGCGAGATCGACAGATTTGGGGGTGGTAGTACCATGGTGTCGGGTGCAATAAAGTTCGGATGGAAATCACGGTTCCTAATCATTGACGGCACTCCTACGTCTCAACGATACCTAAACACTGTGTTAGAAGGGGAAATTGTGCCTTGTTTCAACCAAACTCCTCGTGCAATATTCGTGCATGATAATACTCGTCTGCACGTAGCCGTTAATTGTCAGAATAGGCTACGCACCAACAACAATAACACAAATCCCATCGAACAGTTGCGGGATATCCTCGACCGAAGCATTCCCGCGCGTATGCTGCAACTCCAAACGCATACAGCACTGCGCCAAGCCTTGATCGAGAAATGAAATAGGATAAAACGGCGTATTAACATGCTCATCACGCCATCATTGCCAGGCGGATAAATGCACTTATAAACGCGCAAGGTTCCCACACGTGTTACCAAACATTTCAAATGTCGTCAAGTCCAAATTTGTATGCCGAATTTTTGAAATGACATTTTGTTCAGTTACAATTAGTGTTCAAGGAAAAATCGTGTGCTCATAGAAGGACTTACAGCGCTGTTATTTAAAAAAATGTAATAAAGTAAGTACAGTACATATGATTTTTCTTTTTCACTGTTTCGTTTTTGTACTGTCCCTTGGTAGATATATATATATATATATATATATATATATATATATATATATATATATATATATATATATATATATATATATATATATATATATATATATATATATATATATATATTCATTTGTACTGTAAATAAATGTTTAAAATTGCGAATAATGTCTGTTTTCGTTGTACAACCAAAATGGTGTGGTAAAATTGCGTTATGCTGTGCAAAATAGAGGATTCTCAATGTACCGAACACTTCCCTAAACCGAACGAATTGCTTGTGATGCTATAATAATTCAACGATCCCGGTAAATATTTTGACATTGGGACCACGCCGGTTTATGGATGATTGTGAAAGTCTACAACGTCTAACTTCCAATGTTGTTTAGACGCAGGGTTGAGACTTCGTAAAATTTTCTGGTCGCCCGGAGGGCGACCAACTTTAAAAAGTTAGTCGCCCGGCACAAAAGTTAGTTGCCCGGCGCAATTTTTGCAAAATTTGTCTACCCCGCCTCAGATGAAAAAACAACAACGAAATGGTGTTTAAAATAATCAACAGTATTTACCTGAAAATACTCAGAAAAAAGTTAGTCGCCACTCGGGCGATCATCTCAAAAAAGTTGGTCGCCCGAGTCAAAAGTTGGTCGCCACGGGCGACCGGGCGACCGCGAAATCTCAACCCTGTAGACATCAGGAAAGCGAAGGTCAAACTTCGAAGCGACCTGTCATAGCTTACATTTCAGATGGACGCTAACATAACGGACATAAAAAGCTTCTTTGATTGTGACCCGGTTGTAATCGTTACAATGTCGATTTGTCAACCGCATACAAAAGATGTTGTTTTTCTGAGGACTATTCCATGTTGCACAAAAGAAGTTTGAGGGTTTGGTCGCAACCAAAAGCAGCCTCTACATAAAATTGTTTATCCAACGTCTATTCAGCGTTGTGTTAAAGACTTTGATTAGACGTTGATCTATGGTGGCGACCAATCACAACCAAATACAACCAGGTTTAATGTTGCGATTTGATCACATCAATGTCATAACTTCAAATCGACGATATCTCGACGTTTGAATGTTTACTGATATACAGCAAATCCAAAGCTGTGTTACGAAGAGTTTTGATGCGAGTGGCAGCGCTACATTACTTTAACAAGGACTCTAAATAATTCAACAATTTTAAGTCTTCGGGGCTGTAATTATGTGTTACTTTACTCGGTAGCAAATATTGTTCTTAGTGAGGTCAACGGCTATGCGAAACATGCTTATTTCTACCCATCTGCAGTGTATTACTGGCTTATTGTTTATGTATAAAAATAGGCAACATCTGTAATTTTGTCAACATTACAAGATTTTTCAAAGGTTCGCCAAAACACACATTAAAATAGCTTCGATGTGCTTTCACCCCGCCATTTGTCAAGCATGGTTACCGTCAATATAACAGTGTGAGAAACATGTTACATCAGTTGTAATGGCAATCTCCACCAAATAACCTGGCTCGAGCGAATTTTCCATCTGTACCCATCAGATGTAATCCGCTTATTTCGAAATGGCATTTTGTAGAAGAGGGAACTGGTACAACATAAAAATACAGTTCGAATAAAAATACAAATAGCATTCGTATTGGTTTTCAGTGGTTCTATCCTTGGACGCCATAGGACTAGAAAACGAACTGTGCGCCTCAAATGTCAGATGTGAATAGTAAATCAGATGACCATTTTGGAGAGGATGTACACGTTTTGGCCAAAATTAACCGCACTTATTTATTACAATTGCTGTATAATTGCTTTACCTGTATTTTAACGTTACACTTCAAAAGAAGTTAGAAGACGGTAATGACAACGACGACAATTTATTTCAAGAATTCTCCGGCCTCAATTAAGTGTGCTGTCCAGCTGTCAATCAAATCAAACTGGCACAAGTAATCTCAGAAGGAATGGTAATCATTTATTCATGCCATTCTGAAAAATGTTAAAATACTAAAAAGAATTTCCGTATTCCTTTGGCTCGTCATGAATATCTTGAAAGGCATCAAAGTCATATTCTACAATGTAATTGTGTTATCGTCACAAGAATTTCGCTTTTAAAACACCTGCTTTAAAAGGTC
Organism: Protula sp. h YS-2021; assembly: GCA_949752745.1. Classification (NCBI taxonomy): domain Eukaryota; kingdom Metazoa; phylum Annelida; class Polychaeta; order Sabellida; family Serpulidae; genus Protula; species Protula sp. h YS-2021. The sequence goes on from OX457028.1 coordinate 21,206,681, forward strand.
TTTAAAAGGTCTGATGCGGAATGTATACTGAGGCTCAAAAACCATTGCAAGGTCAGAATATGTTTCGCTTCTGACTTTAATGCCAATGAAATAGCTCTTTAAAATAAAATAAAGATATAACAAAACTTAAATAATGATATAGCGAATGCTAAACATCAATAAGGAATAAGTTGTCTTTCTTTACGAAGACAAAAGCTAAAAAATTTAATGATAAAACCACAAACTCTTGATCAAAATTTGTAAAATCACGGGGTTTTTTGCTTGCTAAGGGAAGCGTTTTACGGGTAAATTCAAGTCCAATGAGTGGTCTTATTGCCTTTAACTGATCCAATCGCCGCACTGTATAATTTGAAAACTTTCAGGGTCGTAAAGTTATTCAACGAAGATGTATGGAATATGCAGCAACATTGTGATATGTTCTTCTATGCTAAAACTTTGATATAACTTGAAATGCCCAGACAAGAGAAAAGAGCATATTAGTGGACGCAAATGTATAAAAATCGCAGTGCAGAGTAACAGCGACACCCTCAACGTATACAATAAGGCATACAGTGCAACCTTCATAAAGTCTTGATATAAGTATATTCATTAGAGAAGAACAAACCTTAACAGGCGCAAACAATCAATTTGGTTATTTTGAAAATAAAGAGATGTAACAAAATCAATGCACCCATGACTAAACGTTAATACCATAGAGTGCATAATTTGCAGTGTGCATGTTAATGTAAATAAAATAGAAGTTTTAGAGATCTGACCTGACCTTAGTCGCCAATATCATAGTCATATTTAAAAAACAGAAGGTGTAGGTAATGTATCTTTGAAACTATAAAGGTATCAGACTATAATATGTCTCGGCAATTATTCAATCAACTACTTATCATATCTTTACACTTAAATCCTTAGCAGGCATAGTAAATAGCCTAAAATTTGAAAATGTATGTTGCCTGAATGAACTAAGAAAAAGCAGACCAGTTGACTCGGTACAGTGAAAGGGAATGAGCTGCAAAATGTTCTGGGTGGGGAATATCGACGAAGACTGTCAGCTTAGTAGTGCTAGTAGTGCTATAGCTTTGGTTTGAATTAGTAGTGCTAGTGGTGCTTTATGAATACTCTCCCCGAAAACCTCAAAAGCGTTTCGTTTTGCCTTGTTGGTACATCTTATCAGATTTGTAGTAAAATAGGAACTGTAGTAAAATATATCCGTTTATACATAATATGCATGTTTAAAATAGGTGCTAGGATTCCGGTCTGAATGGGTTGATAGATAAGAAATTACTGCTGTACACTGAATACATGGGCTATTTAATGAATGAATACTCTTAAAAACACCATGAGTATTCTTGATTTTACGTGAATTGAATTGAAGGGAATTGTCTTCAAATGAGAACCTATTTCTCAAAGATGAAATATTAAATCACGTTCCAGTAGAATTTTAAAGCCTTTTAAGCCTGATTTTTGCTTTTCCTGTGCAGAGAAGTGACTATTTTCCATATTCCGAAACATTTCTAAGAAACTTTTTTTACCAGTTCAAAACTTTTCTAAAAAAAAGCTTAGTCTCAAATCCAGTAAGCCAGATAGTTAACTTTGCATATTTTACATTTCTATATTTAACAGCAATTTCACTTTTGACACTTTTTCACATTTGCTCTGTTATAACTTCAATATTCTTATCCTTTTCCAAATTTTCTTTCATTTTTGAATTTACCTGTAAAATCATTGCTATTTTGATTGGCTTGAAACATACATCTGCTGTTATGTTTATGTTTTCATTTTTGTTATGTCTGTTATTCCGCGTAATAATTTGCCTATTTCTTTGAATTTGGCTACATGATGTGTCAACTTTAAGATGTTATTTCAGCGCATTGCATTTGTTGTAATATGCACACTTTTTAATTCTTGATTTGAAACATTCTGAGCTGTAAGTGCATAATTTACACTCAGATGGCCACGATTTTTCCAACTAATTAATCTGAAAGGTTGTAATGTCCAATTTCAAATAAATTCTTTGTTGTCTTATTATTGGGTAAAATAAAATCTATTTCATTTCTTGCGTGATTTACTTGGTGTACAGCATCGAAATTAGCTCCCACAAGCAGCTCTGGAATAGCTTTGGTATCGGGTAATTTTGGACAAGCTAAATCAGATGCGGAAAAGAATTGCAGGTTATGGAATAAAAACACAACGAAAGAGATAGAAAATTTAGAGATATATATTGAATGTGTCCTCTTTGTCTTTCTTTTTTTGGAAAGTACTGACATTTTGAAAATACTGCAATGTTACTTAAATACCGTGTGATCGCACACAAAAATTACGACCTTTCCTTTCGTTACATTGTGAGTTTATTGACTATTTCAATATGGACAGCTATATCAATAGGGTCTTTGTTTACTAAGTTTATAATATACCTTTTCACTGAGTCCCAAAGCTATTACTTGGAAATTGTTGCCAGATATAAGCATTTAACACCCGTGGATTTGGCTCCAAGTTAGCTTCTTCTTAGTTTGCTCCGTGTATAGCTTCTTCACTGGTATCAAGCCTTCCATTGTTCAACTGATAGGGTCAGTTATATATTTACAATGACGACTTCGCCGATCTGTTCTTATCCGTCGTCTGCATGTACATGTACAAACTTTTTCTTAAAATGTTTCTTTACTCACAAGGTTACAGTACATCCAAATTAGTGAAATAAAAAAGAACATATTGCATGCTTGAAAACAAATTTCGTTTGGTAGGCTTCGCAAAATAGGATATATTTTAGTCGAAAGGATTGCTAAACGTGTAAGTAGATTAGTTCCAGGGCGGGGGGTGGGGGGAGGCACTTAGTCAGTGGCCTATATCCATCGCTTATAGATAATGTCTGTTATGTGTGTCTGTGTACGAAAACAATTTTCATAAATGCTATTCCTATGCTATTTTGATCCGATTGCTTTGAAATTTGGCGGAAATGTTCCCTAGATAATGACCCGCACGGACTTGATTTTTAATTGGCCATTTCGGAGAGTCAGAATGTTCCTGGGCATTGTGGTTTGATTACTGTTGATGTGTCCCATGTGGCTGCAACAATAAGTTATACCAATCAGTCAAAACTAAACAAAATTGTACATTTTAAAATTATTTTAACCTCTTTTAAAATGTTGCTGCTCTTGTATTTTTTTATTCTAATAACCAACATTTTTGCTGTATTTGCTGGTAGTGTTAAAGATAATACAAGCAACCAGATAATTTCATTACATTCCAATGCTGATGTGGATTCGACCCCGACACAGTGGTTGCATGATGATTTCTTATGCAACTAATAGGCGCTCACCGGTGGTAGCACAGCGCGCGTTAATCATGCTCATTAACGTCATATGCAATAGATATTCTAGTTAATGTTTATTATGGTGATAAAGATACAAGCTGAACAGTAAATTAGGCATATTTTGCGGATCAAATGTTATGCAAATGTTAGCCTTTAAAAGCAATTTCACTAACCAGTTTTTAACATGCTGCTCTCACTTTCTAGTGATCGCCTGTTGTACTTGATCTACTAGATCCCATATTTTCACAATGTTCCTGGAAAATCTTGCTTTTAGATATAGAAAATTCAATCATTTCGCATGATTCCATCTAAAGTATTAGTGAAGTAGCATTTATGAAAAATTTTTACATTGGCCGTTTCTCAACGCACACACAAACACTTTCATTGATCCAGAAATTTGGGTCAGTTCCTTATCATCAGTATGTACCACTTCTCTTGGTGCTACCTCTTTCCTGAGAAGAAACTTTGGTGGTATCCGCTGACGATTTAACTGTTAATATGTTCTAGGCTAATACTTATCTTGCTGTGTAACTACCGGAGAGTGCCAGTTTATTGCATAAGAAATCGCTACACAAGCGAAAGTACTGACTAAATCATATACTTATGACACTTTTTATTTTCAATACCACTTTTAAAAAATCTTCAAGAAAGGTAATTTTTAATGAAAACATCAAGGAAGGACATTCTGTTAAAATTTAGAAGAAATCCAATCAAAATTGCAGGTGAGGCACAGCCTTCTGGAAAATAGCCCACAAAAGGTTTTAAAATACTTATATATGGTCTATTTTTTTGTGCAGCGCCACTAACAGCAGTTTTTTTGTAAAAGCGGAATACACAGGGAACATTTGTGCAAAATCTGAAAGCAATCGGATAAAAACTGTAACTGAAGAAGCATTTTTAGTAACATTTTGCTTGTGCACATAGAGACGACGATAGCCCCCAATGGTGTTAATAAACCAGACTTCGTTATTTGGTCCTAAACACACACATTACAGAAGGATAAAAAAGATGGGAAAAGCACACCAACTAAAGTGGGGGTAAAAAAAAAACAAAAACAAAAAAAAAAACAAAAAACAAAACAAAAAAAAAAAAAAACAAATGCGTGAGCCGCATTTAGTCTGGCCACTGATTACAAGATGCCATTTTCATTCTAGTTCCTGTATATTTTGACCTTATGAAAGGAGTCACTTGCCATTCTAATTAAAAAAAAAACATAAATCAGAAAATGCTGATAACGTGCAATTTAAATTCGTTATAACTGAAAAATCAAACAATATTTTTTGTCTACCATTCAACTATTGAGAGTAGGGACTGGAGCTGAAAAGTTGCAGAACACAATTTTTTTTTAGTACAATCCACATGTCAAGGATGCATGATTACTCAAGGCCAGTAGTTTATTAACGAAGCTTGCTTGTCCATGTGATTGCTAGTGAATACAAAGTTCGACCAAACTGGCAAAGTGGCTATGGGAACCAATTTATTTCAAAGTCTGCATTTCTGTTGTTATCGCATAACACAACGAAAATGCAACACAGCTGAAAAGAAAGGATACTTTTGGAGCTCAGGGACATCATACTTGCATAAGGTAAACGCGTATTTTTAGGTGCGATTCAAAGTAATCTTCCAAATAATACTAGTGTTAGAAGATTAATAAACAAATTTGTCATTTGCAGAATTGTAGATTATCGGGGAACAGTTTACTCTGTCAAGAGCTGCACGTTTTTAAGTCCACTTGTCACTGGCTAGCTCCAAGTCAGCTCCTTATTTTGGTCGGGACATCTAACTTTAAGTGCCACCAGTTAGATACGCTGGCGGCCATCTATCGCTATTTCGGGGCCATGTAATAAGAATTCCCCATAAAGAAAGGTGCAGTATTGGAAATAGGCTACGGGGGTCAACCTCGAAAAAGAGTCCCTTTCACAGATCCTTTCACAGATCCGGCGCGATTTTGAAATTGAGGGGGCATGGGGTCTAGAAAAAGATATAAAAAACTACGGGTTGGCAACAGATAACAGTTCTTATACCAGAATACTTAAAAAGGGACATGAGCACATAAATATAAAAAGGTAAAAAAATACAGGACTTGTGAAAACGTGAGAAATTAATATACTTTCACACACAAAAATATTCCAGACCTTCAAACGTTCCTACAGGGCTCGTAGCATTCTTGAAAAGTCTTGAATTTGCTAAATCGTCCCAAGGTACTTAGACTTATCTTGAATTTTGGAAAAAAAGTCTTGAAAAGTCTTGAATTAGGAAATCAATTTATTAAATTTGTGTATTCTGTATGTTTTTTTTTCGCGCCTTCTTGACACTGCAACGACAAAGAAAGAATTTTTATGACAGATGAACTTGATATTGTGGATAAGCTGAATGATATTGTGGTAAAAAGAGTAAATGTTATTAGATATGCAATATATCACTATTGTCTTTAAATTCATAAAATAAATCAACAAAACGTATGTGAAGCTATTTCTAAAAACTTAAAAATAGGATTGTACTCTGCTTAATGGGTTTTTATAAAAGCATAAAACTAAAAGCACTGTATTTGAGATGACACAGCTTAAAACAACGTAAACTTTAAATTTATTCATGGTTTTAATATTTTTAAGAGCTGACAATTTATTTTTAGTATACGAAAAATGACATAATTTTATTCTTGATTGGTGGGTGCAACACAACATTTTCTAACTGCTACAGATTTTGACATTTCGTATAGATTTCATACAAATTGAGTATCTTGTACATGTTGAGCGGTAATTTGGTAATTTTAAAGAGGAATGTAAAACTTCAGGGTTTTATCCCAACTTCAAAATCTTTGCCTCCCAGGGACACCACGCTTGCATATTTTTGCGTCCCCCCATGATTTTTGTGCGTCCCCCAATCTGCACTCTGTTTTTGTTTGTGTCCCCTTATTTGAATAAGCACAAAGGGCGTTTGTTTGTGGGGGGGGGGGTGGTAAGAGGTAAAAAAAAAAAACAATGAATTCTCATCTAACCATGCCTTCTTTTCATATTGTTAAACGGTCTGGCAGCGTCGGAAGAATCAAAGTGTTCGATGGCTGGTCCTTTTAGTTTAATGAACATTAAACGGTTCAACCGTTCAGGGTTTAGTCTGTTTCTGTTTCTTACACATGGAACAGTGGAAACCGGTATAACTAAGGCCAGTTTGCACAGCAACGCAAAATTGGGAAACTGAATATGGAATCGTTAATGAGCATTTCTGTAAAAGCGGGACTCGAAATTAGCTGGGGCCCGAGGCCCCACAATTTTTATCGGACAGGCCTATGCTAATCGTCAGTATAAACGATTTTCACAGAAAGGGAAATAGGGGTGTGGAAAGAACTCGGAGTCAAAATATAATAAAAACAATAAAAGACAAACTGAAGACATTGTATTACGGCTATGTGTACGAATAGTTAAGAGAAATAAATTACTTTTGTGGGAGTGTCGTCATTTTTCTAATATATAGCCTATATCTATCCGGGCCCAAGGATTTTCGGCCGGGCCCCAAGAAATTTGGTGGAAATGGTTAATTTTGAGCCCTGCAAAAGCCTCAGAAGTCAGCGTGTTTTTGTAGCACCATACAAAGTGCTTAAACTGTAGATTTTTTTTCAGTAATAATGCATTGTGAAGACAGATTTTTTATGCGTCTCCTGGGACGCAAGCCCAATATCATTTTCTAATACCAGCTACTCAATTCGTATAATTGCATTTAATGTTCAATTGCAATTCCTCTGCTGATTGCGGTATCCCGACAAAAGGTCTCGCGACATAACGCCTCGCGACATAACGCCTCGCTACATAACGCCTCAAAATGTAAAGTGGGACAAAACGCCTCACTTTTTGAAACAAAAATAAAAACACATAATTCCACTTTCTAAATCTGATTTTAATTTTGCCATTTAGCCATCGCTAACAAATGAGCGTTTCATTACACAGCAAACAGATATATTTTTACACTATAGTTTGAATCCAAGGTATGATATCCAAAATACTCTGACTTACCTCCTGAAATCCACCAGCATTTATACTACTAAAAACGTCTAGGGATTAGGTGTTATCTACATCTGTGGAACAAGCAACGTTTGCATTTGACTTGTTTTTCAGCCAGTCTGGCGACTTTCGAGGATTAGATGCCATGTAATACTCCGATATCTCTGACATTCAGTGACTCTGATCGGACTACTCTTTGAATGCAAGACCAGAAAGAAAGATGGGGGAAAATAGGGAGTTTATACGAGTGAGGCGTTTTGTCGCACTTTACATTTTGAGGCGTTTTGTCGCGAGGCCTTATGTCGCGAGGCGTTTTATCGCGAGGCGTTATGTGGCGAGGCGTTTTGTCGCGGATTCGCTGATTGCAATCATAGTCATAAGCAGCTTCCTGCTATCATGGCGATTTAATACTTACTGGTATAATTCACCTTCCCTATGAAGTATGCAAAATGCAATCCTAGCTCTATTGTTCTATAAGTTCATTGGATCTATGTCGCCAATTGTTAGACGTGACCAATTTCGTGTTTATCAAAATAAATCAGTTTTATTTTTAATCTGAAAATGTATTTTTTTTTAAACGATTTTAACTATTTTCTGCATTTACTTTTATAAAGGGGGTGTATTTGTCATGCTATGAAATATTCACCCCGGGAGTGCATATTTCATAAGGGGGGTGGATATTTCATAATGTAATATCCACCCCCCCGGTGAGTTTTACATATGTAATCTGCACCGGGGGGGGGGGGAGATTTTTTCGGGGGGGGGGTGAAGATTTCATGTCACACCGGCAAGGCAAAATCTAGATTTGGTCGCTTTTTTGCCAACCGTGATCAACAACATTCTAGAGCCAGATTAAAAAAGACGAAGAACATAAAGCCCTGTTCATAGTGATAACATTCCACATTGTTGCGGCTTGAGGTATACAGAAATTGTGTATTAAGATACCCTCAACTCAGATTACGTGCTTTCCCCTTTCAGAAATAGGATAAGGTGTTACGTGCCCCGGCTTCTGTGCACATCAGATACATATTCATTTTCACTTTCAAAACCGAAAGAGAGATAAGTGGTGGAAAAGGAGTGGTGAGCTGGGGGGGGGGGGGGTGGGCGGCGGCAGTAGCAGGCTAATAAAAAATATTGGGATGTACTGATATTGTGCACTGGCCGCTCTAGTCACATATCCCTTTTCGTCAATTGTTTAATGGTTTCAAGACTCAAATATAAAGTAGTTGGCCCCTCTGACTCTTGTTATGGAACGGGTTTCAGCTGGGACAGAGTCAGAAATAAGGATCAGCTGCTGCCAGCTCTCCCCCAGTGACTGACCGCACTCGTAGTTGGTCAGCATTTCAGACACTTAAATAGATGTAACACGGAAGTTACTTGGAAGCACTCGCTGAACGTTGTGAAACCGCATCCATGATTTTTTAAACCTATTTTTTCATTGTGTCTGCTATACAGATAAGACTGCGTATACAGATTACAGGCTCACTTATCACATGTTTCGATTGCATCTTGTTTTATTTGGATTTCGTTGGGCGCATAAAATGTAAAGAAGTAACAGGGAAAGCGTCAAAATTGTAATCTAATAAGCCATGATTTGTGTTTTTAAAGACTGTGCAATTGATATAGCATACGTTATAACATACATGTGAATAGGTTCCTACCATTTCTTTATGCGTTTCACAACTGTTCGGTAACTTTCAAAGTGTGAATTTGGTCACCTCAACTGACCCATTTCTGCATGCCCATTTATCATTTTAATTATGGTTTAAATCAATCACTTTCAGTTCATTAAGATGATCCTGTTTATAGCGGGCTACGCCACAGACAAACCACTATTTACCATCAATTCAAAAATTTTTGGGCACATATTAACTTTTGCGGTTGCAGTTGTCAACACTTAAGGTCCACGTGGGGTCACGAGAGGCCTGATAAAAATTGTCTTACAGCCTGAAATATTAGTTTTTTAGCCCTCAGCCAATATTGGCTGAAGGCTATTGTTATCGGTCTGTCCGTCCGCCCGTAAACTTTTTTGTCCGGGCGATATCTCAAAAACTGTTCATCGGATCTTCACCAAACCTTACAGGAAGAAAGTATATAAGGTGTAGATGTGCAACGGGGGGTTCGATTTGTCACATAACCTATTCATCTCGCCATTTCGTCACACCTAAATCTTGCTTTTGTCCCGGCGATATCTCAAAAAGGTAACTCGCTCACAGTGATATAACTGCTATTGCCTGAGGGCTCTGCATCTCCGATGCCTATTTTTTTAAAACGCCACAAGGCCTGCTGTCATTTTTTATTTATTTAATGTACACATTGATCTACAAAAAATGTGTCACCGCGGTACTTGTATCTGCTGCATGTATTTTGTGGTGGTCCATTCTGGGTGAGTATCTTTTCTATGTGTGCAATTGCCTTCATTGTTATACTGTAAATCATGACGTTTTCGTCTCGCCATTTCGTCACACCTAAATCTTGCTTTTGTCTCAAAAAGGTAACTCGCTCACAGTGATGTAACTGCTATTGCCTGAGGGCTCTCCTATGCCTATGTTTTAAAACGCCACAGGGCCTGCTGTCATTTTTTTACTTATTTGACGCGTTAATGTACACATTGATCTGCAAAAAATGTGTCACCGCAGTACTTGTATCTGCTACATGTCAAAATGAAACCCGCATTGTGTCATCAGCTACTATGTATTTTCTCGATTATTCCAAGATGACTTTCATTTTCTGTTTTTTATTTCTGGTTGCAGTGTTGACCGGTATTGCCGTGTCCTTAAATAAGACAGTCGCGGAGGTTACATCGTCATAGTCACTGAGACGCTGAATATGTTCACTGCCGAATGATATCGATACTGTAAAATATGGATTAAACGTGCTGCTTCATTAAAAACAAACATAACCAATGGAGTCATTTTGTGGCGGTCCATTCTGGGTGAGTATCTTTTCTATGTACCTTCATTGTTATACTGCCTTCATTGTTATAATGAAACTGTTTTATGAGCAATGCGAAGTACATTGAATAATGAATATGGTGCACACTGGGTGTGGGCTAGTCACAAGCGTATTTGAAAGCCTCCACTCTTTTTAACTTGCTTATAAGAACTACACTCACGGCAATAACATTATCAGTCAGACATAGAAGATTGTGCGTCCCACAAATTCACGTTTTTTGCGGGCCTTCGATGTTCAACATCGATGACTGCAACAATCATTTAACGCCAAACAAGCAAGTGTTGTGTGAACATTGTTGGGTGCTCAGTGTAATGTCTATGACATGTTAAGTTGGTACAAATGCCACCAGCTCGGAATTGTCCTTCAGTAATTGTCTGTTCCTGTTGCTTTCACCGTAATTTTGTGAACACACTGTTAAATTACTAGTCTGGCCATCTTTTTACGTGTGCCAGTGTATGTACACGGGAAGTGTTTGTCATTTTGTTCTTTTTGTTTGAAATTTTTAGTGTATATCTGTTGTGGTAGGGCATAGAAATGACATGTCCGTTGGGAGTGGAGTGTAGAGTTATTTTCTTGGAAGCGGAGTTCGCTGGGGGAGGGGGGGGGGGGGGGTGAAAGGGGCTCGTGAGTTTCAGTGTCTCCATCCCTGCTGCGATTGTCTTTTCATATATACTATATTCAGAGTTTCCGCGATCCTGGAGAATCCTGAAATTTTGTAAGATTCCTGGTAAGTCCTGGAATTTTGTGAAAGAGTCGTGGAAATTAAAAATGTAATCAATTAAAACTACAACACGCACCTAGTGCCAGGGCATTCCCATATGAAGGAATGATACGTAAATTTTGCATTATCTTCGAAAGTTGACTCGAACATCACAGATATAAATCGACATGAGTCCTTAAATGTGTATAAAAATGTCCTGCTAATTACCCCCCGTGTAACGAGGGTATATAGGTTTCAGGTTGTCCGTCGGTCTTTCCGCTTTTGTGCGCCCTCGTGTCCGGGCTATATCTCCGAAAGTATTTGTTGTATAGCTTTTTCCTTTGCCATACGGTTAGAACGTATATTGAAGGCGTGCAGCGTCGTATTGTTTTTTTTAATCGGCCAAAAATTCTCAGAAAATACGACTTGTCAAAAATGGCTGTTTCTTAGGAAATTTGTTAGCACGGAGATGGGTCTTGTCCAGACGAGTTCTCAGAACTGTTCGATCCAGCGTTCTGAAGTTCTATGCAGTGGGAATATTGAACATGTGCAGCGTCGTATTATTTTTGAAATCGGCCAAAAATAGTAAAAAATACCACTTCTGAAAAACATAAGAGTTTTCAATTTCATTGAGTTCACTAACATCCAATGGCATTATGTGTTACACAGGAGATCTTGCCTCAGTGAGGCCCTAATTTTTCTCAGCATCTCCTGGAATTTTACCACAAAAATTCCTGTAAAGTGCTGGAATGTTACTGACCGAAAAGCGCGTGAACCCTGTACATTAATCTTAGCATGGGGCCTTTTATTCAAAAGGTTTATCAAAAAGTAACTTATTGTTGGTCAAACTTCATGTGAAACCTTGGGTAGGTGAGCTCATCTATGAAACGACTGTGCTGTTAGTCTTCGGTTCGTACACTGGTGTGACCAACATATTTTGGTACAGGCCTGGAAATTTTTTTTGTCTGTTGATGGCCCTCAGAGGAGAAATCCGGGGAGTCCGAGTCGATCTCAGGGGGCCTCGGGCCACCGGACCTCCTGTTTTTCCTATTCCCGTTGCTGTATATATGTATATATGTATGTGTGTCCCAGTTCAATCAGATATTGGAGAAGTCTTGTTTTTTTGCATGTTTCAGGACTCGGAGCTGGTGATTAATTCGACTAACCCGGATGTGACCTCATGCTTCCAAAGCACCATTCTAGTCTGGTTACCATGTGGCTACCTGTTCCTCGTGGCACCGTTCTACTTCTTGTATCTGTACAATAGCAAATTAGCGCACATCCCGCATTCCTGGATCAATATTTCTAAAACTGTAAGTACACAAGTACTTGTAAAATCACTCTTAGGTATCGAACCATCAGCTTGCTCCCAAACCTTTGCACAGTTGTAACAGTATACAGTGGCCTCACGATTACTGCTTCAGTCCGGTCGTCATAGATTAATTTATTCCCCACAGGGGGAATATATGCGATCGACCGCGTGTCGGTCTGCCGGTCTGTCATCAAGAGCTTATTAACACGATAACTTAAAAACTGCTGCAAGGATTTTAATGAAACTTGGTATGTAGCTTCCTTGGGAGCAAACACAGATCGGTATTGTAAATGGACCAGGTTCGTCCAAGGAAAATGGACCAGCTCTTGACCGGTGGCCGTTTTTATTGGTGGGGGGGGGGGGGGGGGTGGGGAATATGTGGGCTGTGCACACTGCTCTAGTTGCATAGTGTTTGTTTATTGCAGACAGTGTGCCTAGTTTCTTAAAGCGATACAAACGCATGTGCCCCTTGTTGCTGCGCACAAATTGGGAGAGGGGAGGGTGGGTTGCCACCTCGCGTAACCCCTGGATTCCGTGATGGATAAGAAACTAAGTGGGTATTCTGACAGGTGTTGATCAGACGTTCTGTTTTTGCCAGGGTTTTGCCAGTTCAGTATCAATACCGTGTTATTTAAAATTTATCCTTGTTATGTTAGCAATAAGTGTGTCCCTAAATAACCTATACGTATGAGTCCTCCTTTTTCAATGACAAAATGAGTTACTTCTCACTTTCTTCCTTTTCTTCCCGGATTACATGTGTTTCTTCCCTTCTTCCGTATCTCTTCCAATGGGAAGGGGAAAAATACCTTTCTTTCGAAGAAAACAAACCCTCCTTGAATGGTTCTCTCAGCTGGTCCCACTGTCTCCGGATAAGTTGTTTGATGAAATCAGGTATTTGACGCGTCTGTGTGGAAGATCATTAGTGTTGATGCCAGTCAAGAATTAATATTGGATACTGTCAAGAATTAACACTGTTTTCTTGGCGGGGTGGGGGGGGGGTGGGGTTGGGCAGGCGCCGGCCGATGCGGTAGCCGCGCTCAGTTAACGCCCTGCTATGAGTGAGTCAGTTGCATGTTGTTATCAGGGTTCGTGTTGGCCGGGTTTTTGTCCACTTTTTGGGCATTTTTTACGAAATGACTCACTTTTTCGTGACCCATCGAGTTTTTCTGGACCCAGCTGAGTCACACTTTCCTTTTTTGACTCACTTTCCTGAAAACCCAGCGCTAACCCTGGTTACAATAATGTGCAGTGGCCATGTGAAACTTTGCCATTGCTATAAAAATGGCTTTCGTAGCTCTTTATGTCAGGAGCGTGTGTAGTAATTTTGCGAAGGGACCGTTCAATTATTAAGTTATGTACGTTAATGGAGTGCGCACTCCCATTGCGGCGTTAGACGCAGACACGATATAACGATAAACCACACGAGCGGGAAGATTGATTCGAAAAACCTTCATGCCGCGCGGGAAGCAGCCGCGGCACGATGTTAAGAGGCGACTACGAACAGTGCACGAGGCTGAGAGGCGAGTACGAACAGTGCACGAGGCTGAGAGGCGAGTGCGAACTGTGCACGAGGCTGAGAGGCGATTGCGAACTGTGCACGAAGTGAGAGGCGAGTGCGAACTGTGCATGAAGCGGAGAGGCGAGTGCGAACAGTGCACGAGGTTGAGAGACGAGTGCGAACAGTGCACGAGGTTGAGAGGCGAGTGCGAACTGTGCACGAGGCTGAGAGGCGAGTGCGAACAGTGCACGAGGCTGAGAGGCGAGTGCGAACAGTGCATGAGGCTGAGAGACGAGTGCGATCAGTGCACGAAGCTGAGAGGTGAGTGCGAACTGTGCACGAAGCTGAGAGGCGAGTGCGAACAGTGCACGAAGCTGAGAGGCGAGTGCGAACAGTGCACGAGGCTGAGAGGCGAGTGCGAACTGTGCACGAGGCTGAGAGGCGAGTGCGAACTGTGCACGAAGTGAGAGGCGAGTGCGAACTGTACATGAAGCTGAGAGGCGAGTGCGAACAGTGCACGAGGCTGATGATGGAGCTTTCGGATCAATCCAAACGCAAGTGTCTATTTTATTTTATTCATGATTTTCAGTGATAATCTCTTATAATTATCTATTTTGACTTTTTTCGATGATGTTTTCTGTCGCTCAGTTACGCTGTTACGGCGATGTGAAGTACACACTTTTAGTACTGCGTTGTTGTGGCGATGTCAAGTGCACGCCTTTGGTACTACGTGGTTATGGCAGTGTCGAGTACACAGTTTTAGTACTACGTTGTTATGCGACGTGAAGTGCACACGTTTTAGTACTACGTTGTTATGCGACGTGAAGTACACACTTTTAGTACTACGTTGTTATGCGATCTGAAGTACACACTTTTGGTACTACGTTGTTATGACGATGTAAAGTACACACTTTCAGTACTACGTGTCGTGATTCGTCGATACAGTAAGAGCTGGCAGTGCGACTGGGCGTATCTGCTCTTCATATGCACTGCAAAAAAAAAATAGTTTCTTTTCTACACAGTGTGGCAATCATGCAATAAATTGATAAAAACCGCTAATGAAAACGCCGATATAACAATCGCGGTGTGATTCTCACGGGGACGGGGGAAAGACACCGAAAGGGGTGGGGTGGGCTGAATAACCCTGGATAACTTAGTGATTTAAACTGACAGCTTTTCCAGAAATTCAGAAATAAAGTTTGGTCTTTGGCTGAAAGATTATTTTCTTTAAACCATACTTGTTATACCTAACAAAAATTAAGCAAAAATATTTTTGCACATGTTACACTTTATAAGGAGCTTTGAGAAAGAAAATGTATTCAAACGTCATACTTCGGTATCATTTCGTCAGATTAAAAGGAGTGATTTCGTTTTCTGGGCTTGCCTTCACATTCCCATTTGTGGCCGTGCAAAAACAAGGTGCTGGTAACATGCTTGTGTGAGGAATGTACCGTGCATAGCAGCGGTTAGAAAGTGGAACGCACCAAGAGCTGAAAAGAAAGGCCTTGAGTTGACGCCACCAGTGCCTTCATTACGCAAGCCGCTAAAAATAGACATTGCAAAGGGCAAAAAGTATTTGTGTTAGAGAGAGAGAGAGAGAGAGAGAGAGAGAGAGAGAGAGAGAGGGGGGGGGGCGTTAGGTGAATGTGGTGTTCTTGGCCTTTCCACACGGTACGCACGTATCGTGTTTGTGTTGTGTGTACTCACGTGGTGTCAAGCGTGAATTATGAGGTTAAAATCTGGATAACTTCCCAGTTACCTTTATGTATTACCAGTGAACGACTTGTCCTTTTGAAACTGTAAATTCTTGGGCGTTAAGTGTCACAAGAGGGAACTCGTAAAGCACCTACGGCGACTTACACAAGTAAACCTACTTATTGTCGCTATCCAACCGTCCACCAAATTTACACCCTATCAAAATTGTTATTCTGGAAAACTAGTACAAGGTAGTGTAAAGTACGTAAGTGGTGGTAAAGTATGTTTTGGTCGGCTGTATAAACAGTCCATGAGGGTGAGGGTGGGGGGGAGGGAAAGGGGTTCACAAATGACGGGTGGTGAGTCGGAAAGGGGGGAGGGGATGACAAATGACGAGAGGCCAGTCGGAGAGGTGTAACAGTGCAGAAGTTTAACTTCTGTATCCCTATTCGCAAAAACCAACATCCCAGTTAACTGATTCCATTAACTTGCCGAAATGCCCTAAAGTGCGTTACTTAATTTGTAGTGTTTAACAAAATAAGTCCACCTAAAAACCGTTGCGCTGTGCTGGACTAGTTAACTGCAGTGAAATTTTGTGAGTGCGACGGCGGGAAGTTACTAAACAAGTTGCGTGTAAAGTTTACTTCTGTCGGTGAACCAGTGGCTGTGCCAAGCTGAGAAAAGTTAACGTCGGATGTTTTTACCAAAGCTTCACCTATTACTGAGTAAAATGGCGAATAAACTTGCAAAGCAAAGTGTTCATTGTGACTATCAGCATACCTCCGCCCCCCCCCCCCCCTGTTTCGTTTTGCAGTATTGGGAGAGCTGTGAAAACAATCAGTACTGGGAATTTCTTCAGTGTTGAAGAGCAGTATTAGCTCGAATTCTGTAAATATCTAACACTCTGTTTTATATTATATAAAATACGTATACATAAAGCATGTAAGAATCAATAAGTCTTTATCGACAAGGCGAGTCTATACCCGGCATAGACTCCCGAGCCACAGTTTACCTAAAATACATGGAGAATCATTCAAGTTGAATTGTCCTTAATCTACGTTAGTCTATTCCGGGAATGTGCAACAAATCATATAAAAAATAACATAGATGAAGTGTTGTTTGTTTCATTTATTCTTATTTTAATTCATAGGGTGTTTTCGTATTTTCACCATGAAATTCGGTTACTGTGAGGTTCAGATGGGCTGCGGTGCTGTTTACTACACTGGTGCCAAAACGTTTTACAACGTTACCACGGTTATTTCTGTTATCCAATTTATAGTTCATATCAGTGCAGGTTTTTTCGTGCTGTGTCATGTACTCTGAATCTGCTGAATCATCATATGAACAACCCGTGAAAATCTTACAATACAGTATACAACCAATTGGGCAAATTTCTCTTTTGCTTACAGGATAGGGATGGTGGGGGCTTGGGCGGTTGTCCGCACAGTAACTGCAGGAAAGGGGCATCGGCTGTAGGGTGTTTGCACCTGATGGCATGTTTTTATTGGAGGGGGAAGGGGGAGGTGGGGAAATAATGGTGGCTGTGTCTTTAATGCGTTTTATTCTTTTCTTTTTTTTTTTTTTTTTTGACGTGATAAACTGCATTTTATTTATCAGTACTAACGAATTCATTGTACAGCAAATGTGTTGATAAAACGCCTTTAGCGTGATAGGGTCAACCGAGGCACGGAAGATAAAAATAAAAAAAGAATGTCTCGAAAATATAGTAAATTTTTAAACCTAACGCGTATGAAAAATTCGGGAACGCCTATAGATAAAGATCTTGCTATATTGCTATGCATGTTTAATATTGAGCATTTCACAAAAAACATACCGAGAGAGAACACAGACGCTTGAAGGGATTTTCGGCAGGTGACCCGCACCCAGCCTTTGAAGTTAGTATGGCAGAGGCAATGTTCCAGGGGTCCTGCCTCCTGATAGAATGTGTGGGATCGCCGGGAGAAGGCTCACTTCGTGCACTGAAAATGTATGTGCCTTGAACCGCCTGTGTTTTATTTTGCGTCAAAACCTTTGTTTGATTGCAGGTACTGGGGTTCTTACTGTGTGCGATATGCATAGCCGATATTGCAGAGAGAATATTGCACCACACGAGTGGCAGCAGACTTTACCCAGCATTCCTGTTTGCGCCTGCCTTCCGCTTTGTCGCCATGGTAACTGCCTTGTTATTTTAATTTTTGTCTGAAACGTTGTAGCCTAACTCTCAGTAAAGAACCAGTTTTAGAACACGTAAGACAACGGTCGGTTTGCTTGGCGGAACAAAGGTCGCCTCCTCAAAATTCTGAACAAAGTGCAGTGTTGCCACATCATCCTTTTTTAAAAGGATTATCCTTTTTTTTGAAAAAGCCCGATTTTATCCTTTTTTTATCCTTAGATACTTTTTTTTATACTTTTTTTTAATTTTCATCCTTTTTTTATCCTTTTTTTTCGCTTTTCATCCTTTTTTTTATTTTGGTACTTTTTTTTTCATTTTCTTTTTTCGTTCAAAATATCATTTTTTTCTAATTAGTTATATGTTTTTTTTTCTGCTTTAATTTTTTCTCACCCTAGTCATGATTAGGCCATAATATTAACCGCTCTTACACTGTACATGTAGGTAATTTCCAACTTTTTTGCAGCGTCTGTTGTTAAAATCAATAGATCTGTAGAGAAAGGGTATTTTTTTCATGGAATTGATACATATATTCTGTAAACTTATTGGGGACTGGACGTTCCGTACCTTTTCCTTTCCGTACCCTGCCTTTCCGCACCCTTTTTGAACCGTTCCGTACCCCTTTTTTGGACGTTCCGCACCCTGCCAAAAGACGTTCCGCACCCTGTTTGGCCGAACCGCACCCTGTCTTATTTTCAGTGTTTTCTTCAACTTAAATATTTTTTATTTCATTTTCATTATTATTTTTCAGTAAAAAAAAAAATTTTGCACCACGATCAATTGTAAATTTTATCTGATAAATTTTCAAATTGAGTTCTGAAGAAAAGAGCAAAATTTGCGTTTTGATGACTTAACAAGCTGATTGCAATCAACAATACTGAGGCGGACGTGTGATCACTTCAATTTCTCCCAAATTGAATGCAATTCCAATATACTGAAGGATTTCATATTCCGACTTCAGTCCGGTACGAGCTAATGCTGCCAGCAGTACATGACACTGAATAAAACCTTGAATATTTACAAGTTACTGTGATCAGTGTGATCCCTCGGGCTAATCTTAACGGAGATCACTGCACCGCGGCATATCACCTCTGGTGTATAGCCTGTCTTAGTACATGTAATGACTGCCTCTGGCGAGTAAATCCGTTTTGGGGGAGAAAACCCTGTGTTTATGGACGTTAAATTATTGTCTCAGGGTATAAATGATGGCTGCCATGATCTCCGTTAATCGTCTCCGTCATCAGAGTAAATAGCATATTCTGAAGTTTTATTCAGTTCATTTTACTGCTGGCAGCATTTACTCCGGATTGACTTACGCAACTCGTAATATCAAGTCCTTCAGTAGATTAAAATTGCAATCAATGCTGAAAAATGAGCTGATCACACGTTCGCCTCAATACTGGTTATCAAAACGCAAACTTTGCTGGTTTCTTCACTACTCAATTTGAAAATTTATCGGATAGTTTACAGCTGATCATGCTGCAAATCTGTTGTCCCGAAAAACAAGGTTAAAAATGAAATATAGAAAAAATACAACTTGAAGAAAAGGCTGAAAATAGGAAAGGGTGCGGTTTGGCCAAATAGGGTACGGAACGTCTTTTGGCAGGGTGCGGAACGTCCAATAAAAAAGGTGCGGAAAGGCAGGGTACGGAAAGGAAAAGGTACGGAACGTCCAGGAACCAACTTATTCAATGTCTTATCACACTGTAAAATATCCAGTATTCTAAATGATGTTGAGTAGTTTTTAGCCCAGCTTACGTTACACGTAAGCTGGGGTATTCCTATCGGTTTGCGGATGGCGTCCGTTAGTTAGTTAGTTAGTATTTTATTTAGTAAACTTGTTGCAAAATGCATCTCCTCCTACAATTTTGATCCGATGTCATTTATTTTTGGTGTGAGTCATCGCTAAGGGGTCATGCATACGGCTTGCTACTTTTTGAGAGAATTGGTAAAACTTTCGAATTTTTTTTTTCGGAATTTTTGAAAAAAAATTAAATGAATCTCCTCCTACAGCGCGTAAACACAAGTTAAATGAACTTGCGCAGTGGTCACATTTAACAATCGATGCAAGTTACATAAACATGCGCAGTAGTCAAAGATAAGCACTGTGCATTGATGCAAGTTAAATAGACATGCGCATTGATCCGAAATGTGAACCGCGCATCGACGGAAGACAAATAAACATTCGAACTGGTCCAAAATAAGCACCGCGCATCAACGCAAGTTAAATAAACATGCGCAATGGTCCGAAACTCGAACCGCGTATCAACGCAGGTTAAATAAACATTCGCAATGGTCCGAAATTCGAACTGCTCATCAACACAAGTTAAATAAACATGCAAACTGGTCCGAAATGCGAACCACACATCGACAAAAGGTAAATAAGCATGAGTGCTGGTCGGAATTGCGAACCGCGCATCAACGCAAGTGAAATAAACATGTGCACAGTTCCAAAATGAGAGCCGAGCATCAACGCAAATTAAATAAACATGCGCACTTGTTTCAATAAGAACCGTGCATCGAGACATAAATATGCGCGCTGATCCGAAATGCGAGCGTTGTTTGAAGGTATCTATGGCAGACTATCCAGTCTACCAGAGATACAAAAAATTTTTTCCCATTTTTCTGGGAAACAAATCTTTGTATGCATTTATCGGTCTATGTTCTGGTCCGGTGCTAAATTAATTATTGAGCTAGCCTTTTGCCGTCTCATCTTTTGAAGCCCAAATTTTCAGGGAAATTCCCTTGCTCATGCACACTGGAATTGGTCTTATTTCTTTTCGTAAGCTGGGACTTTGTCCTTGGACAAACTTGTTATTTCTTGAATGATTTTCAATAACTTCATTCTATCAGTTTGAGTTACATGTCCCTAGGGACCATCGATAAAGTACGTACGCACCTTTTTTTTTAGACCAGCCGACCATGTCGGGCTGGTCTTATCACATCAATAGAGGGATATCTGTCGTCTGTATGTACGTATGTACGTGTGTAAACATTTACTTAGATTGAAATGCTTCTTCTCCCCCCTCAGTTTTGATCGGATGGAATGTTCTCCTGGTAGGCCTCTCTTTTAAAATTTTTTTTTCGCGATCCGCCAAAAATTGGCTAAATTGGGGGCATTTAAAATTTTTCGGTTGCCAGTTTTCAAAATGGTTCTTCTCCCACAATTTTGATCCGATTCCTTTCCAATTTTGAACATTTGTTCTCTAGTTAGGCCTGTCTTGAAAAATTACTTTTTTTTGGCGATCCGCTAAAAATTGGCTAAATGGGGGCATTTAAAATATTTAGTACCAATTTTCAAAACTCTCCTTTTGGCACAATTTGACCAGATTCCTTTATAAATTTGTGAAGTACAATCAGGTATGCAAATATTTTTTAATCGCTGTGAAAACGAGCATTATAAATTGAGGGTTCGCGTTGGCGGGGTTTTTGTCCACTTTTTGGGCATTTTTTACGAAATGATTCACTTTTGGAACCCACCGAGTTTTTCTGGACCTGAGTCACACTTTCCCTTTTTGACTCACTTTCCTGAGAACCCAGCGCGAACCTTGAAATTACAAAAAAAAATGATGCAATATGATTAACATTAATGTTTTCTCGATCTTCAGCAAAATATGAATTATCCTTTTTTTCATACTTTTTTTCTGAAATTTATCCTTTTTTATCCTTTTTTTATCCTTTTTTTTCTTGACGACTCCGTGGCAACACTGAAAGTGGAAATTTCCCTCTTTCTCTGCAGATACCCTTTTTCGCCCGCAAAACCCATTTCCGCTTAAGACCAGTGAACCGATTTTGATTAAAAAAAAAAAAGAAGGAAAAAAATGCCCTTCAGAATTATATGGTAAAAGAATGAGTTGTAAACTTTGTTCGACGACCAGTTATAAGAATAAATAATTTAAAAAATTTTCGGTCATAGTGCCTTTTTTTTGGAAAAATTTGTAAAAAAAAGAAAAACATAAATAAATAGGTGAGCAGGAGAAAATGGAAAATCAAACAACAGAAACAATGATTTCGTTTACAGCCAAGAAGAAGCTTCTTGCTGTTGTTTTTTTTTTAAAATCTTTTTGCAGACACCTCATTACATTCTCTCAGTAAAAGTGAATTCTTCTGTGGTGGTTGAATCACGTGACAAGTGCACGTATGCAGTGGTGTTTTTATTTGAGTAGGCATGGTATTACATGAAGTACTGTTCTCAGTAAGTTCTTTCAGCGCGCTAGAGAGATTAGATGCTCATTCAATGTACTCCAGAATCCGATGAGGTTTTGTTAATCACAAACTCTAGCCAATGCTAATCCCCCTGTGCAATTAAAAGCACTATGCTGTTTTCTGGCCTGCGCAACTGTGATTCCAAACAAAGACTGATTGCTTTGTTAATCCCTCGATTTGTTATCACGTCAATAAATATCTTCCTTTTATCCGCAACTGCCAGCGGGGGGGGGGGGGGGGGGGAGGGGGGGTTCTGGGTGAAAAGCTATTCTCCGGGATTCGTATTCGGTCTAAAAATGAGCCGCACTCCTTCCTATTTAACAACTGACCTATCATCTATTCTGTTTGACTACAAAAGGGTTTGAAAAAACATTTCCTTTTGTTTCAACCGCCTTTGTCGCGCAATCCACAGTATGTCGACGGATCGTAAAGGTCTTAAACACAACAGACCGAACCGCCGTAGAGGCTGTCTGTTGCAAAACAACGGTGGCCACACCCACACTGATATCTGACATAAGCCGATGAAGTGTTTTGTTTAGAATTGCACACAGCTCAATTTACACCTTTATAAGCTTAAGACTTGCATCACTGTATTAAAACAAATGAGAATGGATTATGTGATTGAGAATATTTTGAAATTACACATTTAGTGCTTGTTATGTTTGCATTTGTCAACTTGAAAAATACCTTAGTTCAACTAATGCACTTTCCAAGTAGGTTAGTTGAATTGATTTACCAGCTGAATTAAGCTATTTAATGAGTAACCAGCTACAGTTGAGGTACTTACAAAGTAGCTTAGTTCATGTTCCTTTTAAAAATTCAGTTAATAAATAAACAAATAACGAGAGATGTTGGGGGCGGTTAATCTACGGTTTTTACAAAACAACCCCCGACCCAAGAAATAAATAAATAAAAGGTTTTAACTTACCGAAATGCCTGGTTTTAAGAAGCCGCATGTAAAGAACGGAATTTGTTTCACTTTGGGAAACCGCGGTATTCAGTAACCTCATCCTTGGAATATTTAAACTATTGTTTAAAACCTTTTTTCTGCCACTCTTAAGGCGTACAAAAAATTAACAATCGAACCATTTCCATAAACAATTTTTCAACGGTGTGAGGCTCGTTACCAGCGAAAATGACGTCATTGGTGAAGCATTGTGACGCTATTCACTCGTTTATGCAGAAACTCACAGTGACTGACACTGAACCACCTTGACACTGCTTAACATGTGAAATAAAAAGATATTTTCTTGTAATTATAAACACCGCGGTTTCTCTAACAAAAGAGGTATAGTTGTTTAAATCCGGCGAATTAAATAAGGTACGTGCAAATCAAAATGATTTTTTTTTGGGAGGGGGGGGGGGGTGTATATTTTTTACAATTTTTTGGCGGGGAGGAGGGGGGGTGGTAGCAGGTGATTTTTACTGGGGTAGGGGTGTTTACCGTTTACCGTGATTTATGTATGAGGGTCCCATTGATTTCTCGTTAAAAACGGATATTGCAGAGCTGTTGTCTGTGCCGTTTCCTAACTATTTCACCATCAAATCATAGATATTAAAATCGTGTTGTGGAATATGTAACAATATATGCACAATGTATTCCCATGCCATCAGGAGAATTCAGTCTGATCGAAAGATTCGCCGTGAAAAGAAAGTCCTACATACAGGTTTTTCTCCGGATTTTAGTGGTGCTTACTTTTTTTCGCGCATCTCTTGGCTCTATTTCGCGCATTTGTTCATCAGTATATTGTTGACTGTTTTGCAGGCGGTGGCCACGTCTCTGATACAAGTGGGACGGAAGAAAGGTGTGCGGGCGACAGGAGTGCTGTTCATCTATTGGCTGCTGCATGTGCTGTGTTCTGTTGTCATATTGCGGTCCATGATTCTTGCCCACTTGGTAATGTATACGAAGCGAGTGGGGGGGGGGGGGGAGGGGGGGAGGGGTGGAGTTTTTCGCTCAGTGGTGGAGCGTTGGACCGACATTCTCAAGGTCGTGGGCCCGAATCCGATCCACCGTGGATGGTGAGGGATCCTATGTGCGCCGAAAAGCGACCCACAGAACAGCCACAGTCCAGCTCCCGCTCCTACCCCCCACTTCCGGAAGCCGTAATCACCGCCCATTGTCAATAAATTCTTAACTTTTCGTTAACCCTCGTGCTCTGCTGTGAAGCTGAGGTTAGTCCTTACTACCATATCATTGCGATTGTGTAATCGTAGAGCAGTTAAGGTGGGTGTTACAGTTCAGCTGTGAAACAGAGAGAAAATAGAATACTTTAGTATCAACGCACATACTATAATTCCGTGCGTTCTTAGCTGCTCCTCACATATCTTCGCCATGTAAAAGGAAGCTCACTACCCCCCCCCCCCGCCGAAAAAGGTGTATAGCCGCGGAGACATTCCGTGCTGTTTGTGCCTTTAGTAATATGCGGTTCGATCGACTTTGTTCCAAGATGCCCAAAACGAAAGCATGCAGCAGTGCCTCTCCAAATGATGCATTAAGGTGGACAACTGCAAATTTAAAAAAAAAGTAGTTTGTGTTTAGTTGTTTGATAATGTTTGATAATTAAAAAATAAATATTTACGTATCTGCAGACAGCGTTCTGGCGTAGTCCTAGATAGGTCATATGACTTGAAATAACAACACATGGTCCGAGTGTTTATCTTCTACACGCCAAAAACATCGAAATAGCAACAAGTCCTGTATCAGGGTGTGTGCTGTTTAGAAAGGTTTCTGGTACTTGTTTTGATTTTGGACAAACGAAATGTGATAAGGTGTGATTTAATCTTTATTTGGTTTAAAATTTCCGTGGGGGGTGGGGTGGGGGGGGGGGGTTGGTGGAGAATCCCACGTGCGACACCTACAAATTGTGCGTCGGACTTTTTAGCCCAGTTGGCTTTTCAGCCAACAGGGCTATACAGAGGGGGCAAGTGTCGTCTGTCCGTCCGTCTGTCCGTCCGTCCGTCCCGCGACCGTTAAAAGTGGAATAACTTTTTTATTTTTTATCCGATTCTTACCAAATTTTAAACACGAGTTCCTAACCCATCACTGCATTAAGAAATTTTTTTAGTTTTTGGTTTAAACCATTTTTGGCGATTTTATTGCCAATTTTGGCAAAATATGAAAAACCTATCTAGTCCCTCATTTTTCATCGGAAGATTCCGAAATTTTTTATGAAGAAACTAGAACTAAGGGGTCAAAAAAGTACTTTTTTTGGATTTTTGAATTACGCGTTATTTTTGAATCTACAGAGCTTCAAAGTTTGCAACTTCTAAAAATTTGCAAATTTCCATTTTTTTTTCTTAACAAAGTAGTTAAAGTGGAATATCTTTTTTATATTTTATCCGATTCGTACCAGATTTTAAACACGAGTTTTTAACCTTCTACTGCATTAGGAATTTTTTTTATTTTTTGGTTTGAACCATTTTTGGCGTTTTTTTTTTTTTTGCCAATTTGGGCAAAATACGAAAAAACCTATCTAGTCCCTCATTTTTCATCGGAAGATTCCGAATTTTTTTATGAAGAAACTAGAACTAAGGGGTAAAAAAAAAGTACTTTTTTCGATTTTTGAATTTCGCCTTATTTTTTAATCTACTGAGCTTCGAAGTTTGCAGCTTTTAAAAAATTGGAAATTTCCATTTTTCTTCTTAAAAAAGCAAAGTTTCAATTTGCAGAGGGGCACAATATGTTATATGCAAGTACTTCTGGTTGGACTTTTCAGTAATTTTGTTGTCAGTGGGTCAATAATGCAAGAAAGTTGTAATTTTCGCTTTAAAAGTGCAGGAATGAATTGTATGACCCGAAAATATGCTAAATATGATATTTTTCGGATGGGCGATAATAGGGAATATTGGGTGATAATGCAAGATAGTTGTAATTTTCGCTTTAAAAGTGCAGGAAACAATTCTAGGACGCGAAAATAAGTTAGATATAATATTTTTCGGGTGGGCGATAATAGGGAACATTGGGCGATAATGTAAGAAAGTTGTAATTTTCGCTATAAAAGTGCAGGAATCAATTCTATGACCCGAAAATATGATGAATATGATATTTTTCGCATGGGCGATAATAGGGAACAATGGGTGATAATGCAAGAAAGTTGTAATTTTCGCTTTAAGAGTGCAGAAATCAATTCAATAACCCGAAAATATGATAAGTATGATATTTATCGGATGGGCGATAATAGGGAAAATTGGATGATAATGCAGGAAAGTTGCAATTTTCGCTTTAAAAGTGCATGAATTAATTCCGTGAACCGAAAATATGATAAATGTGGCATTTTTCGTTTGTGCGATAATAGGGAACATTTTGCGATAATGCAAGAAAGTTGTAATTTTCGCTTTAAAAGTGCAGAAAGCAATTCTGTGACCAGAAAATATGATAAATTAATATTTTTCGGTTGGGCGATAATAGGAAACATTGGGCGATAATGTAAGAAAGTTGTAATTTTCGCTTCAAAAATGCAGGAATAAGTTCTATGACCCGAAAATATAAATATAATAGTTTTCGGATGGGCGATAAAAAAATAGGGAGCATTGGGGGATAATGGAAGAAAATTGTAGTTTTCGCTTTAAAAGTGCAGGAATCACTTCAGTGAATTGAAAATATGATGAATGTGATATTTTGGGGAAGTACGCCTGTCAGGGTAGACTATCCAGGGTCTGGATATTCCTCACCCGATCATTTATCGATTTTTAATTAAACGCTGGCCTAGTACCACCCTGATAGGAATCCACGTATAAATAATCGTTTGCAACAAAAGGCTCGAAATAAGTGCATATAAGAAAGGACGTTATTTAAATTTTGGAGTTCCTCTTCTCTTTGATATCAAAAACAAATTGGAGAAAAATTCCTGTTTTTA
The DNA here is from genome assembly GCA_949752745.1 of Protula sp. h YS-2021. Lineage (NCBI taxonomy): Eukaryota > Metazoa > Annelida > Polychaeta > Sabellida > Serpulidae > Protula > Protula sp. h YS-2021. The sequence continues at coordinate 21,233,372 of OX457028.1, forward strand.
CATATATATTTTTATTTGACAAATATCGTACCGTGTTCTGGATAGGATGTTCCAAAACTGTATGCACATTTTTATACTCACTTGAAACAAGGCCCAAGATAAGTAATAAAAGAAAGGACTTTATTTTAATTTTTACATCTGACTTCTGTTTGAATTTAATAACAAATTGCAGTAAAATTCCTGTGTCTGCATTTTTCCCATTTATTACAAATATTCAGAAATTTTCATAATTTCAGCATAATTTAATATAAAAAAAAAACATTCAACCAGATCAGACTGTCTTACCATTTTCCAAGAGGCACAAGACTGAATCCTCAACTGGGCCACTGTCACTTGACAGTCTTGTTTAATTGGGCGGGGAGGGGTGGCTTTTTGATCTGCTGCTTAGAAAGAGAAGCAATAACAGAGGCTGTGTGGGGGGCGGGGGCACTTTGATGACCTTCCGAGAAGAGAACATGACGGCAACCGCATGATATCCTGGGAGAGAAAAAAATTCCAACTCATTTTTAAACAACATATACGATACTCGATATTTTAAATGTAGCTTGATAGTTCGTTGTTAAATTGCCATTCGCTGATTGCTGAAAGCTTTGCCTTTTTCCGTATTTGACATGGAATTGCAATCCAACTGTTTATCCCCTGTGCAACGGGGCTTTTCCGTCTGTCCGCATGCATGTCCGGGCTACATCTTCGAAACTATGGGTATAATTGTTTTGAAATTTCACATATGGAGAGAGCACAAGTTGGAAATGTGCAACTTCGCATTTTTGTTCGGATTCATGAAAAATTGTCGAAACGACAGTATTTTTTCGATTATTGAAACTCGGCGTATTTTCGATGTCGTGTCTGGGCTAGATCTCCAAAGCTGTTAATTTGATTGTTTTGAAATTTCACACACGGATAGAGTTCATATTGAAGGTTGTGCAGCGTCGTATTTTTATTCCGATTCATGAAAAAAATTTTAGAATGAAAGTATTTTGAAATTTGATAAAAATTAGCATTCATGCAATTTCGTCGGCATAATGGAACGTTGTGTCCGGGTTCTCCGGAACCAGTAGGTCGGATTGTTTTGATATTTGACACACTTATAAAACATGTGGAATGTGTGTTTTTATTTGGATTCATGAAATAGTGACAAAATGAATGATTTTTATTTCGATTATCGAAAAATCTCACACACGGATAGAGCACCTGTTACAGGTGTCCCTCGTCGTATTTTTGTTCAGATTCACGGAAATTAAAAAAAAAGTAGCAGTATTTTGCAATTTGGTAAAAATTCGCGTTCTGATATTATTATGTCTAGGAAACTGAACGCATCATCCAGGCTGTGTCTCGAAAACTGTTCGTTATTATTTTTTTAAAATTCACACACGTATAAAACAGTCGCAGCAAATTGCCAGAATGTCTTTTTTAGATATAAAACTTTTGTCGAACTTAAAAAATGCAAAATTTTTTGAATTATGAAAAAAAACGTGATGAAAGTGGCAGTAGTTAGAACTTTGGGAACTTAAGTACCGATTGCATGAGTTATCGGTGCTACACGGGGGAATCGTGTCTCTACCTTTGCACCGATTTCATAACTCATCCACGCTACTCGGGGGGGGGGGGGGAGGGATGGCGTCTCTGCCTTAGCACCAATTTCATACACGGGGGATCGTGTCTCTCTGATACTCTACTTTAACACTGTCTTACACATATCGTTGCAGGACGATGGCGAGAGCGAATCGATTTACGGCCTAGTGTCGTTCAGCGCCTTGACACTTTTGTGCTTCCTTGAGTTTATACTGGCCTGTTTAGCAGACAAGAAGCCCGCTTTTGATTACATCAGAGAGCCAGAGGTAACATTTCTGCATATTGTCTGGCCTTATTCCATGTGGGTGGGGTCTACTTTCGCTCAAGCATTTCCACTACCACGTTTGGAATTGAGTACCGTAATTACCGGCATATGAGACGCCCATCATATAACGCGCAGGCAGCTCAAAATCGCCATTTTGAAAGTAAAACGGCATATAAGGCGCAAGTTATTTTTACCCATATATTTACGTTATTATTACTACTATAATACACACACTGGGTTGGTCAACGTATGAAAAAAAAAGTGCTCAATTCAATCCAGTGGTGCCACACTGTACTGTCCAAACAAACAGCGCACGATGTCAATTTCTTATCCCGGGATTAGATCTTTACTCGTCCTATCTGCCTTAATGAAACCGTGGGTAAAAAAAACCCCGCATACATGCCGCGTCGTGTATACCGTTAATCCAGGGAACTATCTTGTCCCTTGGCATTTTTATGGTTATTACATCAAAATATAAAGGCTCGGGATAAGTGTCGAAGGAAGATTAAAATCGCGACAAATTGCTGTGTATATCGTTTAGGGAGCTTCAAACTAAGAATAGGATATAAATTTCGTTTAAGTAAGATAGCCACGTGACCTAATTTTGCAAGAAAGCGTGTCATGGTCCTGTCACCCGTAAACGATGAAAACCTGTTCAAATGTTAAATATATTCATCATGAGATATTTTCTGATTTGTAGAATGTGTGTCCAGAAGGATCAACCAATTTTCTGTCGGAAATATCATTTTGGTGGTTCACCAGGTAAACAAAATGCGTTTTGAAGCCGTAATGTCAATATATATATATATATATATATATATATATATATATATATATATATATATATATATATATATATATATATATATATATGAAATCACTTAATCGCATACCGGTTAAACGCATAAATCGGTTAACTGCATATTATTCGCAAATCCCAAACCATTTCCAGTGTTATCTATTGTAAATTTAACCGGATAGTTGCATACCGCCTTATCGCATAAACTGGATTAACGCATACCTTTTTCACGTTAAAATGGGAAGCATGCCGGTTAATTGCATAATTTTGGGTGACTATCCAAACAGTGACACACCTAAAGCAAACAATAGGAGTGAGCCGCTCCTCGTTCATTTATATAATGCATTGTCTTCTGTTTGTTTGACCCATTGTGTACATGTACCAACCCCACTCGCGGTTGTTAACAGTGGGTCTCGAACTCTTAATCACCGCACATTCTCAGCTCGCACTGGATAGTGACCTTTATCTTTAATAAGAATACGAATATTGAGAGTTAACTGTAGTGCCCTGTCTGTAACGATATGAATTTATTGAAGCTGTAATAAAAAACTAAAATCTTAGAATGCAATCATTATTTTTCTTTTCTGTTGGAAAATGAAATGCGGGGATGAGGAGGGGGGGGGGGGGCACGTCTAATAACTACCGCAAATGAAAAAAAAAAAAAAAATAGGCACGGCAAGAGTACTCCGGATAAACGCATAACAGGGCTTGGCGAATTGGCTATGCCATTGACCGGTTTTGTCTGTATATATTGTTAATTACTTTTTCATCAATTTGTTGACATGATGCCGTAAAATCAGAAGTTGAAAAAATATACATAAAATAACACACGTGGAAATGGTAAGAAGTTGAAAGGCGGGGTGGGGGGGGGTGGGGGGTGAAGGGGAGGGGGGCAGGCTAGACGGGGTCTAGAAATTATGTGTTATGTTTAAGGCCAATGACTTTAGGAAAGAATTAACAGTGTTGGAAACATAATAAGAAGAATTCAGTCTGGGTGGTAGGGTGGCAGACAGTGATGTAGCTATCACTGAACGCGCATGAATGACATTATGGCTTTCTATGAAAAGACAGCTTGCCATATGTTTGTTCACTATTGTATCGCAAACAATATACTGTTTTTTAAAAGCCCAATTGACTATTCTCGGGTCAGACTAGTCTAACGGTGTGTCGTCAACCTATTGCAGCAAAAGGTCAGCGTGTTTGCGATAAGGCGCACTGTTGCAGTAACTTTGAATAGAATTGCTAAAGGATACTTCTTAAACACAATGTCTTACGTAATCAGGCCTGAACGGCGCATTCTTGCGGGGCGCGCCGTTGTTCTTTGTCCTGGGCGGCAAACACCCGCATATGTGCAGTTCGCCAGGCATCCGTGTTCCTCCTTGATGTCAAGCACCCTTGTTCCTCCATCTAGAAGGCCATCTTTCTTCCTCTGTTCCATCGTCCTACATAGCTCATTTTCTGGTTCATTTGCTTCATCTGCTTAAGACCCTGATTGAGCGTCGCCGTTGCGTTACAAAGGGGATTTTGCATACTCAGTAATCTTTACAATCCGTGGTGTTGATCTGATTTCAGTTTAATTATTAAAGGCTACAAAAAGGCATTGGAAAGAAACGACCTGTGGGCCCTCAACTACTGGAACACATCGCAGTCCATTGTGCCAAAATTTGAGAAACAGTGGGAGAAGGAACTCATTAAAAACATCAGGTAAAAAACTAGCATGTTACACGTAGCCAAAAGTTTAAAAAAAAATCCACCGCGAGAGTCACGTAAAATAAAAAATCACAAAAGAAAAGAAAATGAAAAGAGTGATGTAGAATACGGACACCATAGTAGTGACGTAGCGACGAGTGGTATTCCGTACCGCCAGTTATAATGTGGGAATATCACCTGGACAACAATACGATCGATCTGGCTTCATTTAAAAGTGGCTGAGATCAAGAACTATGTTTACAATACGGGAACTGAAAAATGAAAAATAAAGAAGTAAAATACCCTTACCCCAAATGAAAAAAAAAGAGAGAAGCTAACAAAAAAAACAAAAACATGAAAAGGACTGGTCTGAAAGCGTGTTTTGAGACCTGTGTTTAACAGTGGATGAAATTTCTCAAATTCAGTTTCTCTTTGTTGGGATCGTGGCAATTCTGTTCGTCTCATTAATTAAAGAAGGATGCAAAAATGGGTCAGTCGTTCCTCATGGAAGAAAAAAAGTGACGTATGCATACCCCATTTTTAATAAAGAACATAAAAGTACCTTTTCAATGTATTTTTTTTTGCGCGCGCATCTAAATTATATAAACGTAACCTCAGTTGCCGTATGTAAAAAAAAACGTCCGGCCCTAGAGAGTCTTTACCAAGTGTGTTTTTGAGAATGATGACGTCATGGTTGTATTGTCTTTTTGTCGCCGCGCAGTTCCGTGGAAGCGTGAGTATTTACTTAGTCCACAGCCAGTTTGTTGTTAGCCCAGCTTACGTTACACGTAAGCTGGGGTATTCCTATCGGTTTGCGGGCGGTGTCCGTTAGTTAGTTAGTTAGTTAGTTAGTTAGTTAGTTAGTTGTTTATTTAGTAAACTTTGGTTCAAAATGCATCTCCTCCTACAATTTTGATCCGATGGCATTTATTTTTGGTGTGAGGTATCCCTAAGGGGTCGTGCATACGGCTTGTGCTTTTCTAGTCGATCGGGTGATTTTTGAATTTTTGGCGAATTTTTAAAGAAAAAATTTTAAAATGTATCTCCTCCTACATTTTTGATCCGATGTCATTTATTTTTGGTATGAGGCACCCCTAAAGGGTCGTGCATACGGCTTGTGCTTTTTTAGTCGATCGCGCAATTTTTGTATTTTTTGGGGAATTTTTAAAGCAAAATTTTCGAAAATAATTCAAAATGCATCTACTCCTACAATTTTGATTCGATGTCATTTATTTTTGGTGTGAGGCATCCCTAAGGAATCGTGCATACGGCTTGTGCTTTTTTAGTCGATCGGGTGATTTTTGAATTTTAGGGGAATTTTTAAAGAAAAAAATTTAAAATGTGTCTCCTCCTACATTTTTGACCCGATGTGATTTATTTTTGGTATGAGGCACCCCTAAAGTGTCGTGCATACGGCTTGTGCTTTTCTAGTCGATCGGGTGATTTTTTAATTTTTGGGGAATTTTTGAAGAAAAAAATTTAAAATGTATCTCGTCCTACATTTTTTATCCGATGTCTTTTTTTTTAGCCCAGTTTGCTTTTTAGCCAACAGGGCTATACAGATGGGGGCAAGTATCGTCCGTCTGTCCGTCCGTCCGTCCGTCCGTCTGTCCGTCCCGCGACCGTTAAAAGTGGAATAACTTTTTTATTTTTTATCCGATTCTTACCAAATTTTAAACACGAGTTCCTAACCCTTTACTGCATTAGGAAATATTTTTATTTTTGCGGTTTAAACCATTTTTGGTGATTTTATTGCCAATTTGGGCAAAATACGAAAAAACCTATCTAGTCCCTCATTTTTCATCGGAAGATTCCGAAATTTTTTATGAAGAAACTAGGACTAAGGGGTAAAAAAAGTACTTTTTTCGATTTTTGAATTTCGCCTTATTTTTGAATCTACTGAGCTTCAAAGTTTGCAACTTCTAAAAATTGGCAAATTTCCAATTTTTTTTTTCTGAACAAAGTAGTTAAAGTGGAATATCGTTTTTATTTTTTATCCGATTCGTACCAAATTTTTTACACGAGTTTTTAACCTTCTACTGCATTAGGATTTTTTTTTTATTTTATGGTTTAAACCATTTTTGGCGATTTTATTGCCAATTTGGGCAAAATACGAAAAAACCTATCTAGTCCCTCATTTTTCATCGGAAGATTCCGAAATTTTTCATGAAGAAACTAGAACTAAGGGGTGAAAAAAGTTCTTTTTTCGATTTTTGAATTTCGCCTTATTTTTGAATCTACAGAGCTTCAAAGTTTGCAACTTCTAAAAATTGGCAAATTTCCATTTTTTTTTCTTAACAAAGTAGTTAAAGTGGAATATCTTTTTTATTTTTCATCCGATTCGTACCAAATTTTAAACGCGAGTTTTTAACCTTCTACTGCATTAGGAATTTTTTTTTATTTTTTGGTTTAAACCATTTTTGGCGATTTTATTGCCGATTTGGGCAAAATACGAAAAAATCTATCTAGTCCCTCATTTTTCATCGGAAGATTCCGAAATTTGTTATGAAGAAACTAGAACTTGGGGGTGAAAAAAGTACATTTTTCGATTTTTGAATTTCGCCTTATTTTTGAATCCACTGAGCTTCGAAGTTTGCAGCTTTTAAAAAATTGGAAATTTCCATTTTTCTTCTTAAAAAAGCAAAGTTTCAATTTGCAGAGGGGCACAATATGTTACATGCAAGTACTTTTGGTTGGACTTTTCAGTAATTTTGTTGTCAGTAGGTCATTTCTATGATATTTTCAAGTGGGCGATAATAGGGAACATTGGGCGATAAAGCAAGAAAGTTGTAATTTTCGCTTTAAAAGTGCAGGGATCAATTCTATGTCCCGAAAATATGATAAATATGATATTTTTCGGATGGGCGATAATAGGGAATATTGGTCGATACTGCAAGAAAGTTGTAATTTTCGCTTTAAATGTGCAGGAACCAATTCTAGGACCCGAAAATATGATAAATATAATATTTTTCGGGTGGGCGATAATAGGGAACATTTTGCGATAATGCAAGAAAGTTGTAATTTTCACTTTAAAAGTGCAGGAATCAATTCTATGACCCGAAAATATGATAAATGTGATATTTTTCGTGTGGGCGATAATAGGGAGCATTGGGCGATAATGCAAGAAAGTTGTAATTTTCGCTTTTAAAGTGCAGGAATCAATTCTATGACCCGAAAATATGATCAGTGTGATATTTTACGGGTGGGCGATAACAGGGAATATTGGGCGATAAAGCAAGAAAGTTGTAATTTTCGCTTTAAAAGTGCAGGAAACAATTCTAGGACCCGAAAATATGATAAATATAATATTTTTCGTGTGGGCGATAATAGGGAACATTGGCGATAATGTAAGAAAGTTGTAATTTTCGCTTTAAAAGAGCAGGAATCAATTCTATGACCCGAAAATATGATAAATGTGATATTTTTCGTGTGGGCGATAATAGGGAACATTGGGCGATAATGCAAGAAAGTTGTAATTTTCGCTTTAAAAGTGCAGAAATCAATTCTGTGACCCGAAAATATGATCAATGTGATATTTTACGGGTGGGCGATAACAGGGAATATTGGGCGATAAAGCAAGAAAGTTGTAATTTTCGCTTTAAAAGTGCAGGAAACAATTCTAGGACCCGAAAATATGATAAATATAATATTTTTCGTGTGGGCGATAATAGGGAACATTGGGCGATAATGTAAGAAAGTTGTAATTTTCGCTTTAAAAGAGCAGGAATCAATTCTATAACCCGAAAATATGATAAATATGATATTTTTCGGATGGGCGATAATACGGAATATTGGGCGATAATGCAAGAAAGTTGTAATTTTCGCTTTAAAAGTGCAGGGATCAATTATATGTCCCGAAAATATGAATAATATGACATTTTTTGGATGGGCGATAATAGGGAACATTGGGCGATAATGCAAGAAAGTTGTAATTTTCACTTTAAAAGTGCATGAATCAATTCTATGACCCGAAAATATGATAAATGTGATATTTTTCGTGTGGGCGATAATAGGGAGCATTGGGCGATAATGCAAGAAAGTTGTAATTTTCGCTTTTAAAGTGCAGGAATCAATTCTATGACCCGAAAATATGATCAGTGTGATATTTTACGGGTGGGCGATAACAGGGAATATTGGGCGATAAAGCAAGAAAGTTGTAATTTTCGCTTTAAAAGTGCAGGAAACAATTCTAGGACCCGAAAATATGATAAATATAATATTTTTCGTGTGGGCGATAATAGGGAACATTGGCGATAATGCAAGAAAGTTGTAATTTTCGCTTTTAAAGTGCAGGAATCAATTCTATGACCCGAAAATATGATAAATGTGATATTTTTCGTGTGGGCGATAATAGGGAGCATTGGGCGATAATGCAAGAAAGTTGTAATTTTCGCTTTTAAAGTGCAGGAATCAATTCTGTGACCCGAAAATATGATCAATGTGATATTTTACGGGTGGGCGATAACAGGGAATATTGGGCGATAAAGCAAGAAAGTTGTAATTTTCGCTTTAAAAGTGCAGGACACAATTCTAGGACCCGAAAATATCATAAATATAATATTTTTCGTGTGGGCGATAATAGGTAACATTGGGCGATAATGTAAGAAAGTTGTAATTTTCGCTTTAAAAGAGCAGGAATCAATTCTATAACCCGAAAATATGATAAATGTGATATTTTTCGGATGGGCGATAATAGGGATTATTGGGCGATAATGCAAGAAAGTTGTAATTTTCGCTTTAAAAGTGCAGGAATCAATTCTATGACCCGAAAATATGATAAATGTGATATTTTTCGGGTGGGCGATAATAGGGAATATTGGGCGATAATGTAAGAAAGTTGTAATTTTCGCTTTTAAAGTGCAGGAATCAATTCTATGACCCGAAAATATGATCAGTGTGATATTTTACGGGTGGGCGATAACAGGGAATATTGGGCGATAAAGCAAGAAAGTTGTAATTTTCGCTTTAAAAGTGCAGGAAACAATTCTAGGACCCGAAAATATGATAAATATAATATTTTTCGTGTGGGCGATAATAGGGAACATTGGCGATAATGTAAGAAAGTTGTAATTTTCGCTTTAAAAGAGCAGGAATCAATTCTATGACCCGAAAATATGATAAATGTGATATTTTTCGTGTGGGCGATAATAGGGAACATTGGGCGATAATGCAAGAAAGTTGTAATTTTCGCTTTAAAAGTGCAGAAATCAATTCTGTGACCCGAAAATATGATCAATGTGATATTTTACGGGTGGGCGATAACAGGGAATATTGGGCGATAAAGCAAGAAAGTTGTAATTTTCGCTTTAAAAGTGCAGGAAACAATTCTAGGACCCGAAAATATGATAAATATAATATTTTTCGTGTGGGCGATAATAGGGAACATTGGGCGATAATGTAAGAAAGTTGTAATTTTCGCTTTAAAAGAGCAGGAATCAATTCTATAACCCGAAAATATGATAAATATGATATTTTTCGGATGGGCGATAATACGGAATATTGGGCGATAATGCAAGAAAGTTGTAATTTTCGCTTTAAAAGTGCAGGGATCAATTATATGTCCCGAAAATATGAATAATATGACATTTTTTGGATGGGCGATAATAGGGAACATTGGGCGATAATGCAAGAAAGTTGTAATTTTCACTTTAAAAGTGCATGAATCAATTCTATGACCCGAAAATATGATAAATGTGATATTTTTCGTGTGGGCGATAATAGGGAGCATTGGGCGATAATGCAAGAAAGTTGTAATTTTCGCTTTTAAAGTGCAGGAATCAATTCTATGACCCGAAAATATGATCAGTGTGATATTTTACGGGTGGGCGATAACAGGGAATATTGGGCGATAAAGCAAGAAAGTTGTAATTTTCGCTTTAAAAGTGCAGGAAACAATTCTAGGACCCGAAAATATGATAAATATAATATTTTTCGTGTGGGCGATAATAGGGAACATTGGCGATAATGCAAGAAAGTTGTAATTTTCGCTTTTAAAGTGCAGGAATCAATTCTATGACCCGAAAATATGATAAATGTGATATTTTTCGTGTGGGCGATAATAGGGAGCATTGGGCGATAATGCAAGAAAGTTGTAATTTTCGCTTTTAAAGTGCAGGAATCAATTCTGTGACCCGAAAATATGATCAATGTGATATTTTACGGGTGGGCGATAACAGGGAATATTGGGCGATAAAGCAAGAAAGTTGTAATTTTCGCTTTAAAAGTGCAGGAAACAATTCTAGGACCCGAAAATATCATAAATATAATATTTTTCGTGTGGGCGATAATAGGTAACATTGGGCGATAATGTAAGAAAGTTGTAATTTTCGCTTTAAAAGAGCAGGAATCAATTCTATAACCCGAAAATATGATAAATGTGATATTTTTCGGATGGGCGATAATAGGGATTATTGGGCGATAATGCAAGAAAGTTGTAATTTTCGCTTTAAAAGTGCAGGAATCAATTCTATGACCCGAAAATATGATAAATGTGATATTTTTCGGGTGGGCGATAATAGGGAATATTGGGCGATAATGTAAGAAAGTTGTAATTTTCGCTTTTAAAGTGCAGGAATCAATTCTATGACCCGAAAATATGATCAGTGTGATATTTTACGGGTGGGCGATAACAGGGAATATTGGGCGATAAAGCAAGAAAGTTGTAATTTTCGCTTTAAAAGTGCAGGAAACAATTCTAGGACCCGAAAATATGATAAATATAATATTTTTCGTGTGGGCGATAATAGGGAACATTGGCGATAATGTAAGAAAGTTGTAATTTTCGCTTTAAAAGAGCAGGAATCAATTCTATGACCCGAAAATATGATAAATGTGATATTTTTCGTGTGGGCGATAATAGGGAACATTGGGCGATAATGCAAGAAAGTTGTAATTTTCGCTTTAAAAGTGCAGAAATCAATTCTGTGACCCGAAAATATGATCAATGTGATATTTTACGGGTGGGCGATAACAGGGAATATTGGGCGATAAAGCAAGAAAGTTGTAATTTTCGCTTTAAAAGTGCAGGAAACAATTCTAGGACCCGAAAATATGATAAATATAATATTTTTCGTGTGGGCGATAATAGGGAACATTGGGCGATAATGTAAGAAAGTTGTAATTTTCGCTTTAAAAGAGCAGGAATCAATTCTATAACCCGAAAATATGATAAATATGATATTTTTCGGATGGGCGATAATACGGAATATTGGGCGATAATGCAAGAAAGTTGTAATTTTCGCTTTAAAAGTGCAGGGATCAATTATATGTCCCGAAAATATGAATAATATGACATTTTTTGGATGGGCGATAATAGGGAACATTGGGCGATAATGCAAGAAAGTTGTAATTTTCACTTTAAAAGTGCATGAATCAATTCTATGACCCGAAAATATGATAAATGTGATATTTTTCGTGTGGGCGATAATAGGGAGCATTGGGCGATAATGCAAGAAAGTTGTAATTTTCGCTTTTAAAGTGCAGGAATCAATTCTATGACCCGAAAATATGATCAGTGTGATATTTTACGGGTGGGCGATAACAGGGAATATTGGGCGATAAAGCAAGAAAGTTGTAATTTTCGCTTTAAAAGTGCAGGAAACAATTCTAGGACCCGAAAATATGATAAATATAATATTTTTCGTGTGGGCGATAATAGGGAACATTGGCGATAATGCAAGAAAGTTGTAATTTTCGCTTTTAAAGTGCAGGAATCAATTCTATGACCCGAAAATATGATAAATGTGATATTTTTCGTGTGGGCGATAATAGGGAGCATTGGGCGATAATGCAAGAAAGTTGTAATTTTCGCTTTTAAAGTGCAGGAATCAATTCTGTGACCCGAAAATATGATCAATGTGATATTTTACGGGTGGGCGATAACAGGGAATATTGGGCGATAAAGCAAGAAAGTTGTAATTTTCGCTTTAAAAGTGCAGGAAACAATTCTAGGACCCGAAAATATCATAAATATAATATTTTTCGTGTGGGCGATAATAGGTAACATTGGGCGATAATGTAAGAAAGTTGTAATTTTCGCTTTAAAAGAGCAGGAATCAATTCTATAACCCGAAAATATGATAAATGTGATATTTTTCGGATGGGCGATAATAGGGATTATTGGGCGATAATGCAAGAAAGTTGTAATTTTCGCTTTAAAAGTGCAGGAATCAATTCTATGACCCGAAAATATGATAAATGTGATATTTTTCGGGTGGGCGATAATAGGGAATATTGGGCGATAATGTAAGAAAATTGTAATTTTCGCTTTAAAAGTGCAGGAATCAATTCTGTGACCCGAAAATATGATAAATATGATATTTTTCGGATCGTCGATAATAGGGAACATTGGGCGATAGTGCAAGAAAGTTGTAATTTTCGCTTTAAAAGTGCAGGAAACAATTCTATGACCCGAAAATATGATAAATGTTATATTTTTCGTGTGGGCGATAAAAGAGAACATTGGGCGATAATGTAAGAAAGTTGTGATTTTCACTTTAAAAGTGGAATAATCAATTCTATGACCCGAAAATATGATAAATATGATATTTTTCGTGTGGGCGATAATAGGGAACATTGGGCGATAATGCAAGAAAGTTGTAATTTTCGCTTTAAAAGTGCAGGAATCAATTCTATGACCCGAAAATATGATAAATGTGATATTTTTCGGGTGGGCGATAATAGGGAATATTGGGCGATAATGCAAGAAAGTTGTAATTTTCACTTTAAAAGTGCAGGAAACAATTCTAGGACCCGAAAATATGATAAATATAATATTTTTCGGGTGGGCGATAATAGGGAATATTGGGCGATAATGCAAGAAAGTTGTAATTTTCGCTTTAAAAGTGCAGGAAACAATTCTAGGACCCGAAAATATGATAAATATAATATTTTTCGGGTGGGCGATAATAGGGAACATTGGGCGATAATGTACGAATGTTGTGACCCGCGCATCAAGACAACCTAAGGAAACTTGTGCACTTGTCCAAAATAAGTACGAAAGTAAAATAAACATGCGCATTGGTCTGGAATAAGAACCGCGCATTAATCTTTATTAAGTTAAATAAACATGTGCACTGTTCCAAAATGAGAGCCGCGCATCAACGCAAATTAAATAAACATGCGCACTTGTCTGAATTAGAACCGCGCATCGAGGCAAGTTACATAAATATGCGCACTGGTCCGAAATGCGAGCGTTGTTTGAAGGTATCTATGGCAATCTATCCAGTCTACCAGATATACAAAAAATCTGTTCCCAATTTTTCTTGGAAAGAAATCTTTGTATGCATTTATCGGTCTATGTTCTGGTCCGGTGCTAAATTAATTATTGAGCTAGCTCTTTGCCGTCTCATCTTTTGAAGCTTGATATTTCAGGGAAATTCCTTCGCTCATGCACGCTGGAATGGGTCTTATTGCTTTTCGTAAGCTGGGACTTTGTCCTTGGACAAACTTGTTTAGAATTGTTGACGTTGTTTGTTTGCTATGTTTATTTTGCACTATGCTCGTTTTGTTTTATGTGTGACCGCAACAAAAAGGTGTGAGGGCAAGGGAGGGGAGGGTAGCGGGCGGGGGGGGGGGGGGTAAAAACGTACATGCACGCAGCGTTGGAGTTATAACCATGGCATATTTGCCTTCATTTCTGTCAAATTGGTACATTTTGGATTTTGGCTTGATTGCGACATGTACATGTATACCGTTTGATGATTAGGTTGATGTAACGAAAATAATGCATGGAACAACCTCAGTGGCGTAAGATCGAGGGACTTGGGCAACTTTCTGAACCCTTTTTATTTACCACTGCACCAAGAAAGAACTTTATTCTTTTTTTTTTTTGTTTGGGGGTGGGGGGGGGGGGGAGAAAGGGGAGGGGCGCAGGTTGCAGTTAAGTTTTCTTTGTCCGTCTTTGTTTGTTCAGTGAACATGTTGTTAGTATTATTTTTTGCAGAAGTTTTAAGTTTGTGAAATTTGTGTTTGGAGTTGTCTATGTGAATGAAATAACGTAATTTTTGAATTGTAATTATTTGACGGTTTGAAATCGGCGGTTAGCACCTTTTCAGAACGCAACGATCGATTAATATTTTGTTTATGTGAGTGTTCTGTGTTGGACGTAGAATATAGAGTAAGATAGAGACAGACATAAGAGAAATTCAAAGCACAGTACTCATAGAAATAAGGTTGGCTAAGTTTCTTAAATATAAATTTAGTGAGTTATTTCCTGTTCAATTCGTTTCATTGAAAGAAACCTTCTGCCAAATGGCTCTGTTAAGTGCAATATTAAGTTAAATTTATATTGTGTTTATTCTTGATTGTCATTCACTTGTTTTTTAATTCAGGTCGAAACAGATTGCGAAAAAGTCGAGAAGTAAAGCGAGAGCCCGCGAGAAGTCGGCCCGCTACGACGCCAAGGGTGATAATGACATCCAACTGAAGCCGCTCAGGGAGGGCGAAAATGGCCGCGTCCCCGAAGTCAAGGTCAAGTAGCCTTTGTGTCAGAATAGACCAATGTCTATGATGCAAGATGCTTGACTTCTTTTTTCCTTTTTTATTTCTTTTTTTTTTCCTTTTTTCTTTCTTTTTTTTTCCTTTTTTTTTTCTTTTCTTTTTTTTTTTTTTGAAGGAAAAAAAAACCAAACTGACAACCAACGAAAATAAAACTTGAAGAGCACACAGAGAAGAAAACAGTGTATAAACATAAGGCAGACACCGAAATTAAATATTGATTTTATTTATTTTTTTGTGCAGGTGAAGACGAATGAAAGCAGTGACATCTACCAGCCCAAGCTCCTGCTGGCCATGGTTAAGGCGTTCGGCCTGCGCTATTTCGCCGGCGCCTCCCTCAAATTCCTGCACGATCTCCTCATGTTCGTCAGTCCCATGCTGCTCAAGTATGTCCGTCCGTCTGTCTCTATGCTGTTGCATTATACAAGAGAAATAAACTTGAAAAAAAAATATGATAAAATATGAATAAAGAGGTCAAATAAACACTGTGAGTATAGCAAGAGAGGGTTGTACCGAAACAAGAACAGTATTTTATAAGTGAAGTTGCTGTTATTTTATAAGTGAAGTTTGCTGTTTTCACAGTTAATCGAGAACACATAAAGCGGAAAGTATGTTCGCGCGTCTGTCAGTATTTTGTGACTTAAGATACAAGTCTGGCACCTGATCCGGAGTCCTTTAAAATTTAAAAGTGCAGCTTAAGCTTATCCGTACCCTTCTTTTCGTTAGTTTTGAGGGATTTTTGCTTTTAGAACAAATGACTATGTCGCTGAAAATTATGCAAAATCGGGCATTTATTGTTCCAATCAGAGAAGGGAAGTTTTTACAGCAATCCTCCATTCCTTGCAGGAGGCTGATTCAGTTCATAGAGGACGACGATGCGGAGGTGTGGACGGGCTATCTGTGGGCCTCCCTCATGTTCGTCACTGCTTTTGTACAGTCCATGATTCTGCACCAGTACTTCCATCGCTGCTTCCTTGTGGGCATGCATGTGCGGACCGCCATTGTGTCGGCTGTCTATAAAAAGGTTAGTGCCTTAGTGAGCATGCGTGTGCGGACCGCCATTGTATCGGCTGTCCATAAAAAGGTTAGTGCCTTAGCGGGCATGCATGTGCGGACCGCCGTCATGGGAAGGTTAGTGCCTTTTTGGGCATGCGTGTGCGGAGTGCCATTTTGTCGGTTGTATACAAAAAGCTTAGCACCTTTGTGAGCATGCATCGTGTCGGCTTGCTACAAAAAGGGAGCTGGTCAAATCGGCCAAAATTTGGCTTTCTGCAAAAAAGTTAGTGCCTTTATGAGCATGCATGTACACATTGCCAGCGATCGGCTGTCTGAAAAAAGGTTAGTGCCTTTGTGGGCTATACGTGTTCGGGCACGTGTTGAAAAGTTCATGCTGAGGCAAAGTGCACAGGAAAAAGCAGGGACGTGGTTATTTTTAATTTCTCTCCTCCAAATCCAAATCAGTTGAAAAATTCTTGCGTTGATTCCTCACCGTAAAGCTATTCATTGTTTTTGTGCTCTCTTAAGCAGGGACTTAACATCTTTGACCTTAATGTGTATTAAGGAATGAGTTATTTATTCTGTCATTAGTCGCTTCGCTTGAGCAATGACGCACGGAAGACCTCGACGGTTGGTGAGATAGTCAACCTGATGTCCGTGGACGCGCAGAGGTTCATGGACTTGACCACCTATCTCAACATGCTGTGGTCAGCGCCCCTACAGGTAAGCGTCGTGTTTGAGCACCCCCTCCCTCATACCCTCCCTCTCTACTCCTCACCCCCTTTTAAAAAACTTGAAGCGACGATTTTTTTGTTTCGAAAGAACGGATCCGGACCCGTTGTAGATGTTACGGACCTCAATTTGCTTTCAGATGTGCCTGAGCCTGTATTTCCTGTACGCGCTGCTTGGCCCGTCCATCTTTGCTGGGGTAGCCGTTATGATTCTCCTCATCCCCGTCAATGCCGTTATCGCCAGGTACAACAAGAAGCTACAAGTGGCCCAGATGAAGCACAAGGACTCGCGCATCAAACTCATGAATGAAGTCCTCAATGGAATCAAAGTAATCACCTCACCATTACCCTGTTCTTCTTAAGAAATATATTTGAAAAAAAAAAACTGTGTGTAATTTACAGGATGTTTGCAGGTTACGGTAAAACATTGCTACAAAATAAATAAATGGTTTCTGGACATTTCGGCCCAAAACCAGTTCGGCCCAACCGGTTCGGCCCAACGTGAAAGACGATTCGATCCAGCTTTGGACGTTTCGGCCCATGGTTTTGGACGTTCCGCACGCACAAATTATGGTGTGTGAAAAAGTAATGTGCAATTCACATTGAACTTACTCACTGGAAGTCAAAAAACTTTTATGAAGATCTCTCTAAAAACATTGGGCCGAAACATGCAATTTGGGCCGAACTGGTTTTGGGCCGAACCGGTCAGGTGAAAAAAATTCTGGGCCGAATCATCCAGATTGGGCCGAACCGGTTTTGGACCGAATCGACCAAATTCCAAATAAATAAATGCGTTTGACCTTTAGGTGCTGAAGCTGTACGCCTGGGAGTTGTCGTTCCAAGACAAAATCCTCGCCATCCGCAACAAGGAGCTGAAGGTGCTGAGGAAGGCCGCTTACCTCAATGCCGCCTCCTCCTTCACATGGACATGTGCACCCTTTCTGGTCAGTACGTCACCAATGGAGACTAACTCATCCAACTACCCCCCCCCCCCCCGCTTACCTCAACGCCGCCACTTCCTTCACCTGGACGTGCGCACCCTTCCTGGTCAGTACATTACCAGTGGAGACTAACTCATCAAACTACCCCCCCCCCCCACCTCCCCCTCCCCCCGCTTACCTCAACGCCGCCTCCTCCTTCACATGGACATGCGCACCGTTCCTGGTCAGTACGTCACCAATGGAGACTAAGTCATCCAACAACCCCCCCCCCCCCACCTCCCCCCCCTCGCTTATCTTAACGCCGCCTCCTCCTTTACATGGACATGCGCACCCTTCCTTGTCAGTACGTTACTATGCGAGACTGGTTCTTCCAATTCCCCCCCCCCACCCTCCCCCCCCCCAAAAAAAAAAAAAAAAACAGAAAGAAAGAAAGAAAAAAAACTAGTTTGAAAAACAGGACTGGTACAGTAGCATTTAGTGATTCATTCGGTTGGAATTAGCAATGGGGAAAGTGGTTGTGTTGATTGATAGTGCCCTGGTGTGATAGAACGAAGAGTACATATGTACGAAACATTCAGCAGGACTGCAGTGATATAAGAACAAAAATATGAATGCAGTCTAGCTGGAGAGCAAAAAAAAGCACCAGAAAGATCATGTTAAAAGTAATTTCGGAAAAAGAAAAAAGAAAAAAAAATCGGTAAAATAATTGTAAAAACAAAGCGCGTACGTGCATAAACACGTGATTGATTGTGTTATATTGTAGGTGTCATTGACGACGTTCGCCGTATACGTCATGTCGTCGCCAGATAACGTGCTGGACGCGCAGAAGGCCTTTGTGTCGCTCTCGCTCTTCAACATCATGCGCTTCCCGCTGAGCATGCTTCCCATGCTCATCGCCAGCATGGTGCAGGCCGGAGTGTCGCTCAAGAGGCTCCAGAACTTCCTCAAGAATGAGGAGCTGGATCCGGATAACGTCAGCAAGGGCTCTGCCGCTGGTACGCTCTAGGCTGAGGCTGTTGTTGATGTACATAAAGTTAATCTGCCTTATATGGTGCTTCTACGCATTGTTGCGTGGATTCGCAGGGCCATTGATATATCTGACGTCATTTGTAGTGTTGTAAAGATGGGGAAACAGTGCAGAATTTCTATAATGAAAAAATTCAAGCCGAGACAATAATGGACAAGTCACCGCTTCAGTTTGAGACAAGTTTAAGTAAAATTTATGAAGCTGGTTAAATAATGCTGTCTCCATGTTTCAGCAAAGGCCCAATATCTGTAGCGCAAAATAGAACGGGCTTGTTCAGAGCTTTCCAATAAACCTTGCTATCGCGTTTTTCCAATGCCGCTGTTTGTATGCTTTCAGCCGAGAAGGGAGTAGCCGTGAAGATATCCAACGGTGCTTTCTCGTGGGAGCCAGACCAGGAGGAGCCTCTGCTGAATGACATCAACATCAGCGTACCCAGCGGCTCCCTGGTGGCCGTCGTCGGGCAGGTGGGCATGGGCAAGTCGTCAGTGCTCAGTGCCGTGCTGGGCGAGATGGAGAAAGTGGACGGCGAAGTCAGCGTCAATGTGAGTGATTTTTTTTTCTTTTTGGGGGGGGGGGGTGGTGAGGGTGGCCGTGGTCGGGCAGGTGGGCATGGGCAAGTCGACAAAGCTCAGTAAATATGATTGTTGATATCCGGGGGGAGGGTGTATCTGTTCCGATCCACCTTTTAGATGTTGAGACGGAGGTAGGGACGAGGTTGTTGATATCTGGGGGGATGGAGGAATCTGTTCCGATCCACCTTTCAGATATTGAGAGTTAGGTGGGGGCGAACTTGTTGCAGATGTGTTGTAGTATGACAAAGTGGAGTGCCTCAGAGACTGAGGAGGAGGCTGCAGTATTGACTTAAAATGAGGCCTAGGCCGGGGAGAAATTCATGTAAGAAATTCAGGGAACGTAGCTGTAGTACAAAGCAGTGTATGAGGCCTCACTACGTATTAAAAATTGATAACTAAGAAAACATGAAAGTAGCTGTGGATCTGGGTTCGAACAGGGATCTATCGCGTACGTGGCGCAGCAGGCGTGGATCCAGAACGCCACGCTGCAGCAGAACATCCTGTTTGGCAAGAAGATGGAGGAGCTGAAATACGACAGGATTCTGGATGCCTGCGCTCTCAAGCCCGATCTGGATATCTTGCCAGGAAAAGATCAAACCGAGATTGGTGAAAAGGTAAACAATATTCTGTATCAGTTTAATATTTTTGCCGTCACGTTAGTTCGAAAGAGTGAGTAACTGGAAAATTCGGAAAGAAGCTAAATATTTCTTAATTTTTTATCTGCACAGGAACACGAAATTATTTTATAAATTATGAAGTCTAAGCGACATAAAAAAGCTCATTAGAATATCTGTTGAAAAAAACTGATAAACGTCCAGATTCACGGAACAACGGGTGGGGGGGGGGGGTTGGTGTCATTCTAATGCGATGATCCCTTTCACTCCAAAACAGAAAGAGAGAGAGATGTCATGTCACGTAGCGGTGCCTTTTTTTCTCTCTTAGGGCATCAACTTGAGTGGCGGACAGAAGCAGCGCGTTTCCTTAGCCCGCGCTGTGTATTCTAACGCTGACGTATACTTGCTCGACGACCCCTTATCGGCAGTAGATTCTCACGTGGGCAAGCACATTTTTGACAAAGTGCTAGGACCAAATGGCTTGCTTAAAAATAAGGTAAAGCTTTCTGTCACACAGTGAAACATTAGTGGAAATGTTAAGAACCTTGTAATGATGATAAAATACTACCTATTGTAGCCGACAGTCGTATTAGAATAGACAGCCTCATGCGCGTCCCGCGTCCTCTTGAATGATAATACGGTGATATAAATAAAACACCAGCTAAATTCAAATTCCACTGATGTTTACATTGGATGTATGACACCATGGGGTGCCTTGACTCGTTTTTTTTTGTATTTATATAAAAGCGTAGTAGAGTAAAATGATATCTTGGTTCATCCAAGCTTACAGTGTTTCTTCATGGGGTTTCACGAATCGTCGCAGATCTTTAAAATTTGCACGGGTTTTTCGCCGACAGACGCGTGTCTTGGTGACGCACGGACTGAGCTATCTGCCACAAGTCGACCAGATCGTCGTACTGAGCAGTGGGCGGGTGAGCGAGGTGGGCACGTACCAGGAGCTGCTGTCCCGGGGTCAGGACTTTGCCGACTTCCTCAAGACATACATGCAGGAGGAGAGGGAGGAGGACCTCAAGAGTCTCTCCGAGCAAGGTCTGTGAAAGCAAAAAAAAACAAAAACAAAAACAAAAACAAAAAAAACAAACAAAACAAAAAAAACTTCCGATTGAAAAAAACAATAATAGACAAAATTTGCGGCAAAATATGTATTTTCGTATTGAGCCTGCGGTGGATTTTTTATATGACTGCTGGAGGAAAAATTATTTGCTGTGTTTGACTAAACCCATAAATAGTTGAATGTGAAATCGATGACGTGTAATTTATGTTTTATAGAGCTTGAGGTGCGGGAGGAGATTATCTCAGAAATAGGCAGTACAGACGGCGATGCCAAAGAGAGGTGAGCGAAAAATAAGATGTATCGCGTTTTCTTCGCAGTGTGCTTCCTGTCTGAAAAAATGAAACTCAGGTCTGATCAGGTGTTCTATGACAAGTCCAAGATTGTTTATAAATATGTAGTTTATTGTAGTTTGCAGTAAGACAGAAAAGTGTAGCTGTTTTGTGATGAGGTTCTAATGCGTAATACATGATAAGCACGGTGTTTGGTCTGTGTGGTAGGATTGCGCGAGTGAGGCACGATACACTCAAGTCTAACGAGAACCTGGCGGCGACGGCGACAGCCAAGCCAACGCTCGATCACAGCATTTCCAAGCTGTCAGCAGGTACAACATCCTCACCTCTCCTCCTCCCTCCCCCCCCCCCCCCTCAGCCTCATGGCGGCGACGGCGACATCCAAGCCAACGCTCGATCACAGCATTTCCAAGCTATCAGCAGGTACATCCTCACCCTCTCCTCCTCCTCCCTTCCCTCTCTCCCACACACCCCCCCCCCCCCCCGCCCACCGCCAGCCTCATGGCGGCGACGGCTACATTCAAGCCAACGCTCGATCACAGCATTTCCAAGCTGTCAGCAGGTACAACATCCTCACCCTCTCCTCCTCCCTCCCCTCCCCCCCTCAGCCTCATGGCGGCGACGGGCGACATCCAAGCCAACGCTCGATCACAGCATTTCCAAGCTGTCAGCAGGTACATCCTCACCCTCTCCTCCTCCTCCCTCCCCTCTCTCCCACACCCCTCCCCCCCCCCCCCCCCGCCCACCGCCAGCCTCATGGCGGCGACGGCTACACCCAAGCCAACGCTCGATCACAGCATTTCCAAGCTGTCAGCAGGTACAACATCCTCACCCCTCTCCTCCTCCCTCCCCTCCCCCCCCTCAGCCTCATGGCGGCGACGGCGACATCCAAGCCAACGCTCGATCACAGCATTTCCAAGCTGTCAGCAGGTACATCCTCACCCTCTCCTCCTCCTCCCTCCCCTCTCTCCCACACCCCTCCCCCCCCCCCCCCGCCCACCGCCAGCCTCATGGCGGCGACGGCTACATCCAAGCCAACGCTCGATTACAGCATTTCCAAGCTGTTAGCAGGTACAACATCCTCACCTCTCCTCCTCCCTCCCCCCCCCCTCAGCCTCATGGCGGCGACGGCGACATCCAAGCCAACGCTCGATCACAGCATTTCCAAGCTGTCAGCAGGTACATCCTCACCCTCTCCTCCTCCTCCCTCCCCTCTCTCCCACACCCCTCCCCCCCCCCCCCCCCCGCCCACCGCCAGCCTCATGGCGGCGACGGCTACATCCAAGCCAACGCTCGATCACAGCATTTCCAAGCTGTCAGCAGGTACATCCTCACCCTCTCCTCCTCCTCCCTCCCCTCTCTCCCACACCCCTCCCCCCCCCCCCACGCCCACCGCCAGCCTCATGGCGGCGACGGCTACATCCAAGCCAACGCTCGATTACAGCATTTCCAAGCTGTCAGCAGGTACAACATCCTCACCCTCTCCTCCTCCCTCCCCCCCCCCCCTCAGCCTCATGGCGGCGACGGCGACATCCAAGCCAACGCTCGATCACAGCATTTCCAAGCTGTCAGCAGGTA